>OX637535.1:99187330-99762330 GCA_951800035.1 Linnaemya tessellans
AGAAGTTTTTGATGATTCCACAGACTTTCCCAATAGCAACGAGACATTGATACACACTCCTAAGCAAGCGCCAAGCATTGTTGATACTACAACTGGAGAGTTACGTTTAATACGCGAATTAGTTGCATTGGTTCAAGCTGCGAAAACTACCCCAGAAATTGTGGCTGCCACTGATAAGGCGACAACTTCTACACATCTGCAAAGCAAATCTCCAGTTAAGTTGCCTTTACCAATTACAGATAGTCGTTCGAAAGTCCAAACTTCTCCCTTATCTCTGAGTCCGGCTGCTGAAGATGACGACTTACAATTTATTATTGACAGTATAGATGATGAAAGTGATGTTCCACTACCTCGTCCCTGGAACGAAGCAAAGACAAAGTCCACAGAGTCTACTAAATCAACTGGAGATGATAATCTTGCAGGCTTACCACGTCGCATATTGCAAAAAGTGGTTAGAGTTTCTGGTTCTAGTGGCAGCACTATTGTAACTCGTGATGGAGATAAAAAGCGTATATATCGCATTTTCCCCAAATTGCTTAATACGAATGGAAATCAACCTCCTTTAACTAAAAATGGAAACGGTTCCAACTCTTTCTTTGTGTCTAGTACGAAAAATCAGCAAGATACCAGAAAGGATGGCGGCGTGGGCACTTTTTATGTGGCATCAACGAAGAATCCGCAAGATACTTCGAAAATCGGTAATGGTGTATCCAACATTAGTGCACGAGCTGTGAATAATAAACCGACAGGTCAAATGTCAAATTTTTTGAATAGCAGTAGCAACTCCACAAGCGCTAATAGCCCTAACAGCGTCATAAATAATCACACAATTTTCAAAAATGTACACCCCGCTAATCGTGTTCTAAGTCCTACTACTGGCTATTTCAAAATGGTACCGACAACAAAAACTATCACACCCTCCAATTCACCGTCAGCTACTAAAGTGATGACCAATAAGACGCCAGTGAGTTCAATGTTGCCACCCAATTCTAATATTGGTGCAAAGCGCATTCATACAGTGCGCTCCGGAGCACAAATTATGCAAAGGCGTTACTCGATTTGCGGCCCCTTGCCAGGCGAAAAGACTAATATTTCTTCATCCAATTCCACAGCACCTGGAAGAAGTTTTCCACCTGCAAACAATAGCGATCCCAAGATTAAGTCTAGCGTTTCGCAAATACAAATCTCCCAACCCATAAGTCTCAATACTAAAGTAGTGAATAATCAACCACCCTTAACTGCACAGAATTTTTCGCCGAACAATAACTCAAAACCAACAACATCTGCTAATGATTTCAAAGTTCAGTCTCAGAAGACATCTGAAGATCCTGTTTCCACCAAAGACGGTATTATTTCAAAGCAAAATGAAAAAATACCCATATTAGAAACAGCTGGTACAGTAGAAGCCGATGATTTGGATCCTTTGTATGTGAAACCGCCACAAATCAAAAACGAACCCGTAGATGAGTGAGATCTTAATTTATTTCTTTGTTTTTTTCTTTTTGTAGGCATGTATCTACATGCATAATTACATATAGAGACATTTGCTATTTCAAGCATCTGAATTATAAATAAAATACAATTTTTCTTTAATAATTAAATGAAACTGTGAAAAGGACTTTATATAAACACACAAATATTTTAGCGCATGTTATGACCTTTTCAGCTTAAAGTTAATGTTCACGAAGTTTGCCTGTTTAAATAAATGGTCCTTAAGTTTTTATTCCGAGTTTGTTTAAAGGTAAGTTCTTAATACACATATTTATTAAGCAAATATTTAACGAAATAAGCGTTCCAATGGTTTATGTTTTAGTATTTTCTAATTTTAGGAAAATATTTTTGAAATAAACGAAACGTCCATTCGGTGTAAAACTATAATATACAATCAGTATTGTCTTTTATTGTTTCATTTGTCAGTCATACACAGGAAATATTACAAGAACGTTTATTTAAAATTGAAATCAACTCGCATGACATGGGTTACTCGTTAACCTAAAGCTGCCTTGCATATAACAAAATTTTCTGCAATGTTTTCGTTCCTTTAAAGGTCTTTTAATAATGTTTTCCACTTCAAGCCTTCCCAAACTGTTTAGATGCAACTATATTAAAATGGTGACAAAATGTTGTAAATAATACATTTTAACATGGATGCTCTTGAGAATGCGAAAGTACAGTATGCAAACATAATTGATTGATTTAAGAACTGTATATATTTACGTACACAATAAGTGCAAAAATATGGTCGGTCTACTGTAGAAAAATAAAAGCATGCTTTAAGCTCAAAATATAGTTTGTAAGTCCCCATCGTTGGTGAAAATCCAAGCCGCTGACAAAAAGTTTAAAATACCTATACTTTTTCACAAAATATGATATACTTTTGTTTATTAAATTCTAATAAATTAAAAACTTCTATTTTAAATTTTTTATCATTTACGACATTTTGGACTTTATGCTAGAAACACAACTGGAACCAACGACGAATTTCGTTCAATACGACGAATTCGTTGGTAAAAATTCGCTCTATAAATTCGTCGTACAAAACACAAAAACGACGAATAAATTTGTTTGCTATTTGTGCAAAGATGAAAATTAACACAATAAACAAAACTAAAGGCCGTGTCAGATAAAACTTTTGCTTCGCGTTGCGTTATGGTTTCACTTTGACATTTAAGACGAAATATACATACCTATATGAAACATGTCACATAAAGTACTTTTAACGTAACGCGAAGCGTAAAGTTGGGCAACTCTCATCTTTTTGCGTGCTTTGACAATCAGCGGGAATCTTTTTTTTTTTATTGTGCCAAATTCGGACTTAAATTTTAAATATCTGAATGTGTTTTAATAAAAGCTAAATATATATGTACAATTTATGCAATAAATATTAAAAAATATGTATAATACCAAAATTATCAACCACTTTTTATGGAAAAGAAACAATGCACGGGTGTTGTCAAAGTTTTTATCGTGACATACACCTTTTGCTTTGCGCTTTACTGTTAAAGTTAGAAACGTCACGCAAAGCGAAAAAGTTCTATCTGACTCGGCCTTAATGTAAATTTGGTAAAAATATTTGTAATTTTTTTATGCTAGATTGTACAGACATTAATTTTGCTAAATATTCTCAATAATTACTTCGGTAGTGTTTTTTTATCATAAGAAATTCGTTTTTGTAATAATTTTATAAAAAAAAGTATTTTAATATAGATAAAATATACTTTTCATTTAGCTGCTCATGGGATGACCATATCAAAAAGTAAGCGACATGAAGAAATACTATATTTAATAAAGTGTTAAAAATTAATAAAATCACATGCAAAAGATAGATTTTTGTACGTTGGAAAACGAGTGTTTAGTATGGTCTTAAAATTCCCGTGCTTCATACAATTATACAATAATAAAATATATATTACATAAAACAATCAGTTTCAGTATATAAAGCTTGGTCACCTAATACTGATTTGTGCGTCCTTCGCCGGCGTAAGAAATAGAAATAAACCTATAGCAAAGTTCGTTGTGCACAGCGTTACCATCTTTGTTTTTCAAAAAACTTGCAGAAAAAAAAACTTATTTAATAAAAAAACTTTTTCTTTAAGGATGCCAAAATAATAAACAGAAATACAAAATTAGACTTCATTTTTATTAAAAATATTTTATTAACAAAAAAAAAAACAAAAATACAAAATTAGATTTCATTTTTATTAAAAATATTTTATTAACAAAAAAAACATATTTTTTTAACTAATAACATAAAAAACATTGCATAAATAATAATAAAAAATAAAATTATATTCACTGATGATGAAAGCATTGCGGCTTTCGAAAACAGCTGTTCTGCTCTGCTGTGTACGTTGAATAACTAAAAACTGATGTTGACTTTGCTTTGTGCCTTGGAATATGTATAATGTCTTTCAGAATTTAAAACAAAATTCACAACGAAGCAAGTTGCAAACTTTCAATTTAAAATAATTACAGCGTCATCGTTTTTGGTGCGAGTAAAAACAAATCAACATTCTTGTATAAAAAGGGAGTGAAAAATATAAGGTCGTTTCATTGTATAATGTGCATTATATCGTCAATCCATATACTCATAAAAATAATTCCAAAGTTTAAGTAATAAAAAAAACTTGAAAAAAATGTATATAATTTAAAAACTTTTTTGCATCTCAAAAAACTTGCAAAAAAAAGGAAAAACTTGGCAAATGGCAACGCTGGTTGTGCACCACGTATTTCGTCCAACGTACATAAAGTCATGAGTCGAAAAATTTGACTAGTGTGAACAACCCGTCATAACTTTGTATGCTATTTCAAACATCGATCAGCTGATAAGAAAACAGCACATTTGTAATTATATGTTATCAAAGCAAAAGATAATTAAGATAATTATAATAAGATATTTAAATTTGTCTTCTGGTGCATAAGAATATCTAAATTAATTTGTATGTATAAACTAAAACAGCTGCTGCCTTGATATGAGCTGAATAAATTTTTTTGCGGCGGCATACGGAAAACGTTCAGATGCAGCCAGCTACGTAAGTTAAACGAGAATAAATTTTCACATGTACATATATATTTAGTTTTTGCGATTTAGTTCTCTTTTAATATTTTTTATGTTGTAAAAATGTGATTTAATGTGCAGACAAATAGGTATGAATAATTTTGTAGTCGTGAATCATTTATAAGTAACGGCGGCAAATATATACTATCCCCGTCTCGCCTAACGATTTTCAACATATCTGAAAGAGTGCTATTATATTGAGACTTTTTGTATGCAGCACAACAACTTTTTTAAACTGGTCTAAAATATGATGACAATATGACTAAATAGCACGACGTGTGAACACCCCAATTGTGTGTATTTTCATTTACATATGTATATGTGTTTTATTTCGAACGACGAATATTCGTTACGAAAAATTCGTCGTTCGTCCCAGTTGTGTTTATAAGATTAGATGGCGATAAGTATAAAAATATAAAGTTCTTTTTAGTATTTCTATAATTAGTGATAGCTAACGCCAAAAACAGGGCTTACTAATCGGTTGTGAATAGCAACCGAACTTCTTTCTTAGCCAGTGCCAACACAAGTTTCAGTTGCCACCCATAATCCAAGTATGCCGACATTTTAAAAAAAGTTGCCACATGCAACAATGAGTTGATGTGCTAACAGTGATGCTAACTTGGTGTAACAAAATACTAGGTGGCAATACCAGATCAAGAAATGCAGCATTGCAATAAAAATATGAAAATACATCGAAGGTTAAGCTGGAAGTACATAGCACGCGTTTCACGCATCTACGCGTTATAAGCGTCTGTCAAAAAATTAGAACTAGTGTAATTGTATGTAACAAGTTACATGGCAAAACGCGTAGAACGCTTGACGCGTAAAGTAGATCTACTTTTGTAAGCGCGGCACGCGTCTTGAAAAAATGTCAGCTGTTTTTGATAGCCAGAGATGACAAATTATATTACATTTTCAATGTTATCGATTAATATGTTTCTGTCGTGGATTATTATTTTTTCATTTTTATTATAATAAAACCTTTTTAATAAGAAAACACTGTCGCAGTAAAGATTACCAATATTTTCAAGAGTGAAATGCATTGAAATAGTTATTTTATCACAATTGTTTCTTCAAACAAATATTCATATAATTTATCGATTTATTTTACATAATAAGTGCCATCTCTGTTATATTCATTAATTTTGCAATACATTAAACAAGGTAGGTTAAACACAGATAATAATATTAAAGTGCAATGGATGAGCAGTTAATTAATGCCGTTAAAAATTTCGAATTTCTATACAACAAAAGATTACTATTGTACAGAAATATTATTTAACATTTTAGCAAAAATGAACTTTTGTGAATATTACACTACAGTTGATCAAAACATAAACATTGACGCATAAAACGCTTTGCATGTAACTTGAGTTGAAAAACGCGTCTGAAGTATGAAACGCATAGAACTTCCAGCTTTATTGTAAACATAAAAAAATTTTCTGCAATACACATGATAATTTCGGTTAATAGTTATTTGCATAACTGCCTGGCCCACGATATCGTTCTGCCGCATAAATACATTTCATACAACAAGAAATTGTTTTCAAAGCAACTGCAATATCGTGATCCGGGACGGAAATATGTAAAAAAATTTTTTTTTGAGAATTACGTTGCATTTATTGTTCATTTTGCATGTTTTGATGTTCTCTTCTGAAAAATGTGTTAATTTAAAACCATAAATGAAAAGACCTCAAATTAGTACAAATACATACAGTTTCGTGATAAAAATCATGAATGTGTACACTTTGTCATCCATAATTCATTAGTGTTATTAAGTTTAAGAAAGTCACTACAGTCGGCTTAATAAAGAAATAAAAACAAGGAATAGTTCCGTAAATATGCGGTTTTCTTATTATATATATATATATATATATATATATATATATATATATATATATATATGTATATATATATATATATATATATATATATATATATATATATATATATATATATATATACGTCTTGCTTAAAAGTAAAAATTATTTGTATAAACAGCTTTAAAATAATTGGCAACAATATTTGTAATTAATTTAATTGACAGTTTACAATGTCAAAAAATAATTCCATCTAGTAAAGGAAAAGCATCACTATTTCTTGTTTTCTAATATGAAAAGAATATATATTTGTAATCAAAAGAGTGGCAATAGTCTTTAAATGCTTGTTCATGTTAAAAAGAAGCCAGATCAAAATAAAAATCGTGTGGCAGCTCTACGTAATATTGTAATTGTCATTTCATTTTGACTACCCAAAACTGTCAGTTGTGTACTTGCTTCGATGTTGTGTGATAATTTTCCTACTCGGTGTGTAAATTTTCCTTAACAGAGTTTGTTTTACAAAATAAGTGTACGCTGAACTTGTTTTAAGCTTAAACAAATTAACTCACTATGACGGCTAAAGAAAGTGCAAATTCTTTAAATGAAATTAATGTTAAATTGTGTGCTGCTGTTAAAAAGCATAAATGTCTTTATGATCAAAAATCGCTTAGTTCTACTTCACCTGAATGTGTAGAAGGTTGGAAATTGGTTGCAAGCGAATGCAATGTAACAGGTAGGAGGTTGCGTGTATATATATTTAAATATGTAGGTATATCTTTTTAATAATGAAAAATAAAGTTCAACTAAAATAATTAAAAAATATGTATTTCTTACCGTCTGTGTTAATGGTGGCTGATGTTTATGTTATGCTTATTGTTGTTGAGCAGTGCACGAGGCTGGCAGCATCATACTCGGCCATTAGCCGCAGACAAGTTTTTAAGCCGCCGCCGTTTGTTCATCCAGATGAAAATATATATTCTTTTATTAGTACGTATACACATTTCAATCGAATCGAAGGCCAAATTATCTATTCTACGACTATAGATGCAAGTCCATTAAAATAACCATTAATGCGTTCCAATTTAATTAACTAAAATCCCACGTGTATTTCTCGAGTACAATTTGCAGTAGGAGAGTCGTATCTTTTTTTTATTTTCTCAACAAAATTCTCTTGTTTTAAGGCATAAAATTACGCAAATAATAAGTTTTTAACAGGTCAGATTTATAACAAAAAGGCAAAGTTCTATTAATGTATTCACCTTAATTTCATTAAAGCACTCACAATATTCTCTCGCGGTGAAGTGTTGTGTAGTAGCCGGCGAATATTGCGCTTGAACACCAACGACCGCCGTTCATCTACATAGAATTTGTTTCATTGTTCATATATGAAAGTTTGAAAGCCACTGCTGCGTTCAGCTGCTGTATCTGTGTACTTATGAATGGATGTGTTTGGGTATGTTAATGACAAAACACAGCTGTATAACTACAACAACAACGAACGAGTATTTTGTTGTTTTTGGGAAGTTATAAAAAACATGTCGCATTGACTGTTGCCAAAAAAGGAACAACGTTTAAATCTTTCAATGAAAATAGAAATAATAAATGAAATATTCCTTTCCCGATAATAGGATTCTAAAACTCTATCTTTTGGACTGAAATGTGTTAAAATCTTTCTTTTGAAATGTCATCACGCTTAGATGTACATGGTGTCAATCCATCTAGAAACATGTTCAATTCGTCGGTTAACTGATTAATTGCGCAATAAATGTAAAATATTAAATTTTACGCTTAATATTTTAAATAAAAAAAAATTAAGAATGATTCAACTGGCTCTCTTTTATCATTATTAATGCCATTTAAACATAGTTTGAGCTAATTTTCATAAAAATTTAAACTGTTAGTTTAAAATTACATTTAAGCTGGATTTTCGGGATCTCAGTTAAACTAGGTTTAGTTAATCTGAAAACAGATTTTTCCCGCTATTATCAAGTTTTTATACAAAATTTTGACGGAACAGCTTAGTTTTGCTTAAAATGTGTATCCTTAATGAAATAATAAAAAAAATCTCAGTTTGCTGGAAAAATTAGAGTTTCAGAATTCGTTAAAATAGGTTTAAACTTAAACCACCTCTCAAAAACCCGACCTTAGTATATAATTCTGACAAAACTATGCCAGCACAATTAAATGGTAAGAAAATTACCGACAAAGTTACAATAAATCTACCATCTTATCGCCGGTTGTTTTTCAATGAACAGCTGCTTTACATATTACCTAACTGCAGAATGTAAGCAAACTATAAAAAACACATTAGCCCAGTTCACAATCTCGAGCAAGTAGTCTAGCATCGTAGCATGAGCAAAATAATTGTACTCTACACCAACAAAATACATTGAAAATGCTCTCAAATACTCTCTCAATTTGCAAATGCTATAATGCAAGACCATTTGCACAGGATTGTGAATTGGGCTATTGTAATATGAAAAACTTAATTTAACAGACCTGGTAGGAGATTTAAATATGATCTATGAAAATGAATTTGTCATTTAAAGAGATTTTAAAAATAAGTGAGGTTTTATTTCCTAATGTTATATAAATCAAAATAAATTAATCAATTTAAAAAAAAAATTTATATGTATTGAAATAAATGTTTAATATATTATTCAATTATTTTTTACACCAAACATTGTTATACCACTTTGCGAACACACACATTTTCAGATTCGTTTCGGTTTTTGCTATTCTTTCATTTAGCATGTTCTAAAAAAATTTATTTGTGACAATTTACCATATTTTTTGTGTGTCCAATACAGGCTGGCAAACTATTTTCGAATACTTCCTTATAGTGAATGGATATATCTAACTATTTACGCTAAAATATGTGTGTAAACAGACAGAGTTTCATATGTGCTGCTGAAATCTCCCCATATACAACTCTGAAAATGTTAGAAAACTATAGTTCAATATTGAGTACAGTCTACCCAAAAATGCTAACAGAGTGATTCATTATCAGAAGTTATTACTTTTTGCAATAAAGATCATGCCATTTAGTTAACAACTTTATATTAAACGGTCTTCAGACGCCTCATAGAAAGATTATAACAGATTTCCTATTTAAGTTTGACAGTCGCACTACACTATAAACTAAGTAATTTGACTATGCTTTTACATAAAATATAATTTTCTTACAAACCACGTTATTTTATTCTATTTAACCTCTTCAAAATAGTTGACTTTTGTAAAAAACGTTGGCAGACACTGCGAAAATGTTTCTTCGAAGGCTTAAGAAGTCCAGAAAATAAATATTATTTCCATGATCATCTAAAATTTCTGCATGGTGGATTCCAAGGGAAGCCCAGTTTGGTGGAAACTTTGGTTGAAGAAACAAAATCTAGTGTCAGAGAATCATTAGCAAAAAGACCCCAGGTTAAGGAGAGCTTTAGTTTGCAACAGAGCGAAGTGAAATCCATGCACACATCTGGCAATAATGATGCCGCAAGTGTTAGTAGCTGGATAAGTGCCGATGAATCGGATGAAATTATAGAACCTAGGAAGCAAAGTGAATCAGGTATCAATAGAACGAAAGAAGAGGACGTTTTTGAAGGTAATAAAGAGCGTTTAAAGCTCAAGCGTTCGGTTAAACGGCCCTTAGAGCCAGAAGAAGATGATGAATCAATTCAAGACGAACCGGAAGAGAAACATTTTCGTAAAAGCAATAAGCATAGTGACAAATCCCAATTGCCCTATAAGTCAATAAAAGTTAGACTAAAAAAATTAAAGATAAATGCAATAGAACATGAGGAAGAAAAAATTAATATGATTGACTGTTGTAGCCAAACCGAAGTTAAAAGAACCAAAGACGTTGGTACACAATACAAATTCTATTCTTCCGATCTTGATGATACTTTTATTGAAGTAATTAAAACCAATTTGGCAAAAATGAATGCTAGACAAAAAATGAATTTTAAACGTAAAATTTATCAGTCCATGTTAGAAGTTTTCGACGATGCCACTGACTTTCCCAATAGTAATGAAACTGCACCATTGCTAACTAAACAGGCAACATTTGTTGATGACACTACAACCGGGGAGTTGCGTTTAATACACGAATTAGTTTCACTAATACATGCAGCAAAAAGTACACCAGAAATTGTGAATGCAACTGATAAACCTAAAACTTGTGTACCTGTTAACAGCAAATCTCCTATTAAGATGCCTTTGCCAATTATAGATAATAGTACTGAGAAACAAACATCTCCTATATCGCTCAGTCCCAGTGCTGATGATGATGATTTACAATTCTTCATTGATAATCTCGATGATGAAGACGATGTATCACTGCCCCTTTCCTGGGATGAACTAAAGACCAAAGCCACCGAACCTGCTAAAGAATTAAAGGAAGATAAGTCCAATGGTTTACCACGTTATATGGTACGAAAAGTGTTTAAAGCTTCTTCGGGTTCTGGTAGCAAAGTCATTGATAAGAATCGTATATATCGCGTTTTTCCCAAAGCGATTCATCCAAATGGTAATCATGCTGCGTTAAACAAAAATGAAAAAAGTTATGGTTCTCCTTTAGCATCCTCTTCAAACAACCTGCCGATTATTAAAAAAAAATACGGTATTGGTACCTTCTATATAGCGAAGCCGCAATCTAAAGTCACCACTAGCGTTTCCAAAATTACTGCACAATCCTTGAATAATAAACCCACAAACCAAACTTCAAACACGAGAAGCATCAGTAGCCAGAATGCAAGCTCTAGTAGAGCCAACAACAATGTCATAAATAGTCAAACCGTCTTCAAAAACGTACATCCAGAAAATCGTATTCTGTGCCCTACTACCGGTTGTTTTCAAACTATTAATACAAAGAACAGTGGTGCACCTACATATATCCAAAAAGCATCCATTGCACTATCCACGGGGCTACCGACTGCCTCAAAAGTAATGACGAC
Organism: Linnaemya tessellans; assembly: GCA_951800035.1. Lineage (NCBI taxonomy): Eukaryota > Metazoa > Arthropoda > Insecta > Diptera > Tachinidae > Linnaemya > Linnaemya tessellans. The sequence goes on from OX637535.1 coordinate 99,198,661, forward strand.
TAAGTTGCCTATAACGCCAAAGTTTAGCCAAAGAACTAGCGGCTCAATGTCAGAGGAAGAACTTAATACTCGTTGCATAGCTAAAGTAATAAAACCCAATCCAAAACCGGACTCTAGTGCTACGCAAATGCACATCTCCGAACCTAGAAGTCTTAATAGTACAGCAATACATGATCAAACACGCTCTAGCAGGAACTTTTCGCCCAGCGTCACCTCAAACACAACAGCAACATCAACAACATCAGCTGATGAAGATACCAAGAGCCCTTTAAAAACGGTAATTTCTACAACAAGTTCAAGAGAAAGTGAGCGAATGCCCATATTGGAAACAGCTGGAACAGTGGAGGCCGATAATTTGAATCCTTTGTTTATGAAGCCAGTAAATGTTAAAACGGAGCCCGTAGATAAGTGAGATATAAATTTTTTTGTTTTCGTTATTTTTTTTTCATATATGTAGGTACAGCACGTTTCATGTGTGCACATATATGTACATATATGTACACATGTATGCATCTACTTATAGTCTTATATGTAGGCAATCGTAACTGTTTGTTTATAATATTATTATTTATTTTTCAGTTGAATTGTAAGAAATAAATTAGTTTTGTTAATTTTAAAATAAAACTACTTAACGAATGTTATTTAAAACTGCAAAGCATTATAGAACTGATCATAAAATGTTCAAGGTTAAGTTAATCTTTGTCTGCTTAAATATGTAAATGTTCCCTAACATTCAAATGAAAGTTGACGCAAAGGTAAGTTTTCTTAATATGTTTAGAGAAATATTGAAATATAAAACTTAAAGAAGATTAAGTAGGTATTTTTTCTAAAATTATTCATGGAATATGGTTTATTCCTAGAAGTGGCAGTGAATTACTCAAATGGGACGAAAACGTGAAACAGACCAGTTTCGTTGGTCAACCATCGTCAGGGTTTTAGTTCTCAGAGAAAACATTGTAGTGTTTTCACACTGAAGGTTAAAACCTGGTTTTAGCGTTAAAACCATACAAACAGCTGAGTTTGCGTTCACACTGCAAATTGTGGTTTTAACATACAGAATGTATAATAAATTTGTTCAAAATAAATTAAATCGCTCATGGAAATGTGTAAATTTGTTGCTGTACTTACTGCATATTTTTACAACACTTCATTGACAACCTGTACAAAAAAATTTTCGTTTGAATTGTATTTCATTTTGTGATTGAATATTTTACAATTATGGAACTATTTATAAAAAGTGAAGAACTTCTTAAAAATCAAGTTGTTAAAAAATATAAAAAAACGTAAGTGTATTCTGAAAGAAAAAATGCGCTTGTGTAATATTATAAACAATACCAGCTGTTTTCAATATATAACTTGGCAGCACTCAACTTAGTACAGGCAAGGTTGCATTTCATAAAACGAATTCGAAATTGGTTTTAACAAAATTATTTTGTATGGTAAAACCAGCTTTTAACAATTGGTTTTAACGTTAAAACCACAATTTATTAAAACCATGTCAGCCTGAAAACGCTATTAATAACAGAGTCGTTGGCAATTATTTTTTAAGCGCAGTTAGACCACTGATCGTTTATTTTCTTTCGAGAGTTTTGCTTCTCAGTCGCTCTGGTTAATTTTTATGCCTTAGATAACTGTAGAAATTTACCATTCTTCTGAGGAATTATTCCACGGTTACAACGATGCTACTTTCTAGGTGAAGGTATAAATCGTGTAGAGTTAACCGCAGAAACGGATAAAGATATGGGTTAACTACAGTCACCCCGATCCGTCGCTTTACAAAATTTAATTTGTAAGTTATTTTTAAAATCTCTATTAATAATTTTCCGAAGTAAAACTTTTTAAAAAATTCGCATGACGTGACTACAGAGTTGTGAGCACATGTACATACATACATACATATTTTTTTCAAGATTATGAATGAATTTTACTCTTTCTTGCTTGAATTCATTGTTATCACTGAAATGAATGTAAAATTTACTCTCCATTTCGGTTTCTCTAATAGCCTGAGAATCTGAAATAAACCCAACGAATATTAAAATGATCTTGTTTGTTTTGTCAGCAACATGCAAGATTTTCTGGCTCTTCTTTTCGGCATGTTGTTTACAATATAAAACTTGGCCATAAAAACCCAACAACAACAAGGATTACAAATAAAACAATTGAGCAATAACAGCTGCTATTTGAAAAAAAATCCATTGCACACCAATATGCATACATACATACATGCATTATGCGCGGATGAATGTCTCCCAGTTGGCAAAATCGTCGTAGATGTCATTGTCTTCGACGATGAAAGTGCAACATGTCGTATGTCGATTGGGTTTTCTAATCGACAATTTAATGGAAATAGTCGTTCGTGGCTATATGACAAGAATGTCATACGTTTTGTCTTCAATCGACGTTTTGTCTTTAAGAAATCGTTCAAACAATCTGAGTGACAAAGTCTTATTTTGTTTAGAACAGTCGTCAACGACAAGCTTAGCGATATTGTGGTTCATCTCGTCTTGTGTGACTTTGGCGCCATTTGTATACAAATTTCGTGGATGATTTGTTTGTAGTTAAAGTTGTCGTAATACCGGTCTCTAATAGACATCAAATGGTTTGGACATGAAAAAGGCCAGTGTAAACCGCAAATGTCCATATCCGACTTGATGTTCGTCTTCATATGTAATTTCAAAGGAGATAAAAAGGGACAGAACGCAAAAAGCTAAATTTTTCTCTTTTATGCAACCTCAACATGACTTTAGGAGTCTGAACATACAATAAAATGGGCATAATAATACCGTTGCTCTGCCGGCATCATATCCAAGTGTTTTTCAGGTCGATGTCTAGTGGAGACGTGGCCAACTGGGATATGTTCGTATCTATGCAATGCATGCACGTACCCATACAATTAAATTAACACAAGCCAGCAGCAGGTAGTTGCGACAAAATAGTTGCTAGATTAACAACAACAACAAGGAAATAAATTTTAAGAAATAATGGTGGTTTGCAGAGAAAGCATATAAAAGGTGGTAGTTTTCCTTTTTTTATATTTCGTTATGAACGAAAATACCTAGTTGCTGCTGTTTTTCCTGAAACTGACTAAAGAAAAATTACCAAATCATATTCGATTTCGGTAGTTCCGCTGGCAAACTGTTTTTGTTTTGCATTGTAGTTGTTACATCCATCAACCACAAACATTGTTGCCTGCACTGATTTTTCTTGGGTGTTTCAAAACAAATACATATCATCATAATGATGTTTGAATGTATTCAACATAAACCTCTATGTTCAAGTACATTGTATGTATGTAGTTGTTAATTACGCTGGTGGTGGTGAATTCAATGATTATTGAGTTCGTATTATTATTACTTTTTCAAATGTACAGCTGCTGTTGTTAGTTGCTTGAAATATCGTTGTCGTCGTCATCCTCGTTGTTGGTTTCGTTAAAGTCCATTGTTGTTGTCTGGCTGACTGTTGTTTGTTTCTTTTTTTTTAGCTATTTGAGCAGCAGTCTACAAAATTTTGGCTGCCTGCTGCTGTTGTTGAGTGTTTTTTTATTATTGTTGTTATAACTACATGCAGCCATTCACACATACTTGTGTACATGTTCTTATACAAACTGTGGATGGGTATATGTATGTATGGGCGGCTGTACATCATTAAAAATGTACACAGTGGGACTGCTTTCTTAGTACTGCAATACTTAAAAATATTAATTAATACTAAAAACAAACATATAGGCAAAATTTATATGATTTCTAAACCATACATAGGTATATGAAATGTTTATCATGTCTCTCCGAATTAAATTCTGCGTATCTTAAGCGGCCGACCCACTTGCAATATAACCGGGCCATTTTTTGTTTTGTACAATCATATCGCCAATGTGTATGTCATATTCAAAGGTGGCACAATATATTGGCAGAAATCAAAAGACTTTTGATTTTTATTGTACAAACCATAAGAAGTGCAATATCCTGTGAAATGTGTTGGCAACATTGTACAATACTGTTTTTGCTTTGCTTATAGGTTATGTTTACTTTTTATTGTAAGAAAGTTCTGCCATATTTTATTTGAAACTATTGCGCCACTTATTGAATAATAGAGGCCAAAATTAAATTAATGTGGCAAATAACTTATTCAATAATATTGTATAATGGATGGGCCGCTTTAGACTTAGTTAAATATTATATTAAATTTAAAATAAGGCAAACGAAGAAGTCGAAAAATATCTACATACAAAATCCGTTATTAATAGATAAAGAGAGCAAAAGCAACAACTAATCGGTCTGATAAATTTCCTGACAACAGCAAGGCTTTTCATTCTGTTGTATCATTAGGTCTCTTCCAGGTGTACCTATAATGAAACAGTTTGCACTTTTGAGAGTGAAAAGCAAATTACTTCCTAAATTTGCCAAAAACGCACAATTGATCATTTTGAAATACTGATACTGCTTACTTCCTAAAATAAACCTAAATTTCGTGATGTTACACCTAAAATGTTTAATATATTAAAAGCAAACACTTTGCATCATTGGCAATAGCTACAAAGAGTGAATAAAAGTAAAAGCAACGTATCCATGTTTTTTATACTAAAGGAAAGGAGATCTATGCACAGATTTACTTAGGCCTTTAAGTTAAAGAAAAACATGCCATTTTACGTTTTAAAAAATTTTTAAGCAAAAAGAAAATGCTTTTGACTTTCAATGTTAATAACATACAATTTCTAGATTAATTCTTTTAGTGTAAAATTTTAAACAAAAAAACAGCTAATAATTTCATTTTTGTCCGAAAATACCCAAAGAAAAAGTTCATACCAGTTTGTACAGAAAATCGAAAATATTACTCTTTTATTGTCTTTCAAAATTGTCCAAAAATTTGTTAAATGGAGCGCTTTTTATACTAATTTTTGCTATGCTTCCGGAGCACACCTATTGTGTGGTATTGCATACTATATATTTCTAAATGCCAGCACAAATCCATTGTGTTCTCAGCTTAAATTATCTGCAGTTGTTGCTTCTCTCTCCGTGTACTTGACAAAAACATAGACTTTTGCCAGTCCCACTATGCAGCATAAGGTTGCTATCGTCGCAACAAAAACTACGGCAACAACAGAATGAAAAAGCAAAAAAGATACAATAACAAAACACAGCAACGGCGATGACAACAACAATAACAACACGAAGAATATTTAAGCCCGACAATGAACAGACCAACCACACTACATGTTTTCAACTTTGCCTGCTACTGATGTTGTTTTTGGTATAGCAGATGATGACGACAACGACATTGTATAGTGGTTTGTGTCTGTATTTGTGGCTACGTCGATTTTGTTATTGTATTTCTGTGGTATTAAAAAAAAAGCGTAAAATAAACAGAACACAGTACAGTACAGCAAAACAATAACAACAACAACAACATCGCCATCATCATCATCATCACTAGTAATAACAATACTAACAACAGCAGCATAGTGTCTTGCTGCCTGGTCTGGTATGTCTGCCCGCTTGCCTGCCTTGACGATTTTGTTTTGTATTGATGATGACGATGATTGCCTTAGTGATGATGATGTTGTTTGTTGTACCGTGTATAGAGAGCACAGAGTGTGAGCTCTTCAGTCTGTTGTTTGCTGTTCAAGGAGAGTGTTTGCAATATATATTTAACGCGGCAAAATTCAGTGAAGAAAATAATTTTATAAACTAAAATTTACAACAACAATAAGAAAGCAATAGAAACAATACAGTGTTGTTGACGACAAAATACATTCATTTGTTTAACGGAATTAGTATTGATTTCTTTTTTTTCTTTCGGTGCAATCCACAACGAAAAACAATTTGTTGTTGCGTCATGTCCGATACAACAAAACCCGATCATTATAATATTAATGCGAAAATTTGTCGTTTGGTGGAACAATATCCCTGCATGTATGATCGCTCCCATCCACACTATTTGAAAAAAGATGTTGTTGATCAGGCTTGGATTAAAATCTCAAAAGAAATGAATGATTCAAGTAAGTATAGATAAAATAAATCGATAAAAAAAACCATTATTCCAAGTAAAACAATCATAACAATGCTCACAAAAAAATTTGTTTTTCTCGATTGTTTTGTTGCCTGCCACTGCAGTTACAATCACATCAAGGGGGCAACATTTTGTTTTTAAAATGGTGCGGTAGAGGAGATTTCTTTAGTTGCTTTGCACACATTTATTTGTAAATGCAAGTGTGTGTGTGTGTGTCAGGCATGCGAGCGAGTGTGCAAAGAAGAGCATAAAATTGGATTTGTTTTGTTTTTGCTCACAATGAGCATAATTTCATTGAAAATAGCAACAAATTCAATTACTGCAACTACCCTCCATAACGGTGATTTGTTGTTTTTAGCAAACAGAAAAGCAGAGTTGTCAATACCTACTACTTTTTAACTGTTCTAATACTTCGCCATTTTCACTTATAATTTTTCGATTTCATGTTTGTTATTACACGAAAATGTTTTAAATTAGTAGAAGTTAATATCTATAATAACATGCGCACTTAGTGCTATTTAAGGCAGATTTCCCAGGTACTCCAGGTAGAAAATTACCAGCTAATGTCAAAATCAAGAAAGTAGATGTATCATTAACAACGCTGGTTTAAGAAAAAAAAATTTATGTAGCTTGTAAACAAACTTTTGACGGTGGTTCGATACGTACAAGCTGCACTACTGAGAGTACCTGTTAAATCTGCCTTGCTGCTATTAATGTGTACGTACAAATGTACCCAGTAAAAAATAGGATCATCCAAAGAGTAATCTTGGAGCGCTCCTTTGGGAGTAATGGACTACGCCATAAAACTCCGGAACTCATTGGATTTTTAACACAGCATGTCCGCAGCCACGAGTACTCCTTTTATGCTCCTTATGGGGTACTCCCTTTGATCTTGAAAATGACGACATATGGAGTAATCGTTTTTGTCTCCTAAAAGAGCATAAAGGGAGTAATTTTTCAATTTCTTTTTTAACTAGTCGTTTTAAATGACGCTTAGAAACAAAATTTTGACACATTTTCAACAATTTGTTACTATACCCGTACCTTTTCGTTTTTTTTTTTTTAATAACACGTCTTTCACTTTTTAAAACTAAACTGACAAAATAGAAAGACAAAACGATATCATCAACAATTAACAGTTATGTCAAAGAAAAAAAGCCAAAAAACGAACAGATGCATCCCTCATTGATCCATTTGGAGTATTAAACGAGGCATAAACAACAAAACAAAAATACGGTTTCGATAGCTCGCTCATTACTCCAAATGGATGAACAAGTCATTACTCCTTTATTGTTCGATTTTTTACTGGGTATGTAAGCATGTATGCATGTGTGTGTATTATCAGGGTTTTCGAATAGTTATTTGCCCCTATGCTCCTTATAGGAACTGAAAGAACTAATATATATATTGGCCACCGCTCGCCGTAATGCAAAATTTCTCCTTGACACTGAATGAATGATGCCACGTATTTGGCACCAATATCGCTCCGCAAAATTTAGAAATCTATTCTTACCTGGAACTTGAACTACACATACTTTCCCATATGGTACTTATACGTTTTCTAAAAATTATTTTCCTCACTTTAAGTATCATCGTGCAAAGAACGTTGGCGTAACATACGCACGTCTTATGCGCGTTCGATAAACGTCAATAAAATTCCTGCCAGCGCCAACCGTACGAAACCCTATTATCTTCACGAAGAGCTACAATTCTTGGCCCTACACATAACACCAGGCATACCGGTCTCACGTAGATCTGCTTCCAATTCTTTCAATGGCACCAACTCCTATATATCCTCACGCAATGAAAAAGGCGAAATGAGTAAAGGCTCGCTATGCGATGAATCTGTTGACAGTTATGCTGCAGTTATGCATGAGGATATAGAGGATAAATCTCAATATAATCAAGAGGAGCGCAGTAGTAGTGTCGCTAGCGATGCCACCTCCAAAAATACCCAAGAAATTGAACAGGATTCACAACAAAACGAAGCTGCACAACAACCTCAAATAGAACAGGAGTCGCCAATTAATTTAGTACCTGCTGAACAAAGAACAGAAGAAGCAGAAGAAACAGAATTTCATCCCCCCGTGGTACAAATTGAAGAGGACAATGTAGAAATACCCAATATTAGAAGAGATTCCATTAATTACGCCTGTGCTCCTCCCAAAAAGAGATTAAGAGTTAAGGATAACTGTTATGCCTCAGATAATTTTCCAGACACCAAGGTAAATAATTTGCTACAAGTCCTCGTTGGTAATAAGTATTTACTTCATTCTTTTTAATTTAATAAAGCCCACAGATTTAGTGCCGCCACATGACTATGACGGCATATTCCTGCAGGGGTTGTTGCCCGAAATGAAAGCTATGGACTTTCGTCAAAAGATAATTTTCAAAAGGCGTATTTATGAAGTTCTAGGCGAAATATTTGACAACTCCAACCAAGCATCGTCGACCACCAACAACAGTCAATTACCTCAAACCAACAATTCCACTTCCTCTCGCTCATCATCTCCCCTGGTCACAGTAAATTCCTCCGACTTGAATATATTACGAAGGCTTAATAATCTTTTACAAGAACCTCCTACAAGCATAAACACAAATTCGACGTCAGCTCGTTCCGCAAGTATTTCATCAACCGTACTCTCTTCCACAGCCACGCCTTCGTCAGCTACAGTGCCCATAGCTAAAATTGGTGCTACCACAAGATCATCGGCCAATATACGAGGACGTTTAACCAACACCGTTGTGGTAATACCATCCCCGAATGTTAAAGAAGAACCCGAAGGCAACTGACGTTATACAAACAAAATTGGTCCAATGCTGTAGTACGATTTTGTGTAAATATTTATGTCTTAACTTTTAAGTATAATTTTGTATTATGAGATCTGAAGTAATGAACACTTGTAAGTCATTAGTTGTAATTTAACTTGTAATAACAAACAAAAAACAAATTAAATAAAAAGTACAATCAATATAATAAATACATATAAGAAAGCCATAAAAAATAATTCTAATAAAAATTTTTTATTGTTCAAATTATGCAAAGGTCCTCTCGAAATTTTTATAATTGAAGGAGTTATTGGCATATACTAATATTCACCCTTATTTCATTTGTCGTCGTCAACGTTGCCGTCATATTATTGGCAACATCATTTGGTTTCAACGTCGTCATCAATTCGATAACAATTTTACATCCTATAACAGGATGACGACGATGTTGACGGTTTATCGTTCATGCCAGCATATCAAACACACATCTCCAAATATTTTAAACAGCTGTGTGGTTTGTTTACTTTTTTTAATACTAAAGTTTTATTAAAAATTAAAATGTTTTTCTTGTGAAGTTGAAACTGTTGATACAGCAAGAGAGGGATTCTTCTGCAACTCTTCCACTAATTTATCAAACTGGACTGCAGTTGTTATTTTAAATTTTTCCGTTTTTTCGACGAAAAATTTAAAGTCGTTTCAAAACAATATCGCCGTCAAATTTTCTTGTAGAATGCAAATTCTATGTTGACAGTCATTGATAATGTTCGATAACGACAAGTGGAATGACAATTTGAAGTAAACAAGGCAAAACCATATCGGTTTGTTTTCATGTTGACAAATGGAATAACTACCCGTCCACACGAGCAATAAGTTTGGCAATTATTGCCGTGGCAACCGTCAAATTTGATTGCCGACACAAGATATTAACGTGTGGACCGCATGAATATATGTTAGAACACATATTCGGCAACAAATGTTATAATACATTGCCGAGCAATAATCTTTTAACACATGCTGTCAAATTGAATTGTCATTTGATTGTCTTAGAAGAAAACAACACTGTTTATAATGTTTTAAGATTTGTACGTGTTCGCTACCAAGTTATGCAAGCAAGAACATTGGCAATTGACGTCGCGTTTCTGCCGGCGTTATTGCTTGTATCAAGACACGAAATGTTGCTCGTGTGGTCGCAGTGTAAGGGTGATTATTTATTCATGGATATTGGCTCTCATTACAGTTGTCATATTCGTGGTCGAAATAAACTACTCTAATATTAAACATATGAGCAGCGTTCCCAATAGGGCATTGTTTTAGTAGATTTTTAATCGCTAGTTAATTTCCTTGTTGATCGTTTAACCTATTAATAAAGTTTTATTTTATAAATGGTTATTTACTTGAAGTTTATTAGTAAAAAAAACATAAAAATTCTTGAAATAAAACAAACATAAAAGAGTTTGTTAATATGTGACAGATTACATATGAATGAAAAAATTTGAGAATAATTAAAAAAATGTTTATTTATAACTACATCTTAAACAAATGAAGCTATTGCAAATATAAATAATAAACAAAAAAAGTTTGGATCATAAATATCATTGTCAAATGTACACATATATTTTAAAATTTGTTGTAAGTGTTTGATGATTCCAAAAAATACAGTTCGCCACAAAAATTAACGGCCCTTTTCATAATGTATGATTAAAAATTATCGTGGACTTTAACGTCAAGTTTGGCATACAAAAGTTGTCGTTAAAGTAAACGTTAAGCTTTAATCATACATTGTGAAACTGGCTGTAAATAGCATAACAAATAACTTATTTCGAAATAGTTGATAATTACTTGTACCGAACTATCGAACTATTTATTCAAATATAATAGGTTCATTTTTGGAAAATGTATTACATATTAAATTGAGAAAGACATGATAAATATTCCAACAGCTGTTTTCCAAAAGTCGCTACACTTTCATTCTCAGTACTCGGGTGTATTTTTGTTTCTTATCATTTATTAGGTGGCTTAGTTGAATATGATAACAGTTTTTTGTTTATAAAAATTTTCTTAAGAAATTACATACGATTACTCTATCAAACCGATGGGACTACACTTTTAACGCCCGTGTTGCCATTTAACTATTTTCTTCATGTTACATTTTGTCACCCTGCATTATTATATTTTCATATGGATTATTATTTTATTTTGATATATGTATATGTTTTTACCTTCTCCCGAAATATTGAAATCATATGCGTTAGAAATATTAATTTATTTGCAAGAATAAAAGTTTTTGACTTAAAAAAACATGAAATCAATTAACATCTCTGCTATTTGCTGGTGTGGCGTGGCAACATATTGTTCACATCACATGATATATTGAGTAATAGAAATACACAACCCTGTCTAATGCCACGATTACAACTACAAAAGTTGAGAAAATATTCAAAGCTCTTTCTTTGCAACCGTTTAAAAGAGTTACATAACATACACACGTATTTGCGTAAATATTAAGAGCAACAAACGGCAATAGAGTTGTACGGCTCCTGAATGAATTAATTCAATTGAATCATTCATTCAACTGAGCGAGGTGAATCTTTCACTTTACTGAGCGTTTTTAGCTCTTTTCTTTCACTTCTTTCAGTTGATTCAGTTGTTTCATTGAATCTATTTCTTTCAGTAGCTCTTTTCTTTCATTTGTTTCAGTAGCTCTTTTCTTTCAATTGTTTCAGTAGCTCTTTTCTTTCATTTGTTTCAGTAGCTCTTTTCTTTCATTTGTTTCAGTAGCTCTTTTTCTTTCACTTCTTTCAGTTGTTTCAGTTGATTCAGTGATTCACTTGTTTCAATATCGTCATTGAATCTGTCTCTTTCAGTAGCTCTTTTCAATGCTGGTATGTCAAAATCTATATGAAAAAAGGGAATTAATTCACTCAATGCAGATACACACATGGTGTGGCGTTTTATATTATTAGAGCTGCCAGATGAAAATTTTTAAACAGCACTGCCATGATACATATTTCAATACTTATTAACTTGGCGCGTATATATACATATATAAACATATACGTAAATTAACTGAGAAAAATCTACAAAATACAAGGTTAAATAGAAAATATTACTTTATTAAAATAGGTTCGAAAGCAAAATATTTAAAATCACTTAAATATTTATCTAGTTATTATTTATTTAATTACTTCCTTCTTTATAGCCTCTTATTATTATTATTATTATTATTTATGTTCAATAAATGTGTTTTATATTACATATTAAGGAAAAAATAAAAGGCATAAGTGGTTGTTGTATTAGCTAGTCTGATTCTTTCATTTTCTTTCATGACATTTTCATTTCATGAATTATGGCTGAGCTAAGGAATCAACTGAGCTAGTGAAAGAAATGAATGAATTAATTCAGTAAAGTGAGCGGAGCGGAAAAGAGCGCTCACTCAAAAGAGCTGTTTTGTACAACTCTAAACGGCAATAAATTGGTGACAAACGTACCATGTAACTCTTTTTAAAAACATTAAGAAACTGAAGTACATACATACAAACAATTACATATGTATGTATCTACATATATAAAATGTGCAGAATCTAAATTATAGATACATATCCATGTACACACATACATGATACGTATGGATTTACACAATTACAACAGCGACAACATCAAGTGCTATTGATAATGGCAAACATGTTTATGCAGATCCACAGCAGAGGCGATAAATATATGTACGTACATCCACCACAAAAAACATAAGTAGCATTTACCAGGTGATGACTGATAGAATACGTGTCAACTACTTAATACCTACGGTGACCATATTTTTCAACCCCAAAAAGAGGACATATAGAAATGTAATAAAAATTGATTTTACTATTTGTAGTCAATTGCATATATTCTAGGCATGGTCGACTTACTTACATATATGAATGTTTTTTAAATAAAATATGCCCAGAACTTAAAATATGTTTAGAAATATTACAGTCATTTGAGAAAAAGATTTTAATTTCTGCACAATCCATATGATGATAATAATTTCTATTGTATAAGTGATTTTGACTTTTATTGTAGGTATTAAGGAAATAAAACTTTTAATTTTGCAGTTTAAACAAAAAAGTATTAATAATAAAAAAAGGACAATAAAAGACATTTCACTTAAAAAAAGGACACTTTAATTTTTGTTTATCTGGGAGGACATCATGTAAAAAAAGAGGACTGTCCTCTTAAAAAAAGGACGAATGGTCACCGTATTTATACCTACTGTTTAGGGCCAGAAGTTTGGTAGAAATCGTATATTTTTGTAGGTACGATTCGGACATTTTGGTTGACGTTTCTTGCAGTAATCTTACAGACGTCGCACTATTTTCCTGATTATACATATATCTTTATATATAAGAATGCATGTAAGCCTAACTTTAATAATTTTGTATGTACCTATGTAGATATACATACATACATATATTAACCTACGTACTTAGGTAATTACCTATGTAACCTACTTCCATACGCAAATATGTGAGTATGTTCCTATAATTTAACAATATTTTTTTTTTGCAACTCAGCGTAAATGTTCTTAAAATAATTAGGTACATAAAGCTCCCCTTCTAGATATTTCAATTGCGTTTTTAGTTTATTACAATCACAAAGTTGTGAAATACCAATGATCTTCTCTAATTGTTCACTAAATTTCTTAAACTCTTCGCATATTTGAGTACTCTTTAGAAAAGTCCCACTCATACATGCATGCATACCTATTCTCTTTCCCACTTACTTATGGTCGTGCATACATCTTTATGTTAATTAAAAATTTATTAAATAATAACTAATCAATCAATGTGTTGATACATATGTGCATGTATATTTGCCTATGAATGGAATTCTCTTCAATATTTATTTACCTAACAATCATTCTTGTTTGTTTTGCTACATTTAATGTGTATGAGTAAATATGTGATATAAAACATTTCATCAACGATGATAAAATACAAAAATAAAGCAACAACATACCAAGAAGCACCAACAACTTTCTGATGATGACCAATAACACAATGAATGAGAATAGGAAACACAAAAGAAAAACAATCACTTTTGGCCTGGTCGTGTTCAGTGTGGCCGTTGAAATTTTTTTTAAACGGTCTCTAAAGAGACCAAAGTTCCAGTAACGACAGCATGAGAGACTCGTATAGGAAATGTGTAATACAGTCCTGCTGCATGACACTTGCTACTATTAGTTGGGTCTGCCACAAAGTAAATGGTGGAAATGCTATAGGTGAGAATATTATTTTACATCGTGCGATAGGAAATAACATATAAGATATATTCTTGGCATAACAGCAGAATTGTGCTGTTATGGTAACACTGGTGGTATGTAGCATTGATGTCATTCGTCCCAGGGATGGAAAGTGCAAACTTTAGATGTTTGATATATAATAAACTAGTGTAGCGTGTGGTGATATATATATAACAATGTAAGAACGAAGGGAACTGTTGATTTTGTAAGCAATGATTGACCAAAAAACTGTTATCTGGCGTAGCACTACCACCTTATATATAAATATATATATATATATATATATATATATATATATACATATATATATATATATATATATATATATATATATATACATATATATATACATATATATATATGTAACTGTATATATGTATATATATACATATATATATATATATATACATATATATATATATATATATATATATATATATATATATGTAACTGTATATATGTATATATATATATATATATATATATATATCACAATGGTTTTAGCTAACTAATATTATTACAGAAATTGTGAATAAAAAAAAATTGCTTACCAAGTAGATCACAGGAAGATCGTTCGGTTTTTCTGCTAGTGAATACACATGTGTGTATAAAAATAATTTTGCTTCGAAACAGTATCAGTCACGTCACGACGTGCTTACACTATAAAACACTTCTTATTAAGACTATTTTAAGCAAAGAGGAAATATAAAAAATATTTGTGATTCCGTATTCAAGAATCTCAAAATATTAACACATACATAAAAACGAAACTGAGAGGATTCTCTCCGACTTAAAAAAAATCACACAAAAGAAATGTAAAATGCAACTTTAACCGCGAGTGTATTAATTTATGTATATCAATTTATCAAATAGCAGGGAGCTGTAAAAAATATCCGTATTGTCCTCCCAACTTTTGTTTGCGCTGTCATACAGTTTAAGGTTTCGTCTTTTTTTGTTTGATTTGTGACTTTCCGGATTTAAATTTTTTTAGTTATAAAATTAGTTAAATTCTCCAAAAACTTAAGTTATATTTAAGTGAGTCTTTAGTATATAATTATTTCTGCATTTAATTGTAAAAGTGTGCCAGCACAATTTCTTCAATTAACAGCTGCTTTACAAAATTCGATATAAACAGAATTCAGTTTAATTTTTTTATGAATAATAACTCAACGGTACAATGACATTAAAAAATTACATTTAAATATTTATATCAAACAGTATTAAATTCGCATAATTTGCATCAAAATCACTTAGAATCTTCATTAAGGTTGAAGTTCAAATCTGCATTCTAATTTTTATTATTAAGATTCTATATTAAATTCAATTTATTTAGTTAAGACTAGAATATTTGATATATTTTATAATCACCAAACTAGCACAAAAGATGCTACTCTTAAATAAAAAAATTGTACTTAATATAAATTTTTAATATTAAAAAATAATTTGTAAATTTGAGCTAAAAGCCTAATAATTAAAATTAATAAGTTCAAAAAATAAAATTAATTTAATTTTTCCACCGTCATACAATTAGTCTGCCGTTGGTAAACAATAAAAGTTTATAAAAAATGCACAATGAAAAACAAAATCTACACAAAACTTCCTTAAAATCGTTTATTCGACATATTGTGTCAATTAAATTAGTGCTTTTTTTGTGGAAAAACGAAATAGATTTATATCGAATAAAATTTGTTTGTTGTGTTTTCTTGAATTTCAAATCCTATGGTTTTG
Organism: Linnaemya tessellans; assembly: GCA_951800035.1. NCBI lineage: Eukaryota > Metazoa > Arthropoda > Insecta > Diptera > Tachinidae > Linnaemya > Linnaemya tessellans. Next base: position 99,214,445 of record OX637535.1, read on the forward strand.
CTTGTGTAATTCTCAATTCATTTTTGGGAGTTTATGTATAAGCCGGGAATTTTTTGTTATTTTGGAATTAGGTTAAAGTCTACTGATGATTTGGTGTAAGAACCAATGAATTGCAGGCGTATAGACATACTTGACCACATAACAAACAGAAAGCACTAATTTAATTGAGACAATATGTCGAATAAACGATTTTAAGAATAAATAGATTTTCATTTAGTTCAAAAACTGGTCGTGCATCGGATAGTGAATCATCATTTTGAAATCTGTAATTTCCATGCCTGACACACACGCGTGCATACAAATGTAATAACAAAATTATCAGTGAGTATTTTACTTAAGAGCGAATAAAAAATAAACTTTTTTTCTTAGCCAAACAAGAGCAACAGTTGATATTTATTTCCAAAGAGAGTGTGTGATGTTAATGATTATTGTTTGGTGGACGAGAGTGTGACGAGCTTTACACAAGGTTTCATACACAACAGATGTATTTCATATAATAATTTTATTTTTGTTTGATTTTCATTTAACAACCAACAAAAACAACTTCGATTTTTAGTTAATTCTTGGCTCTCGCATGGAGTAGAAGTATAATTTATTGTGGTGTGTCGTTTTATCGTTGCTAATTTTTCTTGTTTCTGTTTTAAGTATTTTTTTTTACCGTGTGTGATGTGTTTGAAAGAAGAAATCACATTGAAGACGAAGATAGTAAATATGTAAAAACCAAATCAGTGCATAGTGATCGATATAGTGTAATATGGCTTGTTATATATTTTTTTAATTAATGTAATTGGTTTTTTGTTATCAAAAGAGAAGGGGCGAACATACTCGAGCACTCAAATGAAATATGTACTTATGTCTCATAAACTACAGCATTCGAACAGACATTCATAAATTCAATTAACAACAACTAAAACGTAACAGATGATGATTAAGAAAAATAATTGTTAAAACGAAAGAATTAAAACTCAATAGTATGTGTGTGTGTGTCTTTCGAACCGTTGGATTGTAGGTAGCTGGTACAAAAAGTTTATCATTTTGTTACGATATGTAGATACAATTTTGGGGTTTTGTGGTGGATTATTTTTATTTCTTCTTTTTTTGCGGAGTGTTAAATACACAAAAGTGTGTTTTCGTTATGATTGTTGGCTATGGTTTTTCTCCTGAATTTTGTTTGTACCTATGAGTGTGTTGTATTATTTTGTTAGTAATATAGTGATGATGAATCGTTATGATAATATGGAAAGCGCACCACAATTCGAATGGCTTGTGTTAAGTAAATGTGTAACCAAATAAAAATTAAAACGCAACTAAAAATATTCAAGCATGAAAATTGAGGCATAAATACATATATCTAAATTATTTGAAATTGATATAAAAAAGCTCTTGTGAAAGAGTTTCTTTGATTTAGTGAAGCTTTAATTAATATCAACACAAGAAAAAAAATTATTAAACTGAGATTATAACACAAAAATGTTGTAAAAAATTTATATAAAAATAAACATAACATCGGTTAGCCTGTAGATAAAAAGAAAGGACTCCATTGTGATTACACAGCTGTTTATCCTTATCAAAAGTAATGCTGGCTATCATGACATCAATCACAACAAAACTAAGATGAAGAAGGCAACACGACTAATAATTTTTAAATACCTATTAGTGCAAACAAATATGTAATTATTATAAAGAGTTTCATTAAAACTCACAAGTGCCTCAACATTGCGAATTTTAATTACCTAGGTACCCATCTATATTTTATAGAAATCTTGCAAAAGTAACATAAAAAGATATAAACATTTCCATAAGAATGTAAAATAACTAAATAAAATACATACCTGAATGTCTATTAAATAATAAGCTTTAAAACTGAACTTTAATCTTAACGCAAAACTACTTAAAAACCTACACGAAAACTGTGATACAAGAAATACAAGAGCAACGACTTAAGCCTAATTTAATACATACACACACAAAAAAAGAGAGCAATAAGAGTGTAAAAATGCCACCGAAACGAGAGCCTTCTGTCAGCAGCAACAATAGCAATCCCAGCTGCAATGAAATCCAAACAACATCTTCCACAAATAATACCTCAACGACTGCAATACAATCCAGCACTACAACATCCTCTACAACAGCGGCAATTAACAACAACAATAATACAATAGCAACAGCACCAGCAGCATCTATCAATATGCTGCCCGTTTTAATAGCAGATGCTGGGGCTGAACAGCGTACCATAGCGTATCAGGCGAATGCAAAATTATGTCGCTTGGTACGCAAATGCCCCTGGATGTATGATCGTAATCATCACAATTATGCCAAAAAGCATATATTGGATAAGTCATGGTGTAAAATAGCCAGAGAATGCAATGATTCAGGTAAGCACAGAAAAATTAATACCACACATTAATAATGTACACATTTCATTACACCTCTCCCCTCCTCTACTACCTACCAAACAAATAGATCACAAATAATACATACATAACTACAATATCAGCAAATGTACACGAAACTATTGACTTGTGTTGCTCTTTATTAAATAGTTTCCAAGGCAAGTTGTGAGAGCGAAAAGAAATAATTCTCAATATTTTAATGCTCTTTAATTTATTTGCATAATCATTAATGATGTTTTTTCTTTTTGGTTTTGTTCAGAAAGAAACTTGTTTTTATAACAATTTTTATTTTTCTAATGATTTTGTCTTCCTTCTATTTATTATTACTTCAATTTTATTTCTTACGCTGTTTTTATCTTTTCTTTTTCTTTGCAATTGGTGATGTGATAATGAATCACACTTACATTATATATGAGAGACTATGTATCCGTATTGTGTTGAAGACAGTGTTGCCGTGTATACATTTATATTTATGAATAATTTTATACATACAGTTGAATTTCGATAATATGAAATTGACGGTATTGGGGTAAAAGTTTGAATAATCGGGAGGTCATATTAACAATGGTTCCCATTAAAAAAAATATTTTAATTCTGACGTGATTAATTAGATATGGAAAACCGAACATATTTTGCATTTGCAGTTCCGTAAAACCATTTATTTGAATTTAAATATCACATATGAGAAAAAAGGTGAACATCACAGCACCCATTTAAATACGGCAATCAATTATCGTATTTTAAATCTTACATATTGAAAATGTAAAATCACTGTAGTCTCATAGAAACTCTAATTTAAATATTTATTAAGTTTTCGAAATGCGCAATTTTTATTAAGATAGTTAATGAAATTAAATTGGAATAAATTAAATATATATATCATAGATAAGAATTGTTGTACATGTTAATTTCGAAGTAATTTTTATATTAAAATTTTATATTAAAATCAATTAGGACTGATAGGCTAACAAATGTAAAGTGTTATATTTTGAAGGATAAGATAAATACTTCAAGGAATAAAGGAAACAACATCAATATAATTATCCAACTTCCGCAATAGAACAGAACTGGTGTTTTGGAAAGCCACTGCACCTTTACCATCAGCATAGGTGTGTATTTTCTATTATCACCACTTAATATTTCAACGTGGCAAGAGTTTTTATTTATAAAAATTTTATTAGGAAATACAAAAATATAATACGAGAATTCCATCAATACTAAATTGTTATTAACACTAAAATACAGCGTTGCAGCGTTACAAACACAATGAAAACATGCCATTGTGTTTGTACATGTGAACGTTAGTAGTAATTGTGCTGCACAGCACTTCAATGTGATTTTTTGATATAATCTTTGACTTATAACGAAACTTTACACAAACAGCAATTCTCTTGGTTGTTATAATGTTGTATTTATTGCAGATATGGGCGTTTCATAGCACAATTGTGCTGAGATCATTCTCACGTATTCTTATCCTCTTTAATTTAGTCGTCGATGAGGCAGCGACGAATGAATATCAGGCGGATGCTTACGAATTTTGTTATATTTTTTTCCAGAATATTTGCCCAGCAAACAAATTCAGTTATGATGATATGCGAAAAATATTTTGTCATCAACAATGCTTTCGATAACATACAATGGCTTTTACACAATTTTTCTCCAATAACGGACTCTACTAATTCTCCTAATTTAGTATCTAATACACTTAGTCTTATTAATTAGTCTGTGTATAATCTTATCAAAATATGAAACTGATCTTCCATGGCGACAAATATCAAAGCTTATTAAGTTTGATACATCCAACCGCGTATTTTTTTGGCGAATATTCAGTATTATGCTCCAGCAAACAACCATTCTTGAATGGAAAACAACAAATTATTATCCCATCTTTTTTAATATTTTTCATTTGACTGTTTACTTAGAGAAAGTTTTATTTTTAATTAATAATTTTACGTAATCAACGTTTTTTTTAACTTAGAAAATATTGTTACTTATGTATATATATGTAATGCACCATTATCTTTCAAACGCTTAGCTTTTTGTTTGGTGGGTAGCTCGCAAGCTCAACACATACACAATTTACCAATACATTGACGGTGCCCACCACTGATTTATTGCCACCTTCCAAGGCAGATTTACCAGGTACTCTTACTAGTACAACAATCAAACAACACCAAAAACCACACGTATTTTGGTTGTAGAAAATGAAGAGCTAATGTCAAAATCAAGGAAGAAGAAGCATCATTAACAAGGAAGATTTAAGAAAAAAAAGCATATTATGTGGCTTGTATATAAACTTTTGACAGTAGCTCAACAAATTTCAATATACAGCTGCGGTACTGAGAGTACCTGGTAAATCTGCCTTGCCACCTTCCATTCATTTCACCATGTTCCATAGTATTAATAAAATACAACTCTGTATGAAAATCAGCACCAGTAAAGATAACAATATTGTAACTCATGCGACGTTAATGCCAGTTTGTAAATTGAATAATTGTACAAGGCGAATTAAAACCAGTCAGCCTTATTAATTACCAGCTGTACCAAAGCTTATCCAAACCTGAACTGTCCAAAGACGTTTTATTTGTCACCTTTCTGTAACTTTATTGGCACTCTTTTCGTTCAAAAACCTAAACCTTACATCGATTTCTAATTTTTTCCACATTCTAAATAATTGCTTTTGTAGCATTTTTAATTCGTTTCTTTTAAAAAAATTATTAAAAAATTGTGTGCATTATACACAATTTTTCACTTCAAAAAATAAATTTAACTATTTATAAACTAACCAAGAGGAATTAATAACAAGTGGACTTGCGGCGAATTCGCTGTACTTAATGTGTTCACTTCAAAAAATAGATTTAATTATTTATAAACTAGCCAAAACGAAGTAATAACAGGTGAACTCTCGGTGGTTTCGCTGCAAGTTGGAATGAGCAGCAAAATATAAGAAAATCAGCTGTCGACACCATCTGTTATTAGTTCGCTTTAGAAGCTAACATTTTTGCACTTCTTGACAGTTTTATAAAGTAGCGGCGAAATAGAATAAGGCTGCCTGCTATTAATTCGCCCTATAATTATATTTGACATTATTTTGTTGTTTATTATTTTCTTTTCATTTTAATATTACTTTTGTTTATATTATAAATTTTATTTATTGTATCTATTATATTATTATACTTTATTATTCTGTTTAATTTTATTACTTGCCTCACTTTACATCATATAGATTTGTTTTGTTTATTACAATATTGTTATTTCAATTGGTTTAAATTTTAAATACTATCTTTCTGGTTTCGGAAATAACTCATAAATAGAAGTGTTTAATAATCAATTACAAACATTAAAATTATAATATTATTTTTATTGTAGTGGCTTCTTGCAAAGAACGTTGGCGCAATATTCGAGCTGCTTTTGCTCGCTCTATTAACATTTACAAAACTCACAGTGGTCCGAATAGGGTTAAACCCTATTATTTACACAAAGAACTTTCATTTCTGGTTAAACCCATGATGGAGGGTCGTGACAAGAAAGATGAATATGATGACACCCAAGAAGTCGGAAGTGCAGGCGTGAAAGATGAAGAAAATGGCGAAGATGATGCCAACGATGAAGACGAAGATGCGGGAGAGGTGCCAACTGAGGAGGAAGAAGATTTTCCAGACGATACAGCTGATATTAAATCAGCTTTTGAAGCCTTAAATCCAGATATACGCATACAGGCGGAGACGCATTATCAAAGGTTATTGCGTAACAACAGCAACAACAACAATAACAGTAATGATTTTGATTCCAGTAGCATTTTTGAACCCCACACCGAATTTACTACCAGCAATGATGCAGAAAATGAGTTTCGTATTTCAGAAGAAAACCTGTCACAGGTCGACACTGAACGTAGAGTGGCCCATATGTTGCAGCAAAATGGCTTCAAAAGACCACCCATGCATTTAGATACCGAAATGTTTGAAAACAAACGTTTCAAATTAACACAACCTTCGCAACCGTCCAACGAAAATGATATACACTTTCTGGAAGCCTTATTACCGGACATGGCGCTCATGAATACCAGACAAAAAATAGTCTTTAAAAGAAAAATTTATCAAACTTTAGAGGAAGTATTTGAAAATTCTAACGATTTTCCCAACATAGAGCACAATAAATTGGCCAGCAAACCAAAGGGGAATATAAATGCAAATAGCATGCCCGGCCCCCAATGCAATCACAATTACAGCAGTCCTCTTTCTGCACACACACAAATAAGGCAGACTGTTTTAACCGTCAACTCTTCCACAGCACGCAATTTAATAAATAATATAGCGAATTTAAATGAATCAGAGCTGCAAAAGGTAAATGGTTTCCTGCAAACTTCCCTGAGAAATCAACCGGCTCAGCCCAGATCAAATAATTCCAACACTGTACCCAGTAGTGCGGCCGCTAAATTAATGTCTGCCACACCTAAAATAACAATCACAAAAGTAACATGTCCACCGCCAGCGGCCTTAAGAAATATAGCTTTAAATAAACCTCCCTCACCCAGTCCAGCCACTGTGTCCACCACTATACACAATCCCTCTGCGGCTATAGTATCCTCCAACGTGCATTCTACCACATCTTCAACACCGGTAAAAGCTTCCACAACTCAACCGGGTTTTAATGTTCAGCACAATAATTCGCCCTGGACTCAATTATTGCCCATCACCATTAAAGATGAAATCGAAGATGTCGATATTGTTTAGTGGCAGAGGTTTTTGCTCTAACCGCATTTTTTTTATAAAAGAATTTTATTCGTTAAGGTTTTATGCTAAAAACTGTTAAGTTGGTTTTTAAAACTTCTTGCTTTTTACCTGTTTTACTTAATAACATGACTTAATTTTACTAAATATCGCTCCTTTAACATATACACTTACGTAGATTAAGCCTTAGTTATTTTTAAGTCTTGTGTTTTAAACTATTATTGCTATTTTTAATGTGTACTTTTATTATAATATTATATTAAAGCTTGTCCACTTGTTAAGTACTTAAAATAAGAATTTTTTTATAAAATCTATTGACAAATTATGTTTTGTTATGTTTTCTGTAAGTTTTTAATTGATTTATATATATATTCTATGTAAAATGAAACATATAAATAATAAAAGCCAAAAGTTTTAATTAAACTAAAAAATTTAAAAACTAGTTTTAATTTAAATACACAACGGCAGCACTAATCTTTTTAATTACATCTGGTAATACCGTTGGTTAAAAGAATACCACTCGCAGTGGTCACCACAGCGAATTCAACTCTATTGAAAAGACTTAGCAAATATAACAACCATCTAGTAACTAGCACAAAACAGTTATTTTAAAAATAATGGTTTTTTAAAACTGCATTTATTTTCGGATTTACTATGCCAATTTACTGAATTTTTCTAAAAATACATGTAAATTTGTACTAAATTTTATTTACAAATTTGTTTTAGGATACGTGCCAATGCATAGAAATTGTGATATTCTAGTAAATACTCCTTAGACCTTAGAAAATATTAAACTTTTATTAGGATCAAAGCCCACCTTCTTAACTTTCACTATACGAAATTTCCTCCAAATATCTTCAAAAATAAAGCCGTTACAAGCTCTTGAAGTTAGCATGTAAACGATGTAAAAAGTAGGCGTTTACGCTTTTTAGTACGTTGCGGTTTTGGTTATAACTTCAAAACTAATAGACAGAATTCAATGGTTTATGGCTTGTTTAAAATCCCTCGATCTCAACTTTCATACGCATTCAAATTATTCCAAGTGTGCCACGCCCTTTTCTTACAATCAGTATATAAATAATAAACCTTTTGTTATTAAAAAAGCAGGGGGCGTGGCAGTTCAGATTTTTCTCCTCAAAAAAAGTTAAAGTCAAGGGCTTTCTCTATGTAAAATTACATATTAATAGGTCTTCATTTCAGCCGGCTACACCAATTTTAAATTTGCACCTTGAAAATTGGAAAATTTCATTTTTTTTAAATTTTCGTTCAAAAAAATTTTCCCAATACCAGGCCAACAGAATCGTGCAGCAAGTGAATTTCCGCATAATACAAAAGGTTTTTTGCTTATAACTCCTGCGTTTTAAGAGATTTCGGAATAGTTCTTTTTGTGCAGTGTTGAACTTAACTTCAGCTTTCTAAGTGAAGAACAACTTTTTTCTACTGACACGCCTTCTTAGTGTAATTTATGTTTTTAAGGTAAATACCCTTATTACAGCGAAACTATAAGAAAAGTATTCAACAATTTTATATATAATTAAAGAGGGTGCCCTGCAGTCCTAGTGTACGAAATTTCAGTCCAGAATATTTTTAAATAAAAGAGTTACACGTTAATGAAGTCAGGACTCACAAGCCTCTTGAAGTGGGCGTTTATGCAGTTTAGTGCGCAGTGGATTTGCCTGTAACTTTTTAACTGTTCGTTGTATTTTACTGATTTTTTTTGCTTTGAGTAGAATGAAACTCTGGCTTTTGACGCGTTGCAAAACTGTAATTATTTTGCCACGCCTACTTTTTCGTTTCTCCTATTTACTTTTACAAATGCTTATATATTCGTGATGAATTTTAAAGTTTTAAAATATTTTGCACTCTATAGAAGACTTGTTTTTATACAAAAATCCTTAATAAAATTAGCACAATTTAATTTATTTTTTTAAATATATATTTATTTATTTTTTATTGGGTATATAAAATAACTTGTTTATATTAATGGTAATCAATATGTTTGTTTTACTTATTATTTGTTATATTTTACTTGTATACATGTAATTAATATATTTCATAAGCTCATTAATTGTATATCGTTTATTTGTTTGTTTGTTTGATTGTATTTTAATCAGCATAAAAATAAAACGTTGTGAGACAAAAACACTGCATAAAAATATAATTAATGAAAAATATACACATTTTGTTAGAAAGTTTGTTTGTTTTAGCGTAGTTTAAATAATAAATGCAAAGTTAAAGCACTTTTTTTTTAAATAAATGGTTAATAAGTAATAAAAATATAAAGAGAATTTGTTAAAAAAAGAGGTTTTTTTTGGAACGATGACACTAAGCACGCCACATGTGGCATCACTGCCGTTACACAGAGTTGCTCGTAAATGATTGGTGATGTCATGCAATGCCAAAAAATTCCCAAACATAAATTCTGTCGCTTAAAAATATTGAACGCCTAAAGAATTAATTCACAAACCATTTTTATATTCAATACCAACCATTATTTTAATGTTAAAAATATATATTTTTCCGCAAAAAAATTTGGGAAAAAATTTTAACGGGTCTTTTAAATAATATTAAATTTTAATATTTTAACTGAAAATACTTATTAAGAAAAAATTTTTTTAAATAAATTTTACATTAAAACAATTTTCAAATTTAGTTTTTAAAATATTTTTAAATTAAAAATTAAAACAAATAATAAATGAAAAAAAAAATTACTTAAGATATAATTTTAAATATTTGAATTTAAGAAAATTTTTATATTTTTTACTTATAAAAAAATTTCGATTAATTTAAATTAAATGTGGCTTAAAAATATTTTTTATTTACATCCATGTATCCAAAATTTCTTACATATTTTAAAAATTTGATTATTATCTGATCTTTAGGCACACACAATTATTAATAGTTTCAAAAATATGGGCCATATAAAAATAAATTTTTATTTCAAAAATAACACTCTTTAAAAAAAAAAAAAATTGTCATTTGAAACTACATGAATTTTTAATTAATAATGGTAACATAAAATAATTGGAGGAGGAAAATACATTGCATTTAATTTGCAACTAGAAAAATTCACATAAAACATAAAATATAATTTTTTTTTTAAATTAAACAGTCAAAAGCTTCATGTTTTCCAGATTTTTTTTTTTTACAGAAAATTTTTTAAGTACAAAAGAAACAAGGGTAAAATCTAAAAAGTAATTGCACACATTTTGTTAATTAGACTTAAAGAGATTTTTTAAATTAAATGCCGTTCATATATTTATATATATAAAAAAATAATTCTTTAAACAAATGAATTCAGCCATTTTAGGTTAAAAAGAAACAAAATTTATATTCATTTTTTAAACATATCTCTAGTATTGTTGAGAAAATTTTTAAACTTTTTTTAATGGCAAGATTTTTTTCTTTAAATTAGTTTTTTAAAACATTTATAAAGTAGTTTCTGAATTACATTCCCAGTAATTCTCTTTTCCTTTAAAATAAAGCATAAAATAAAATTAAATTTAATAACTAAATTATACTTTAAATTATATTTAATAGAAAAAAAATCGTAATTAAGCAAATATTATTTTAACAGGACCTAAAGGTAATTGTTTCATATAATTCCAGGCATCGACACGTGTCATTTTGGCAGTTGAACTGCCATTAATGCTTAGAATCTCATCACCGTTACGCACTTGGCCACTTTTTTGGGCAGCCCCACCTTAAAGAAAAAAAAAAATAAAAATAAAATATATTATATTATATAGTTCAATTTGCTTTTGTAACATTAAGATTTTTGTTTTATTTTGGAAAACTTACCCATGAATACCTTCTTAACTATTAAGGGTCTATTGCCTAAAGGGGAGTCAAATCCACCTTCAATTGAAAAACCTAAGCCACAGCTGTCCTTGATAATTTCCACACAGCGAGCACCATTGGGAGCGGATTCTTCTAAAAAAACACAAAGTTTTATTATATTAAAATAAACAATAATCGAATTAAAAAAACAAGTAAAAACATTATATTCGACCGGGTCGAATCTTAAATACCCTCCAAATATTTAATAAGTAAATTTAAAATGTTTCACTGTTTTTTTGGCGGAGTCGCTTTGGCAAGGGCAGTGGGGGAGACATTTCACATTTGTCATAAAACTCTTAAAAATAAATGCTTGGGATAATTAAATACAAAATTTAAAAAAATTTATATATATTTTTTGATAGGGTCATTTAGGGGCCAAAGGGGGAGGAGAGGGTGGGGCAGAAACAGGCAGTCATAAAACTCCAAAAATAAATGCTTGGGATGATTACATACAAAATTTAAAATTTTTTTTTTTTTGGTAGGGTCATTTAGGGGGTGAAGGGGGAGTAGGGGCTAGGGCAGAGTAGTACCAGGTTACGTCTCAGCTTCGTCATTAAAGCTTAAAAATTTTATTTTCAAGGAATGTAGGCTTAAGTAAAACAATTTGTTAAATTTTTACACTATTTTTGCATATAATAACGCCCACTAAAGGGGGTGGGGTCCAAAAATTATTTTATTTTATGGCTCCAAGTTTACCGCGTTGGACCTTCTTTAATATAAAAATATATCATCTGCTTAACAAAACTACAAAAAGACGTTAGAAATTATGTTGTTGTTTTAGAGGTTGGTTCAGTTCTTCTTAGGGGAACTTTTTGCACTCTTGCCCAATTTAGCCCATCTCCGAACTTAACCTGTGCTATCTTTCAAGATATATTTATACCAAATTTCAGGAGTCTAGCTCTTGTCGTTTGGACTGAATCGTGATTTCCACAGACGGACGGTCGGACATGCTCAGATCGTCTTAGATTTCATCACTGATCAAGAATATATATACTTTATGGGGTCTGAGGTGGCTATTTCGCTGCGTTACAAACGGAATGACAAAGTGAATATACCCCCCACATTCCTTTTTGGAGGGTATAAAAATCAACATTTAATTAACTACGAAAATATCCCAATGATGCACAAAAAAAAGATAAGAAACTTTTAGTAGGCCTAAGAGCAAGTATGAGAAGCGCATAGTGGGCAGTTAGATGGAAGCATGCACCATGAGGCAATTTTTAAGAACTTTATTCGTTAAATGCTTTATACGTAGTTAAGATTTACAAACTAGAGTATTAGAAATCATTACTAAGCCTAAGTGCAAGTATGAGAAGCGCATAGTAGGCATTTTTATGAAAGAATTGGTGGTGTGGAAATTTTAAAGAAGTTTATTACTTAAATGCTTTATACTTAAGTTTTACAAACTAGAGAATTAGAAATCGTCACTAAGCCTAAGTGCATGTATGAGAAGCGCATAGTAGGCATTTTTATGAAAGAATTGGTGGTGTGGAAATTTTAAAGAAGTTTATTACTTATATGCTTTGCATTTATGTTTTACAAACTAGAGGATTAGAAATCGTCACTAAGCCTAAGTGCTAGTATGAGAAGCGCATAGTAGGCATTTTGATGAAATAATTTATGGTGTGGAAATTTTAAAGAAGTTAAATGCTTTATACTTAAGTTTTACAAACTAGATTATTAGAAATCGTCACTAAGCCTTATTACAAGTATGAGAAGCGCATAGTAGGCATTTTGATTGAAGAATTAACCGTGAAGTTAATTAAATAAATGCTTTATATTTTAATTTTACAAACGAGATTATTAGCAATTCTTACTAAGCCCAATCTTTACTAAGCCTATGAGAAGCGCTTAGTAGGCAGTTTGATAGAAGAGTTGCCAGTGGGGCAATTTAGTGAAATTTATTATTTAAATGATTTATATTTTCTTTATTTAAAGAAGTGGAACATATTTCTTGTCATATATCACCGGAAAGGTCCACAGTTTAAAAAAGTGATTCAATTGAACGATTTTTTTCATTATTGTTATTATTATTATTATTGCACAGCTCAGCAAAAAATAATTTTTTGTCTCTCTCTTAAATAAAACTATGTGATCTATATGGATTTTGATGCGCTAAACTCAAATTTTATTTTCGGTTTTTTCAGGTCAGGACTTTTTTTATAGGCGTTGCAAATTTTTTCTCCGTTAAATTTCAAGAGCCTAGCTCTTTTCGTTTAGACTGAATTGTGATTTCCACAGATGGACGGACATGCTCAGATCGTCTTAGATTTCATCACTGATCAAGAATATATATACTTTACGGGGTCTCAGATGGATATTTCGCTGCGTTACAAACGGAATGACAAAGTGGATATACCCTCCACATTATTATTTGGAGGGTATAAAAATATTCGGCTTTGATTGCCAGTATTGAAAATTCGCCCTAATTTTCCATTCTTACATGCAAGTCCAGCCTTAGTCTGGTAACACAGGCAAAAAGAATGTGGCAGCTCTGGTTTGGGTCTGCGTTTAATAATTTACCTTAAAATTTCCCCTTTCAAATATTTCACCACTTACCTTGTGCTCTAATTTCTGCTTGCAAAGCATTACGCGTCTCTTGTGCTCTCTCCAATAATTCACTGGTGGATATTTTGCTAACATCCGGTCTAGACAATTGCCGTCTAGCTCTAATACTGGCCAAGGTAGCAGTTTCCGTTGTCATTGGCTGTGGACTACTGCGGCTGCTCGAACTAGTGCTGGATGGTGTATTAGCAGTCGAATTGCCTTTTGAGGGTCTATTAGTCGATGGATCCTCACTAGATATTACATCCAGATCGAGATCTAAAGAGCGTGAAGCCTTGTGATAGTTACGCTTCTTTTCGTAATCAATCTCACAGGGTTTCTCGTTGAGACTGGAAAGGGAACCCAAAGAGGAACGTTTTTTGCTTAAGGGTTTCATCACTACCGATTCGGAGCGTGTTACCACTAAGACAACCTCAGGACGGGGGGTCTGAAAAGAAATGATGTTAAATAAACTTTAGAACAACTGCTATTATTTCAAAAATAAAAAAAAAAGATTAAGAAATAGGAACGAAACAAATATCGCCTGATATCAATCGTAAAGTTCGAACTAATTATTTTTCGTTTCGCCAACGACTTTTGCGTTTACTCTGCCATTAGAGCTCTGTATAGGCTGGTAACGGATTTATTGGCCATGTTTTTGGTTACAATGGAAGTCGCCTGTAAACTAAAACCCTGAAGATTTTCAGGGGCAAACAACTTCAGCTCCTTTTCGAAAGAAACTACATGGCATATAGCAAACAGAGCTGCCCTGTACGAAACAACATCTTATGACATACTGCAGCCCAAAAAGAATGGTTGGCAGCTCTGGCCATTCCAGACTGACAATCAACGCAAATAAGTTCCCTATGCCGAATTACACATTGTCACGTCCTTCAGCAATACTTTTTCCATCATGCAGGAAAGTTGTTCATGTACAGCCAATCGCCAAGAAAGAAATAGAGGCCCATAAACACGAAAATTATCAAATAATTGCCATTTACTCTACGCTTTCCATGGAGATGCAACGTCTACCTAGTGAAAAATTTAGACTGAAACGATTTACTTAACGAAAGTCCATTTGGCTTCTATAGAGCACGTCCTACAGCGGACTTATTATTCTTCAGTGCATTACGCCGGAACTAGAAAGGAGGGAATAGTATTGAGAGGACAGATGAAAAAAGATGAGAAGATAGAGAGTTTTTTGTAGCTATTTCAAACTTTTTACTTCGCCGGCTAATTTTTTTTGCTACAGGGCCAACTAGGGAAGGTGCTGTTACTCTGCTTTTAGTATAGGATAGTGCCAGTCTCTGCCAATTATGTTCAGTGACCAGTGGCAACGCCTTCATCATTGAAAACAGGCTGGCAACAACTAACACAGCCATGCACTAATACTGATCAGAAGAATTCCATTCAATATTCGTGTCTGAGCGCGGAACCTCCGCTTAATAGTCTCTCTGGTGCTCTTCTGTTTGAAAAAAATGTTGTAAGTCCATTCACCAATTCGGCGAAAGTAAAGTGCAGGCTCTAGATATTTCTAAAGTATAAAAATAAATAAAACACGTTTGTCGAATCTTATTGCTACGGGTAACGGTGATGTCCTCTTTCGATTTATATCGGACTTTTTTAAGGACTCATCACTTTGTCAGTATTTTTATGCAAGAGATTTCATCCGAAGAGATCAAGTCCAAGCCAGGGATACCGTTAGGTTCCGTTCTTTCTCCTAATCTATTTCTTATTTTTTTTAAACGAAATTCAATGTTAAACTTCCAATCCCATTTATTCCTTCGCAGATGATGGCAGCATTTGCCATTTATATAAATTTAATTGTGTGCGGACAGAGAAAGAGATTACTGACCTTGAAAAAATACATGTGATCAATATTAATGCTGCATGCCCGATCATGTTGCTTCTGAACTGTAACTGATGAATCCACTTGGCAAGGAAATTTATTGTGATGCTGGATGGCTTGAACACATTTTCTATGTCTCAAAAATCACATTCAAGCGTCTCTCGGTTTTTTAAGTCCGTGCAAGACTTCTTCCACTCTACCTGAGCTTCTTACAATTTATACCATTAATATCCGACCGAAAACTCTCAGGGTCCAAATTTACGAAGGTCGGTGCTTCAAAATCTTTTTTGAAGTTACTCGATCGCATACAGAAGAGGGCGAAGAAAATCATTGCCAATACTAGAGTGTCTAATTTTATTGACTCACTTGAGCATCGTTGCAGTGTGGGGGGTATGCTTCATTGTTTTATCGTTACAGATAATGGGATGAGCTGCAATGGAATCAGGAATCTGTTTCCCAAAACGTATAATTTTCTTCGCACGATGCCTTCTTCATTAAGATAACCCCCCATTTGTAGCCGACCTACTAATGAACCAGTCCAAATATTGAAAAGAGAACTCGTTCATTGGCCGTGCTGCCCATGTGTGGAATAAATTTCCAGCGAATATGTTTCCTGCCACAAGCCTTGTACGCGAGTATCATGAGGATTTTTAAATCAAATGTACCCAAACTCTTCCCTTTCCCTCTATATTGATGACACAAAGAATTGCTTGAGCAGGAATGCTATACTGAGTGGCGATCCTGGTTGAAAACGATTCCCTGTCCCCGCTAATTATATCTTTCTTCCTGAAGACATAAACATTTTTTTTCACCCTAACAACAAAAGTTGGAGATCAAACAGTCCTTCAAACCTCTAGTTCGTGCTACTGAATAGAAAATCCTTAACTTATCACTCAAAGTGAAATCGTTAGAGCCAAATGCTAAAGCAATCATCAAGTCACTGAAATCATCAACAATGAAGTTTTCCCAACCCCTAAAAAAGATTGCAGTAATAAATTTAAACTATTTTAAATACCTTAAGCACCGTGATTGACTCTCTGTGTGTTAAACCGCGCATACTCATGCCATTGACGGCCAATATGCGATCACCTTTCTTTAAACGACCATCCTTAGCCGCCGGCGTATTTGCTAGAATTTTGTGAATCTGAAAACAAAGAGAGAAATTTCATAGTTTGCAAACGGAAGACATAATATTCTACTCACCGTTATTTCCTTGGCTTCGTAGTCAGATCCGCCCGCCAAGGTGATGCCAATGCTAGATTCTGGCGTATCTCTTTGCAAGACAATAATAAAGGCTTCGGCTGTTTTCAAGGGAGGATCGGCTTCTTCGATTATTTGTTGTACATCTTGAGCGGTAATCAAACTCTGATTGCTGCCAAGCGAAGAGAAGCTACCGAATTCGGTAGTGTTCTCCTGGGTCGAGGATACATTTTGTGTGGTTGAGCTAACGCCCGAGGACGACGAGGCTATCGAGTCCAAAGATGAAAATCTCTCATGATAGTTGCTGGCCTTGATTTGTGACTTGACATTCAGCAGACTGGCTGACGACACCGTGGGCGAGACATTATTGCTTTGGGCCAAAGCTGCGGTGCGTTCAAATTTCTCTCTTATCTCGGCCGTGCTAATTTTGGGCGTGGTCTTGCTGCTTAAACTCGTGTAAGTGGTCTTTGTGCTGCTGTTGCTCTCGAATTTCTCTCTCACCGGTTTCAGGGATCTTTCGGTGGCCTTGTGCAATACCTTGACTTTGGCCACTTCCACATGCATCCATTGGGACAATTCATTAGTTTCGTTAGATTTTTTGGGTGAAGGTGCCTCAACGGCTCTTTGGGGACTGAGGGGTTGTACAGGTTGTGAACTAATGGGGGCAACTACTTTAGCTGGCATTATATTTTGGATTTTGGGTTTTGTGCACGCTTTTTGTGTCGGATCAGCCTTAAAGCTTTGCTTGCGTTCCTCATCGATAAACATGGCACTTAGCTTCAAAGGGGAGCTGCTGTCGGCTGATCGGCGACTGCTGTCATCTGTATCGGAGGTAATCTCTACATAAGCTGCCACATTGATGACCTTGTCCACCAAACTTTGATCGCTTTTGTTCACTAGCTTATAGTTGATGGGAGCCGTGGGGGACGCGGCCTTTGAGGGGAGGGTAATCAAAGAACTGCTGCTGGTAGATACTATGGAGGAGCGCGGTTTGCTTTTATGATGTCTTCTCACCTCTTCCTCGTCATAGCCATCTGTGCTGTCCTCGTCATCATAGCCGCGATTGCGCATCAGGACTGAAGTATCACCACGACCATTGCGACATTTGGCAGATGCCAAAATGTTTTTTCGGTTGGTGGCCGAATCATTGGAGCCCGATTTCAAAACTCTTCGACTTAGATCTACGGTAGGAGTACTGCCCACAGAAGAACAGCTGGCCTGGGAGCCGGAGCCTGAAGTCAACGTAGAGGTGGTGGAGCTGGCTATAGATGTATTGGTTTCCGAAGATAACGTGCGTGTCAAGGCGAATTTCTCCGGCACCTGGGGCACACAGGGAGACATGGGGGGAGAGGAGATGCGTGAGGAGAACACTGAGTCACAAGAATCGCTTTCTTCATGCAGGAACTGTCGAGTGGGTGTAGCGGCCAAAGAGGTTCTTGGCGGTTTGGCCGGTGGCACTGTATTCAGTGTATCCAAACGCCGCTGGGCAACCAGTGGCACTTGCTGCTGAACTAAATGCCTATGATTTGGTGTTTGGCTGAGATATCCCCTATTGTTGGCTATATTGACCGAGTTGCTGTGCGTGCTGATGTTTAAAGGTCGCAAAGCCGTGTTCAAATGGCTGGAGGTGCTGGTTATGCCCAAGTCTGTTCTTTTGGCGGGCCGTGGTACTGTCATGTACGAACGTGTTAAAGAGCCCACACCACTGTCGGTGGAATCTGTGGAGGAAGAGTTTCCAGAAGTTTTTATTTGATCGCCATCACGACTTTTGATTTCCGGCAAATCCAAAATAGGCTCCAAAGTAGAGATGGGAATATGAGGTCGTTCAGGTATGACCAAACCTCTTAGTTTAGACAAACTGCGACGTCTTTGTTCCAAAATGTTGGTAATGGCAGCTTTGCGCGATGCCTCATCGGGCACAAAGGCCGGCTGGCCCGAAAAACTTATGCGACGATCCAAATGCTGCGTGGAAGCATGACGTCTAGGCAAAGAGGCATAATTTTGATTGTAGTCTGTGGCCAAGGTGTTCAGGGAATGCATGGAATCGGAATAGCCTTGATGTGTTGGCAGCTGCTTGGTTAGCTGATAGTGTCGCGAGACATCATTCAAATTCTCCACACTCATGGCACGAGTTTTATGCAAATTGCTAGCGTGAGAATAACGCGGCGTGGAGGAGGAATCTAACAGATTTTCGGTGCTTAAGTTTAAAGGTTTTGCTGGGTTCATAGATCGGGAAAAGTTCAAAGGTTTGCTATTGACATCCGCAGGCGATGACGTCTCATCGTGCGAAAACATGGCAATTTTATCACGTACACTTTTCTCACTCTTCTCATCTTTGCGCCAATCGCTAGACCTGCGTGGAGCACTTAAGGAACGTTTGTAGTCATTACCATTCGTGGACTCATACGAGGGAGCTTCTAGTTTCAGTGCCGTAGGCGTGGAACTGCCACTACTGTTGCCGCTCGACAGATTCTGTGTGGAACGACTGTGTCTGGTGTCTATGATCAATTTGGTGGGTGTATTAGCTGCTATAATGGTGGGGGCTCCTCCTCTTGCATCCTCGACATTCACCACCAAGTCCTGGCGATATACTTTACGTGGCACCGTGGGCGGTGGTGTGGATTTAGGCAGAGGCGGGGGAGCACTGATTTCTTGCTCTATTACAATGGGTGCGGATTTTTGCTTTTCTACTTCTACTACAGTCTGAGTAACACCGTTGTTAGTGGTACTGGTCACGTGAGTGGTCCTAGTACTAGCCACCATTGTTTGGCCCACGGCTGAGGCTGCGTATAGCTTTTCGGTATAGATGGTGTTGCTGTTGTTTAAGCCCGGCGCTCCTTGTGTGGTAGTGGTGACACTTTGCAAAAGGCTGGTAGTTTTCATCATATTTCCGGCGGCTGTTGGCATAATTAAAGGTTCCGAAAAGTTGGGTGGAAATTCATGACCATCCGGCGGTAAGCGTGAATAGGTTGGTGGTGATGTGAGTGTGGTAAGATAATCACTGCTGACAATAATGGGCGTTGTTTGTGGCACTACATGCAGGCCGTTCTCCATTTTGTTTAAATGTCTTTGTTCAAGATCTGCAAGAATAATGCCAGACACACGCACACAAACACAAGGAGTGAGGAGGTGTTCGGTAAGACAGAAAACATAAAAACATTTGGTTAGTTTGGGAAGAAGACACTTAAAGGAATTTGTATTGTTTTTACTTAGAGATTTTGTTTTGTTTTTTTTTTTAGTTTAAGCATAAGCGGGGGGATTCCTTTTACAAATAATAGGAATTGTGGAAATAGTCTGTAGAAGGTAGAAATAACAAGAAAACAATTTTGGGAGGAAAAGAAAAACAAAAAAAGCAAAAGAAATAGTTAAAGAATTATACGATTTAGCAAAGAAAGTGCCGTTTCCGCAATCCAGTCGCTGCAAGCACTCAGTTCTTTTAACTGATTTTTATGGAAAAGAATCTAGAGGATTGTGGAAACCGCTTTTAGATAAAATTTTTAATTTATATTTTTTTACATGTTTTAAAAACTTTTTAAAATTTAAATTTAAAGTGATTACTTGCTATTAATTTGCTTATTATGCCAAAAAAATTAACATCCATTCATGATCAATCTTGTCACTAGGAGTTTCATTTTTGAGCGAATTCCAATAGATAGAGAATCTGTCAGTCATTATTATTATATAGCCAGGCGGAGGGGAAAAGGACAAGTCCTTCCTCAAATTTCTGAAGTCTATGTCGCAGATGAAAGTAAATTAGAAATTTAACTCCAACTTCTGCGCCAGACTAAAAAACACGCAAGTGAGAAAATAATAAACGAGCTCACTTCCAGCTCTCTGTTATCATAATGATCTTGTTCTTTTCGTTGTATAATTTTGGGTAGAAAACGTTTCATGCCTCCAATTAATCTGGACTTGTCTTGTCATTTGATTTTATTACAACATTCTTCAGCATGTCAACAATCAATCTTTGAGATTAGAGCTACAAACGCCAGTACATCGTTTGTTTTATTTAATAAAAAATTTTAAACTGAATAAATAAATGATCTAATCCCGATTTTTTGTGCTGCCCAAGACTTCTGTAACAGAACCTTTCAAAAACAAAACACCAACACGCCATGGCCTTAGCAAAATTGTCAATTAACTAGCCAACCACCACAACTCTTCCACTCTTTAAAGCTCAGGCAAGAAAATTGAAATTCTAAATTGTTGATTTGAGAAATAAAATGGAAAAAAAAATAATTTAAACAATTTGCTTTTGACAGATTGTGTTATGATTGTGGTAGTGGGCAGGCGCGCGAGTAGCACAGAGCTAAATAAACAAATCACATTTGACAAATCGAATATTTATTTGAACCTTAAACCACAATTTAACAGCAAAACAATTCGCCGGCCAGAACCAAAAAAAATATTTTTGGTTTTATTTTTCACAAAACAAATGACCAGCGTCAGTTGAGAGTTAGACAGGCAGACAGACAGACAGACAGGCAGTCTGAGAGCTACACAAGAAATGTTCTGATGTATATGACAATGTTTTTAAAAAGCTATTTATTTAAAACATTTAAGTTTTTCTTACTAAAAAATCGTAACCAAAATCTTGATTAGCAACAACAACATCGTCTACAACAATTCTATAGAAAATAAAGAACCTCAAGTAGAAGTTTTTTGTTTCTTCAGTGTCTTGACAAATTTGTTAATGTCAACCCAAGTGACAGTTGAAAAATACTTCTTTCTATACGCAGCCAATATATTTGTTATAAATAAATTCAACTTTGTTTTATTGATTTTGCAATCAATGTAATTTTTTTGTAGTTTTTTTTTAAGTTACATAATAACTATTTGGCATACTTGAAAAATTCCTAAAACTGTTTTTTAATTGATTCCAATTTATTGTAAAATAAAAGAAATAAATAAAAAATATATAAAAATAGGTTTAAAACAAAGACGATTTTTTAATTTCTTGCCTGATGTTTTTTAATTCGGATCAGCACTCAGAGGATGACCCCTACGCAAATGCAGTGCACGGCGCCGGAACTAGAAAGTGGGGGAGAGTATTGAGAGAACAGATGAATAAAGAAGAGAAGATAGAGAATTTTTTGTAGCTATTTAACATTTTTACTTCGCCGACTAATTTGATTTATGGACTTTATGCAAAAATTATTATATCTTCTTCTACAAAAATAAAAAAATTATTTTTAAGCAAACATGAATGTAAATTTTTATTTTTCGAGCTTATTAATTTTTTATTAAAATAGAACTTTTTATTCAGACTCAAGTTCAAATCTGCAAATTATTTTTTGGAATTTTTACTAAATTCAAGTTATTTTATTAAAACTTTTTTATTTAGAATATTTCTGTAATAATTCTGTAATTTAGAATATTTCTGTAATTAACAAAACAGCAGAATGGATCAGTACTGATTTCGAGGCCACTCGCAATCTCTTTCAGAATTCTTTGTTCTACTTTTGCCGCTTTGCACGGTGAAGTTTACAAAAATATTCTAAGTATTCTTAATAAAATAACTTGATATTAATAAAAACTACTCAAAACAAATAAATAAATAATTCACCGATTGCAGATTTGAACTTGAGTCTGAATAAAATATTCTTATCTCAATAAATATTTTTATTTTATTTTTAAATGTTTATTTTTTCACTTTCTGAATTTAATATTACAAATCTTAGCCTTTTGTCCGCGAAGAATATGTGAAATTTCAGCTAATGTGTATGTTAAGTCTATGATGTGTTGGATTTTTTACTGGATAAAACGTTATGATAACTAACAATTTAATAATTTCATATGTCTATAAAAATTTTCGACCACCCTGGACCCCTCAATACGATCATTTGCAAAAACAAATACAACCCTATGTTATTCCACGAATATGTAACAGACAGACAGAGTTACTTTCATATTTATTATATTAGCAAGGAAAAAAGGTCATTACAAAAAGTGTAAGCCATCATAAAAAGTGCAAGTCATCACTAAAAGTGCAAGTCATTATAAAAAGTGCAAGTCATTATAAAAAGTGAAAGTTATAATGAAAAGTGCAAGTCATCATGAAAAGTGCAAGTCTTCAAAAAAAGTGCAAGCCATCAAAAAAAGTGCAAGTCATTATGAAAAAAGGAAGTCATCATAAAAAGTACAAATCATCACAAAAAATGCAAGTCATCATAAAAAGTGCAACCCATCATAAAAAATGCAAGTTATTATGAAAAGTGCAAGTCATCATAAAAAGTGCAAATCATCACAAAAATGCAAGTCATCACAAAAAGTGCAACTCATCATAAAAAATGCAAGTCATTATGAAATGTGCAAGTCATCATAAAAAGTGCAACTCATCATAAAAAATGCAAGTCATTATGAAAAGTGCAAGTCATCATGAAAAGTGCAAGTCATAAAAAAAGTGCAAGTCATCAAAAAAAAAGTGCAAGTTGTTATGAAAAAAGGAAGTCATCATAAAAAGTGCAAGTCATTATGAAAAGTGCAAGTCTTCATAAAAAGTGCAAGTCGTTATAAAAAGTGAAAGTGCAAGTCATCAAGAAAAGTTCAAGTCATTATGAAAAAAGGAAGTTATCATAAAAAGTCATTATGAAAACTGCAAGTCATCATAAAAAGTGCAAGTCATCATAAAAAATGCAAGTCATTATGAAAAGTGCAAGTCATCATAAAAAGTGCAAGTCATCATAAAAAATGCAAGTCAATATTAAAAATGCAAGTCATAATAAAAATTGAAACTCATTATAAAAAGTAGACTGCAATTACTTTTTTTAGTCAGTTTCCGAGATAAAAAACTAAATAGAAAAAAAAAAACAAGCTCGATTCAATCGCTCAGGTTCGATAAAATAGTCAAGAAAGCCGGTATTCGAATTTTCTTAAATAAGAAACAAAATATTACGAATTAGTTATGTTTTATCAACATAAATAATATGTGTAAATCGCATAATATTTTAGAGTAAGAATTGCTGCTTTAAGAACATTCAACTTTTTATAAAAAAATACATTTTTTTATAGAAACCAAATTTCTATTATTGCTGTTGCCTTAAGAACAATTTTCGTCAAGGAAAACTAATTAATTTTTTAATCAAACAGTTAAATTAAATTTGGTTTTCATTCTTGGTCGTGTAAGAATTTAAATTTATTTTTTTTTTGCTGAGCTGAAAAATATTTATTGGCTCATATTTCGTTTCACCCTGAAATTCTTTTGGGTTCATTGCAACACTTTTTTTTATTTATTGAAGTACATTTCAAAATCTGTTATTTATTAACAAAAAACACACTTTCGCATTTTTCTTTGTGAAGAATTTCTTTACATTTCATATAATAAATACTTTTGTTGAATAAACAATTTCCATTTCAATGTGATTACTTAACGTTTGCATGTCATCAATGAAGAAAAATAAATAAATCCAACAAAAGGCGAAATTTAATGTTTTTATAATTTTGCAAAATCTGTTACAACAAAGTAAATACTCATAGCAGCAATAATAATAACAAAATTTAAAAACACGTAACCGACACACTTATTATTATTATTACCAAAAATAAAACATCTTTTAACAGTCCGCGTCTTTACAGTTGAGCCATTTTTCTTGGGTTTTTTTTTATAAAAACCTAAACATGTAATAAAAAATACAGAAATGGAAATTCATAATTTATATAATTTAAAGCTAATTATTAGTTTGATAATTTTGGGAAAATTGTCAAGACCGTTAGCTGTTTCTTTTTAAGTACAATAACTTTGAGATAATTATTTAAGATTAACTCCAAAATGGTGAAGTATTAAAGAAATTTACTAGAAAAATTATGTAAAATTCATTTTTATAACTACAAAATGAAAATCTATAAGGTTTAATTGCAGATGTGTTCAAAATAATAGGTCTCTCTTGCAGAAACTTAAAGCAAAAAGTGGGTGCTGTTGGCTGAAGTAGTAGAACACGAGACTATGAAGCGGAGAGTCCTGAGTTCGAGCCCCAGCTGAGTCATGAAATATTGTGTTGAATTCTTCTGATCAGCATTAGTGCGTGGTTGTGTTAGTTGTTGCCAGCCTGTTTTCAGTGATGAAGGCATAGTACTGATCACTGGACAATTACTGGCAGCGACTGACCCAATCATGTACTAAAAGCAGAGTAACAGCACCCACCTTCGTCGGCCCTGTAGCAAAAATTAGCCGGCGAAGTAAAAAGGTTGAAATAGCTACAAAAAAAAAAAAAAAAAAAAAAAAAAAAAAACTACTGTGTATCTTCTCATCTTTCCTAATCTGTCCCCTCAATACTATCCCCTCGTTTTCAGTTCCAGCGCAATGCATTGCATATATAGGGGACATCCCCTGAGTGCTGGTCCTACTCCTAAAAAAAAAAAAAAAAAAAAAAAAGTAGATTTTTATTTTTATAGATAAAAAAATGTAAGGAGAGATAAGGCCCTCTTTATATTTTGATTTAACGGTTAAACTCTGGAACCGCTCAAAACAAATCAACAGATTAAGATAACTTTCTTTACAGAGTATATTTTTCGAAACGAAATAAAAATTTATTATTAAAATTCTCCGACAAAATAATTTGTATATTAATGTCATTTTGCTTATTGGGAAACTTTGATCACTTTATCAAACTGCAATTTATAGTGGAAACCAACCCAAATTTCAAAGGATTCAGAAATTGGGAATTTTGAAATTTGAGCTTGATTTTACATGCTTAGTTTGAGCTAAAATACCATTCTATGCTCAGAACTGCATAAAATCGAAAATTATTCACATGTTTGAGTTTTCGAACTTAACTTCGAATTTTCGAACTTAATTTCAAATTTTCGAACTTAACTTCGAATTTTCGAACTTAACTTCGAATTTTCGAAATATCTAAAATTTATTTTTAAATTTAACTACCATAATTAAGACAACAAATTTTGGGTAAAATGTGGCCAATGTTAATAGGAAATGTATGTTCGAAATTTTATAAATATTTTAAAACTTAATTTTTTACTTTTTTACTTAAAAAGATCACCAATTCTTCTAGATATTGGAAAAATATATAAAGGTTCTAAACTTCGAACTGCTTACCAACTAAATAAAAAGTGCTGTCAGCGGGAAGGCGTGGTGGTGTATAGCTTGTAAGGGGAAAAATCTACAATAAGAATTACCGAAGAGAATTTTTATATAGTAGGAGAGCTCACAGAAAAGATACATATTATTTTTGTTGAGCCGTGTTATTCACAATTTATCGACTAAACGTGCCGTCAATAATCATGTTTTAATTATTTGTCTTCAAAACCCATTTCCGCATAAGCTTTTGGTACTAAACAAGTTCCATAAAAAAAAATATATATATTTTAATTAAAAAAAATTTTCACAAAATTCAATTGCTCTTTGTGATTAAATAAATAGTCTTTGAATATGTTTTTCACTTATTTTTAATACCAGTGTCAATATAAATAAATGACATTTAACTAATAAAAATTCTTATCTTATCGCAATAATTACAACAATAGACTGACTGACTGCCTGTGGAGGTTTTATTAGTCATATAATGACAATAAAAATATTAAAAAAAAAAGAAATTAAATTATTTATTTTGTAGTAGAAATTATATAAAACGTTATCAAAAGAGATAAGAAACTAATTTGATGCAAATATTGAGTGATTGCGGTTAAAAACTGTGCAAAACTAAAATTTCATAAAAAGAAACTAATCAAAGTCTGAAAATCACGAGTATATTTTTAACTATGATTTTTATACCTTTCAACAACAACATTTCATTTTATTGTTATAGCAACCTTGATAAAAAAAAGGCAAGTGACTTATTTTGAGGCAAAACATGTCGCTGTTTTAATTTAAGGTATTACAATTTTTAAATTTATTAAGAAAAAAGCTTTATTTCTTAAAATAATTAATTAAAAAATGTTGTAAAGTAAATGCCATTTTTACGGACATAAAAAAATCAACGTTTTGCACCAAAAATTAGTTGTATTTTTTTTTTAATGAAAATTTTGTGGTACATATTTCCAAAGCCACAAAATTAAATTTTTTTTGAGAGAAAAAGCCAAAAGTTTTTTCTTAATGTAACACAAAAAATGGGAATTTTTAATACAATAAAAATAAAAATTGGAAAGAAATTGTTTGTGACAGAAAATCATAAAATTTTTTAGCCATAATAATTTAAAGTTTTTAAAAAATGGTCACATTGTTGGAATTTTTTTTTTTTTTTTTTTTAAAGCAGCATAGATAAAAATGTAGGCAAGTCCCAGAAAAAGGCATTCAACCAACATTTTTTAAAATTAATCCAACATAATTTATTTCTTAAGGGAATATTAGACTAGATCTATAGTTTTAGATATATAAAAAAATATATTTCGAAGATCATTAATACAAAAATTATTAGGAAATCCTACTCCATGTTTTTATTTTATGCCAGAAATTAAAATTTTTTAGATTTTAGTATCATTCTTTCAGTGTTAAAGTAGAGATGGTCCATTCGGCAGCCATCTTTTTTTTATTAAACTGTCTTTATATTTAGAAGAAATTTAAATTAAGCACAAAATATCAGGTTCATGTGTTGTAGCGTGCGTTACGGTATATAAGGGTGTATTTTATATTGTGCGGTCTAAAATTTCAACCAAATTTTTAATTTTCAGCAAAGAAATATATCAAAATAATAGAATAAAAAGTATGCAAAACTTGGTATTAATTTCTGTAGCGTGCGTCACGATTTGAGTTCTCCAACAAATTGTATTATAAACCATGGCAATTGTTGTATTTTTTTCTTATATTTTTAGTTCTCAGCACTACACTTCGCCTATAGCAAGGCAAATACAGCTGCTTCATGCTTTAAAGTGCAAAAAGAATACTCCAAGGAAATCAGACGATTTTCTCGTGTGGATTGTAAAATAGGAAAATATTTCAGTTGCAATTTCTAAAAAGTATTTTTGAAAAGTTGGCCTATTCTAATTTGAAATAAAAAACTTAATATTGGAAGCCATAAGTATATATAAAAAAAATGAAATAAAAACATGGGAAAAAGTCGTGACTTTTTTTTTAGCAGGTTTTATAAAATAAAATTATGAAAAAGTCCTAGTATGAACAAAAAAACAGCACATTGGAAATGATTTTTAGGGTTTCTAGGAAAAAAAATTTTATTTTAAATAGCAAGAAAAATTTTATTTAAATTTTTTTTACTATTTCTTTTAATTGTCACAAAGCTGAAAAAGTCTTGGCTTCCAATTACTCTTAATAAAGTTTATCATAAAAAATAGTAATTAATTTTTTTCATTGTTTCCAAAGTAAAAATATTCAGCTGTTGTTTCAAATACACACACACACACACAGACAATTCTGTCTTTCTGTCTGCACTTAACGGTCATTAATGCAAAAAAGCGTGGCTTTACTGTTGTTGTTCTTGTGTTTAGTTGGCTGTTAATTTTCGTTGTATATTTCAGTTGCACCTGTCCTTTTAGCCCAGTAGTATTTATTTTAATACACTTGATGGCATTTTAAGGTTAATTTGTTTTATTTTATTTGTCATACATTGAAAAAAAACACGACTTTTATATTTCTCTACCCAACTACAACCTTTTCCTTGCCAAAGATCAAAAGAACTTTTCAGCAAATTAAAAAAAAATAAATATGAAAAGAAAAAAAGCCAAAAAACACTTAAATTATGCAGCTCAAGCGTTACTTTAAATTCATCTTTTTTGCTTTTTTAGATTGAAAAGAAAGAGATAAAGTAAATTATGGTATGATTTTACCTCTGACTTTACAGAAAAACCCCAGCAGCATATGCACACCAAAAAAATAAATAAATTTTATTAATTAAGGAAAACGCCAAAAAAAGACCCCTTTGTTTCCTAAAATGAGAGTGAAACGCACGCGAAGTTAACAAAAAAAAAATATAACAAAGAATAAGTAAAAAGTATCAAGTCACTAAAGTCATTTACGTAGTCGTACATTAAATAAAACAGTAGTAAAAAACGGTAACGGTAGAATTAAGTTCAAGAGTTATTAATTTTTCCAAGTGGTAAAAAAAGTTTTTTTTAATTACTTTGCTGCTATTTGTGTAAACAGTAATTTAAATGCAATTTAATGGGCGTCTTAAAGAATTCTTAAACACAAGTGTCAAGTTCATGGCGTAAATAGTTAAAAACAAGCAGATGCAAGTTTAAAGCTGGGTAATCTTTAATCTTTTTTGTAAACAAAGCAAACAACGGTAATAAAGGTTGTTGTTGTTTTTTATTTCAATGCCTACAGTTTTATGTTGGCTGCACTGTTTTATATGAAACTGAAGATGAACTGTATGTAGATTTTAGCAAGAATTATTTTAAGAAATTTTTTTTTTCAAATATGCACATGAATTTTTTACGATAAAAAACTGAAAGTCTGAGATAAACCAACTTTTGGAATCCGTCTTCGGGCTTGAGATTAATATTTGGAAGCTGCTCATGTGCTAGAAGTTCAGTGGCTTCGTTACTGAAACAGGCAGACAACAACTAACACGACCATGCGCTAAAGCTGATCAGAAAAATACCACACAATATTCATGCTTGAGTGCGGAATCGAACTCGGCCCTTTCCTTAGTAGTCATATAACAAGGTGATAAGCATAAAATCTTTTTTAAGAATTGGGCTTTTATTAAACTGAAATTTTTGTTATGAAATGTTCAATTGTAACAATAAATTAAACATTATATCGCCACCTAAAATTTAAAAGGCCGTAAGGACAAAAAATTGTAAATAAAATGTTTTGATTGACTATGATGTAATTAACAAAACTACATTATAAACAATAAAAAAATGTATTTTAAATATTTTCCTGTTTTTTCTTTTAAGGCCTTTTTGATTTTAGCTAACGATATGTATATTGAAAATGTATACTTTGGCTAAGTTATTTCGTTTTTGAAATAAACGGTTTCAAACAATTAATGCAAGCTTTGCATTTGTCTGCATTTGTGCAGAAAAGTGTGGCCACCCTAAAAAAAAAACAACTAAACAGCTGACTCATTGGGGTTATTAAAACAGGTGCGTTACACGTGTGTGCATTATTGAACAACATTTTTCAAAAAAACTTGAGCAAAAAGATGCAGATTTTTATAGAATAATTATCCTCAGCGATGAAGCACATTTTCGACTTGATGGTTTTGTTAATCGCCAAAATTGCCGTTTTTGCGTTGGGAGAAACCATATGTGATTGTCGGAAAACAAATGTATTCACTGTTTGCAGTGGTTTTTGGACATAATTTTATTTGAAATCAAGAAATTTGAAAATTCAGTCAGATTTATGCAAAATGGCCATGGAAAATTTCGGCAAACGACTACGCATGTGTCTGCAAAGCTGTGGACGCCATTTCTCCGATGTTTTATTCCATAAATAACTCTATACTTTATGATTCAATAAAAAAAAGTAATCAAAATAACTCAAAATTGTGTTTTTTATTTATTCCAAATCTTGCTTTAATTTTGCAACTCCTTTTGCAGCAATTTTTTTAAATTCCCATATTGTGCTAAAAGATGGTATTCTTCTCAGGAATAAATAAACAATTTACTTGTCAGTTCAAACCCTTAAGTGCCGTTTTTGTAAAGTCTGGTAGCACTTTTTTTTGTATGAAAATAAAGGGTGCGACTTCTAACGTTTTTTTTCAACTGGTGCTTATTTCGTGAATGGTAACACTTAGCTCATGTCTGATTTGACAGATAATTAGTTTTATACTTCCGCTGAACGAATATGGTTGACCATCCAATGCGTTTTCGTTTCGCTAAGTGGGCCTGCGATCGACTTACAGAAGAAGCCGATTTTGCCAAAAAAAGTAATCTTTTCAGATGAAGCTCATTTTGATCTTGACGGGTATGTAAACAAGCAAAATTGTCGCATTTGGGGCACAGAAAACCCGCACGCATACATTGAAAAGCCGACGCACCCTAAACGAGTCACTGTTTGGTGCGGATTTTGGTCCAGCGGCATAATTGGGCAATTTTTTTTCGAAAATGAGTCAATGGCGATCGTTATCGGGCCCTGTTGAACGAATTTTGGTTCCCAAAAATTGAAGAGGAGGATATTGGCAACATTTGGTTTCAACAGGACGGCGTTACGTGCCACACAGCCGAAGCTACACTCGATGTTTTGCGCCCTGTTTTTGAAGATCACATTATCAGCCGCAGAGCTGATGTCGTTTGGCCACCTCGGAGCTGCGATTTGACACCGTTGGACTATTATTTGTGGGGTGCCGTCAAAGATAAGTGTTACGCCGACAAGCCAGAGACAATTGACGCTTTAAAGGACAATATTCGTGAAGCCATTGGTGAAATACAGCTGCACACAATCGATAATGTGCTTAAAAATTGGACCGATCGTGTAGGCTACTGCATGACCAGCCGAGGCAGCCATTTGAATGAATTTATTTTCCATTATTAAGCGGAAGGATTGTACTTTC
Organism: Linnaemya tessellans; assembly: GCA_951800035.1. Taxonomy (NCBI): domain Eukaryota; kingdom Metazoa; phylum Arthropoda; class Insecta; order Diptera; family Tachinidae; genus Linnaemya; species Linnaemya tessellans. Next base: position 99,245,409 of record OX637535.1, read on the forward strand.
AAATAAAAAAAAGAAATTTGAGAAAATATTCAGTGGTTTTTTTTATAGCATTTTTAAAAAGTTATTTGGCGGACCCTGTACCTGGGCACTCTACCAAAATCATGAATTCTAAGGTAAACACTCCCAACACAATGATCACATATTTACAAACAGAGTATTTTTCAATTGGAAATTTTTTAATAAAAATTTGTGATAATAAAATGTATTTCTTTAAAAAAAAACTATAATTAAATATGAAATTTATAATTAAATTTAAAATTTATTTATAACCATTTATTTCTGTTGAACAACACTTAATCAAGAACTAAATTGCCACAACTGGAGAACGCCGATTCAACGGATTTAGTTATTTCTTTTTTCAAAATTTTTAAATAAAATTAATTTTTGAAAAATGTTGTTTAACACTAAATTGCATTTGTAATTTTATTGATGTGTTTTTCCCAAGTCAATAAATAAAAGTGATCAGTTTTTTTTCCAAACTGAAATGATTTAGGAAACATTTGGCGAATTGTAGTTAAATATAGGTATAAGCAGAAAATTTAAAATAATTAAAAAAGGAAATGGAAAACTTTTATTTCATCCACAAAAAATATTGCAAAAGAAAGGCCATATATAAAGGGTGTTTTTATAAGAGCTTGCTGATTTGAAATTTAAATAAAACACATGCCAAATTATGAAATGGCCAAAAGAAATTTTTTATTTTGTAGATAATTTCTTGTCATTTAACATTTTAATATAATTTCGGGCATATGGCCACCACGACTATTTTCCACAAAGGTCATTCTGGAAGTCCAATTTTCGACCACCTTTTCAAGCATTTGAGGGCGTATTTCACGTTCAATACTGGTTTCCAAAGCGTCAATCGTTGCTGGTTTATCCACGTAAACCAATGATTTCAGGTATCCCCCCAAAAAATAATCGAGTGGCGTCAAATCACACGAACGCGGAGGCCAATTCACCAGTTCATTTCTAGAAATAATGTTGTCGTTGAAATGTTCTTTCAATAAGTTCATTGTTTCGCCCGCAGTATGACAAGTGGCACCATCCTGTTGAAACCACATTTCGTTTACATCCATATCTTGAAGTTTTGGCACCAAAAATTCATTGATCATGATTCTGTATCGATTTCCATTCACGGTAACGCGTCGTCCTTTCTCATTTTTAAAGAAATAAGGACCGATGATCCCACCAGCCCATAGACCGCACCAAACAGTACATTTACCGGGATGCATTGGTAATTCTTGAACGGCGTGTGGATTATCTCTGCTCCAAATATGGCAATTTTGCTTGTTGACATATCCATTCAACCAAAAATGCGCCTCATCACTGAAGAGAATTTTGCGGTAAAAAAGCGGATAAAAATTTTTAATTGAACACTGTTTTTGAAAATGAATTTCCACGATTTGAAGTTTGGAAATTTGCCAAACAATACTGACTAGAGACGTCACTTTAAACTGCCAAAACAGCTGTCAGACAACAGAGTGATTCGTATAAAAAAAACTTCATAAAAAAACACCCTTTACAAATCGGAGTTTGTATATGTGGATTTTATTCACATTTCATAGGCGGCACTTTGGCGAAATTTCTTCACTGGTTTCCAAATATCTGAGCAACTATTAAAGACATTAAATATAATTTCAAAAGGGAATTTCAACCTGGACTTTTTCTCCCTCAGCATTATTATGGGGAAGCTGGTGACTTAATAAACTTCATATTTACAACCTGTTGGCTGTAATCAACATTCCGGTTAGCCAGCAGCTTGTAATACGGCGAACTGCATTAACTTTCCCAAGAATTAAAGCCATTTTTTCTTTGCTTGCTGCTCTTTTAATCGCTTTGCAGAAGTAATAAATAATATTTTTATTTCTTGTATTATTCTTTATTAAAAAGCCATTTGATTCTTTATTTATGAAACAAACCATCCTTGACAAAATACTTCCGTTACGTTTTATATGCTTAACTTGGTTTTTTCTTTCTTTTTTTTTTTTGTTTGTTTGCTTTTGCTAAGATGCAGTTTTAATGTTTAGCGGAAATTGCTTACATTGCTGCTTCTTAAAGGAGCAACAACTACAATTATTGCAAGCAAAAAAAAAAACAGACTTAAAACTACAATAAAATTGAAAGAAAAGGCGACAAGAATTTGTCTGGGAATACAAAAACACCATCGCTACTGCATCAGTTGGTTAGTTAGTCAGTCAAAGTCAAAGCCTGAGAGAATACACTTTTTCTACAACATGGAAATCTTTTGCAAAAGCCAAACAAGATTGCTTTGATTGCTTAAACAGGCTTAAATAATAAATGACCAGATTCACACACCGGCCAAATGCCACCAATCAAAATGGTTTGTACGAAGAAAACAAGAAAAACTTTCAAGATCTTATTGCTGTTCTAAACGGTTTATATGAGTTTTTTTTTTGTTTTTTATTTCTTCTGCTCTGCTGAAACTAAAGTGAAATTAAATGTTTAAATTATATCTCACATATGAGTCACCATCATCTTTCTAACTTTATAACAAATAATATCTGCTGTGATCAAATGATGAGAAAAACTATTTTTTTCCACTGAAAATTCATGTTTTTTTTGTTCTTTTTTTTTTGCTGTTAGAAGGATGTGGGAAAAAATGTTATCCAAAGTGTGTTTACCAAAATGAATGAAGGCTTTTTTATGACATTCAGCTAATATGTCTAATGGATGATACTCTTAGTTACATGTCTACACAAGTCATATGTAAAAAGTATTTCATGGCTCATAAAAAATAAAATTAAAAAAAAAACTGTTTATCGTCAGAGTCATTACAATTATATATTTTTTTCGCTGGAATTTTAAATAATTAAAAAAAGAGGTTGCTGCTAGTAAACAAATCGTCAAAATTTGAACAGTAAAAAATTATATAAATAAATTTTTCTGGTGAAAATTGATACAAATCTACCGCTTAAATATATTAATTACTCGAGTTTAAATAATATTTTTGAACTTTAAGCTCAATTGTGCTCTTTGAAAACAGAAATGATAACAAGTAATAATACAAATGGCTTAAACTATACTTGGGAGGTCTTATTTATTTTGAAATAAATATTTCACAATTATAAAAAGGGTCATTAAAAATATCTAGGAAATGCTAATAAAATTAATTTTGCTGTAAAACATAAACAAACAAAAAATTTCTGATCTGGCAGCATCCATCTGGTAATTAAATTATGTATCTTCAATACAACCCAGTAAAGACGTTATATTCGACCGGGTCGAATCTTAAATGCCCTCCAAATATTTAATAAGTAAATTTAATATGTTTAACTTGGTGGCACAGAGTTCCTTTAAGACATCTCTGTACCCAATTTTAAATCTCTTTTTTGGCACGAGTCATTCCGGGAAGGGCCGGTGGGGGAGACGTTTCACCTCTGCAAGATCAGAGAACATCTCAGCTTCTTATAGGCTTAAGGAATACTAATTGTTCAATATTGACACTTCTTTTGCATATAATATCGTATGTCAACTCCCACTAAAGGGGGCGGGGTCCAAAAATAGACTATATTATGTTTTCCACAGACGAACGTATGGGTAATGCAAGATCGTCTCAGACTTCATCACTGATCAAGAATTTATATACTTTATGGTGTCCAATTCTCTTTGGATGGTATTAAAACTGTATTTTGGCGGGGTCGCTCTGGCAAGGGCTGTGGGGGAGACATTTCACCTTTGTCATAAAACTCTTAAAAATAAATGCTTGGGATAATTATATCCAAATTTAAAAACACTTTTTTTTTATAGGGTCACTTAGGGGACAAAGGGGTAGGAGGGGGTAGGACAGAGTAGTACCATGTTACGTCTCAGCTTTGTCATTAAAGCTAAAAAATTTTATTTTCAAGGAATGCAAGGCTTAACTAAAACAATTTGTTAAATTTTTACACAATTTTTGCATATAATAACGCCCACTAAAGGGGTTGGGGTCCAAAAAGTAATTTTTTTTTATTTTATGGCTCCAAGTTTACCCCTTTGAACCTTCTTTAATATAAAAATATATCATTTGCTTAATAAAATTACAAAAAAACTTTAAAATTTATGTTGTTTTTTAGAGGTTGGTTTAGTTCTTCTTAGGGGAACTTTTTGCCCTCTTGCCCGATTTAGACCATCTCCGAACTTAACCTGTGCAATCTTTCAAGATATATTTATACCAAATTTCAGGAGTCTAGCTCTTGTCGTTTGGACTGAATCGTGATTTCCACAGACGGACGGACGGACATGCTCAGATCGTCTTAGATTTCATCACTGATCAAGAATATTTATACGTTATGGGGTCTCAGATGTATATTTCGCTGCGCTACAAACGGAATGACAAAGTGAATATGCACTCGAATTCTGTTTTTGAGGGTATAAAAATTAACATTTCGTTAAATACGAAAATATCCCAATGATGCACAAAAAAGATAAGAAACTTTTAGTAGGCCTAAGAGCAAGTATGAGAAGCGCATAGTAGGCATTTAGATGGAAGCATGAACCGTGAGGCAGATTTAAGACGTTTATTCGATAAATGCTTTATACGTATTTAAGATTTACAAACTAGAGGATTAGAAATCCTCTCTGAGCCTAAGTGCAAGTATGAGAAGCGCATAGTAGGCATTTTGTTGAAGGAATTGATGGTGTGGAAATCTTAAAAAAAATTTATTACTTAAATGCTTTACATTTAAGTTTTACAAACTAGAGGATTAGAAATCGTCACTGAGCCTAAGTGCAAGTATGAGAAGCGCTTAGTAGGCAGTTTGATAGAAGAGTTGCCAGTGGGGCAATTTAGTAAAGTTTATTATTTAAATGATTTATATATTTTTTAATTTAAGTGGAAGATATTTCTTGCCATATATCACCGGAAAGGTCCACAGTTTAAAAAAGTGATTCAATCGAAAGATTTTTTCATTATTGTTATTATTATTATTATTATTATTATTATTATTATTACTATTATTATTACTATTATTATTGTACATCTCAGCAAAATATATTTTTTTGTCTCTCATTTATGTAAAACTATGTGATCTATATGCATTTTGATCCGTGAAGCTCAAATCCGTTTTCGCTTTTTTTCCATCAGGTCGGGATTTTTTTATAGGCGTGGCAAATTTTCCCCCCTAAAATAGTCAGGTACGGACACATATTTCACCCTAACTCGATAACGAGTCATTCGATTTTCATAAGTAAAACACCAGAAGATGTGTAACAAAATTCTAGTTGGTGTATAAAAGTAACCCCACTCTTATATACCAAAGGAAATTTTCAATTATCCAGCACTGGAATCGTCTTTTCGACTTTATTTAATTATTAATAGCAATTCAGTTTTTCCTGAAGTATAAAATATAGTTAATCAAGAAAAAAAGGAGTTTTGGCTAATTACTTTTGATATACCAGAAATAAGTTTAATTTTCCAGCTCTGGAGCTGTCTTTTTGTCATTTCTGTTCTGCTCTGTTTAATGCCAATGAATTTCTTTAAAAATTTTAAATATCTTTAATATATAAAGAAAATATTTGTTTTAGTTGGTTACTTTAATATACCAAAATAAAGTTGCAACTGTCCAACCCTGGAATCGTCTTTTTTACTTTATTTGATTTTTAACGACAATTTAATTTTTCTTGAAGTATAAAATGGATTTAATCAACAAAAAAAAAAAATATAATAATTTTATTTATTGAGACAATATGTCGAATAAACGATTTTAAAAATATAATAATTTTAGCCATTTATTTTTGTATAGCAAAAGTAAGTTTACATTTTCCAGCTCTGGAACCGTATTTTGAATTGTATTAACTTGCAGTAGCAATCTATTGAGAACTACTGCCAATTCTTCAATCCAAGACCGAAGTCTCCGGCTTTCCTGAAGACTTCAGAAAAATTACTTAACTTAGGGACAGACGAACATCGCTTTTACGACTTCCCCTATTCATAAAGACCCAGAATATATACATATATATAATTTATGGGGTCGCTTCTTATTATTGTGGAAACTACACACGGAATGGCAAACATATTTTGAGTGAAAAAACCCTTTCCTATCACTTACACTAATTGAGTTGATGTCGACAATAAGTTTTGACCTGAATTCAAACGATATCCATCGAGATTTCAATACACCTAAAATTTAAATTTCGATTCACATTGAATGCCAAAATTTGTCTCTTGCCAATGTAGCATTTTTCTTCGTTCTTGTTGTTTACAATTAAAACATTATTTGTGATTCGATCCATTATTAGGCAAGCATGCAAGTTTGTAAATTCAGTGTTCTTTTCTGGCTAACAATAATGAAACGCACTTTTTTTTAGCTGCATTACAAAAACGTTGGATTAAAATTCTCTTAGTTTGATTTTAATGTGCAGGAAAGAAATTTACAATTTATGAAATATTTTGTAAAATTCTCATATGGAATAGAGCAAAACGTTTAAAAAAATGTTACATTCTTTACCTTTCACATGCATAATTACTGGCGGGTAATTAATACCGAAATTCTTTTGTTTACCCATCATAAATGGGATGAATGGCTGGAAGTTGGTTGCTTGCACTTGAACTTTGTTTGTTCTTTCTTTGGGTTCCTGGAAATTTGTATTTATTGCACACAATCGACCAAAACTACCATTAAATTATCTTAAGCAGCCATTAAGTAAATTGTTTAAATATCCAAATATGCTTGTTATTTGTTTGAAGAGTTACTTGCAGGCTCCGGAAAAAATTCTTTGCAAAAAAAAATTCAAAAAAAAAAATGTGTTAATAACATAAAAATAAAATAACAAAGTGCGTAACATTTAATAACCCTTTTTTTTAGTGGATGTTTTTCTTTTGCTGTTGCCATTCTCTAAATTTTATTTTATTTTTTTTTATTAAAGAAGAGGATGATGGTAATGTGTTTCATGGAAAGCCAGAAAGAAGCTTTTCAATGATCAAACGCTGCATGTTGTATATTGACAATTAATGAGGAATGCCTTGTAAGCGCGGTATTTCTTTCCGCAACGATGAGGCAACAAAAAAAAAACATAAAATAAAAGACAGACATCAAACATTTAAATGCCGCCAATATGTTGCCTTTTCCCGAGTCTCCCTGTCTCTTTCTCTCCATAATTTACCTGCTTCCAAAGGTATTTGAAACATTAAATGTACATTTTTCTGTTTCTTTGTTTTCGATCGCAGTTCTGTAAAAACCAAATATATTTTGTATAAGAAATAACTGACATTTTAAAGTGTAACAAAGTTGTTGAGTGCAAAATGCTTTTCTTTTGTTTCTAAATGATCTTCGCATTAAAATTGCAATAAGAATTCTACTTCACAATATAATTCTTGTGTGAGTCACTTGCTTACCTTCTTGTTCAATATGTTTATGAAAATGGGGTCAACAATTGTTAAAGGTGGCAAAATAGCACCTGGCGACATCCACAGTTTTTTTTTTTTGTTAATTTTTAACTTTATATTTATATAGTTCGAATAAGAATTTTTGTAGAGCAAACTTTTGTTAGAATAATAATTTTCAACAGAAAAGATTCCTGTGAATACTTTCCATGGAAAGCTTTAATGCCAATAAAAAGTTTTCTATACAAAAGTTTCATTCCAATAAAAAGTTTGTTATAAAACACTTTTATTCGAATAATAGAATTTCTATAGAAAGCTTATATTGAAATAAAAGTTTTCTATTTATTTTCGAATAAAATATTTTTAACAGAAAACTGAGAAAAATATTTTGTATACAAAAATTTCATGTAAATAAAATATTCTAGAAAAAATTTATTCGAATAAAAAGTTTTCATGGAAAAAAATTTCAGTCGAATACAAAGTTAAATAGAATTTCTATAGAAAACTTTTCTTCATATAAAAGTTTTCTATTAAAATAAAAGTTTTCTATAGAAAACTGTTATGCGAATAAAATATTTTTAACAGAAAACTGTCAAAACTGAAAAAAATATTTGGTAAAAAAAACTTTCATGGAAATAAAATATTCTAGAAAAAAATTTATTCGAATGAAAAGTTTTCATGAAAAAAAAATTAGGCGAATATAAAATTAAACAGAATTTCTATTGAACACTTTTGTTCAAATACAACTTTTCTACTAAAAAAAAGTTTTCTATAGAAAACTATTATTCGAATAAAATATTTTTAACATAAAACAGTCAAAACTGAAAAAAATATTTTCTATAGAAAACTTTCATGAAAATAAAATATGCTAGAAAAAATTTATTCGAATAAAAAGTTTTCTGGAAAAAAATTTATTCGAATATAAAACTTTCTAGGAAAATATATATTAAAATAAAACATTTTCTAGGATAAAACTTACTTGTAATAAAAACATTTCCTAGAAAAAATTTATTCGAATAAAACATTTTCTAAGAAATATTTTATTCGATTAAAGCATCTTTTAGAAGAAAATTTATTGCATTAAAACATTCTTTATAAACAAATTTATTCAAATTAATAAAAAGTTTTCGAATAAGAAATTTTTTTCGGTTGAAATGTTTTGCAAAAGAACAATTTTATTCGAACAAAATATTTTGTAAAAAAAAATGTTACTCCATTAAAAGTTATTACAAAATATCTTATTGGCAGAAAAATTTTTCTAGAAAAAGATAATTCGTATAAAAAATTTTATAGAAAAAATTATTCCCATAACAGATTTTCTAGAAAATATATATTTTCTTTAAAAATTTTCTAGAAAAATTTTAATCACATAAAAATTATTATAAAAAAATTTTATTAGCATTAAAAGTTTTATAGAAAAATTTTATTCGCATAAAAATTATCTAGAAAAAATTTCTTTTCATTAAAAATTTTCTAGAAAAAATTTCTTTTCATTAAAAATTTTCTAGAAAATATTTCTTTTCATTAATAATTTTCTAGAAAAATTTTAATCACATAAAAAAAATTAAAAAAAAATTTTATTGGCATTAATAGTTTTATAGAAAAATTTTATTCGCCATAAAAAATTTTCTAGAAACAATATTATTCTCATAAAACAATTTTCTACAAAAAGATTTTTTCACTAAATAGTTTTTTAGAAAAAATATTATTCCCATAAAATTGTTTTAAGAAAATTTTGTTATAATAAACGGGTTATAAAAAAGTTTCGTTCCCATAGAAATTCTTTTGGAAAATTTTATTCCAATAAAAAATTTTCTAAAAAAAATTTTTTTTACAATAAAAAGTTGTCCAAAACAAATTTAATTACAATAACTAATCTTCTAAAGGGTCCGCCATCTAACATTTTTTTTTTCAACTAGTGCTTATTTCGTGAATGGTAACACTTAGCTCGTGTCTGATTTGACAGATAATTAGTATTATCCTTCCGCTGAACGAATATCTGACCATCCAATGCGTTTTCGCTTCGCTAAGTGGGCCTGCGATCGACTTACAGAAGATGCCGATTTTGCGAACAAAAATCATCTCTTCAGATGAACCTCATTTTGATCTTGGCGGGCATGTAAACAAGCAAAGTTGTCGCATACATTGAATAGCCGACGCACCCAAAACGAGTCACTGTTTGGTTTAGAATGAAAAATTTTTTAGAACAAATTTTATACGAAAAAACATTTTTCTAAAATATTGCGTAAAAATTAAGTTTACATAAAATTGAATTAAAGCGGAAATAAATATTAAAATCTAATATTTATGTACTAAGCGCTAGAAATTTAATTATTTCATTCATTCTGTTGGATACTTTGTACAATATTTTTTTGCTAATTGCATAATTTGACTGTCTGTTATAAAATTTGGATGTCAAACGAAATATTTTTTGATAAAATAAACTAATTAGTGAAGGGTTTAATTAAAATAGGATTTTACTTTCTTATATTTAAGGCACATTATTATTAATCGTGATTTATTTTTCGTAAGCATTTTTTCCAGATAACAAGATTAATTAAAAAGAAGTATTTAATAAAACCTCTTTAATAAAGCTCCATTTAATTGAGTTCACTGGCCTGTAAACCGAAATTATCATCATATAACTTCTTTAATGCTTCATTGCTTTCAAAGAAACCAAAATAAAAATGCCATAAATCCCTTAAGCAATTGCTGTTTCCCAAGATCTTCTAATATAAAAAACCGAATTTGTTTTATGCAAAAAATATTTCCAACGATTAAAAATTTAACAATTAATCAAACCAGGTAATGTTACACTCATTTTGCTTCACTAAAGTAAAATTACTAAATACATTTGATAGCAAAAAAAAAAAAGGAAAAAAAAGCCAGCAAATATCAAAACAGTTATAAAAATAAAAGCAAAATCTATGTGGTGTTTAAGAAAAAAAAAATATGATTTTAAGACAAGTAATTAATCTTAAATTTTAAAAGGTTAAAAATGCTTGATAAACTTTTTGGAACAAAAAAGTATGAATTTTAAATATCAATTTAAATTTTGTAGCACTAAAGATCATATAGTATTTTTCATATAATATTGCAAATAAGAAATGAAAACTGGTTATTGGCGGAAAAAAGCAACGCTTCTGAATTTCCTTTTGTGGCGGTTGTGCAAATACACTAACGCCGTATTTCAAACGGCTTGGGATTAAAACAATAATTGACATGATCCGTGGCAGGAACCAAACCAAAAAAAAAAAAAAAAAAACGAATTGGCATTTGCCAATGAATTTTCTGTTATTAATTTCTTAAGATTTTAACACATACAACCTATACACCAGCTTATGAATTTCTCAGTTTATTGTATTGCAAAGTTATGAAAAACGATATTCGAAGGAAACTAATGTTGCCACATGACACCGAATAGTCGCAGTGGGGCTAATTACGTTGAAATTTGTTAGTGGCGTCAGCTTATATTTAAGCTTTGATTTGCTTAATGAAAACAAACACACACACACACAAACTCTGTCTTCAATGTGAACGTGTTGTGTTGATCATTTTGCAATTCCTCTCCATGGGATATTTTTAATTTTAAGCATAAAGTTATTATGATTATTTCTTATTATATAATAACACATTTTAAAAATCTACATGTCGATTCTAAATCTAAAATTCAAAGTGGTAATCTTAAAAAACAGTAGGGGGTGCTGACTTTTGGGTGTAAATAATATTATTTCGAGAATACGGTTAATTAAAAAAAATAAGTTACAATAACATGGGAATATTAAAAAGCATCTACTTAACTTAAAAGTTATTAAATAGAAACGTACATACACATTTATCTCGGTATGAATGTATGGATGTATGTATGCATATTATATGTAGATCGAAGCAATTTTCGATTATTATTAAATAAGTTTCTTACCATGACATTTCCTGGTAGTGTTTTTTTGGCTCATGTCAATAATATTTGCAATTTATATAAAACAAATGCACATTTTTTCATACAAAACAATGAAAAAGCAATTCTATACGTACTGGTGTAAAAATAGCTTTTCCATTTAAAATTTCATTAAAAAAGTTTCTAAATATTTTCTTCCTTGAACAAATTCTTTTCATATAAAATTAAATTAAAAAAGATGATTATATAACGAAACCATCGAGAATATCTTTTAAGTATTTCCTATACCCTTATTTGTTACACTATACAGTAATATATTATTTTTATGTGTATCATGTTCCCCATTTTACAAAAGTAAATAAAACTTAAAATACCTACTATGAGTCATTAGCAGCTACACATACATACCTACGTACATATTTTCTTTAGCCTTGTGTACAATACTTTGCGTTGGAAGTTATTATTTCAGTTTGTCTTCAAATCTTGAAATTATATATTACAAAAGTTTGTTATATGTGCATAGTAAATTTTATTCTATACTTATTTTTATTTTACTTTCTACAAACAAATTTTTATTCGAACAAAAAATTTTTTATAAAAAATGTTTATTCGAACAAAAAATTTTCTATAAAAAAATGTTTATTTGAACAAAAAGTTTTCTATAAAAAATTTTTATTCGAACAAAAAATTTTCTGGAACAAAATATTTGCTATAAAAATTTTTATTCGAACAAAATATTTTGTGTATAAAATTTTTATTCGAACAAAAAATTTGCTATAAAAAATGGTTTTTCGAACAAAAAATTTTTATTCGAACAAAAAATTTTCTATAAAAAATGTTTATTTGAACTAAAAATTTTCTATAAAAAATTTTTACTCGAACAAAAAATTTTCTATAAAAATATTTTTATTCGAACAAAAAATTTTCTATAAAAAAATTTTTATTCGAACAAAAAATTTTCTATAAAAAAATTTTATTCGAACAAAAAAATTTCTATAAAACGATTTTTATTCGAACAAACAATTTTCTATAAAAAGATTTATTTGAACAAAAAATTTTCTAGAAAAAAAGTTTTATTCGAACAAAAAATTTTCTATAAAAAAAGTTTTATTCGAACAAAAAATTTTCTATAAAAAAGTTTTATTCGAAAGCAAAATTTCTATAAAAAAAGTTTTATTCGAACAAAAAATTTTCTATAAAAAAAGTTTTATTCGAACAAAAAATTTTCTAAAAAAAAATTTTATTCGAAAAAAAATATTTTCTATAAAAAAAGTTTTATTCGAACCAAAAATTTTCTATAAAAAAAATTTTTATTCGAACAAAAAATTTTACATAAAAAGATGTTTATTCGAACAAACAATTTTCTATAAAAAGATTTATTCGAACAAAAAATTTTCTACAAAAAAAGTGTTATTCGAACAAACAATTTTCTATCAAAAAAATTTTATTCGAACAAAATATTTTCTAGGACAAAATATTTGCTATGAAAAATTTTTATTCGAGCATAGAATTTTCTATAAAAAAATTTTTATTCGAATAAAAAATTTTCTATCAAAAAATGTTTATTCGAACAAACAATTTTCTATAAAAATTGTTTATTAGAACAAAAAATTTTCTATAAAATAATGTTTATTCGAACAAAAAGTTTTCTATAAAAAATTTTTATTCAAACAAAAAATTTTCTGGAACAAAATATTTGCTATTAAAAATTTTTATTCGAACAAAATATTTTGTATAAAAAATTTTTATTCGAACAAAAAATTTGCTATTAAAAATTTTTATTCGAACAAAATATTTTCTATAAACAAATTTTTAGTCGAGCATAGAATTTTCTATAAAAAAATTTTAATTCGAACAAAAAATTTTCTATAAAAAAATTATTATTCGAACAAACAATTTTCTATAAAAAGATTTTTATTCGAACAAAAACTTGTCTATAAAAAATGTTTATTCGAACAAAAAGTTTTCTATAAAAAAAGTTTTATTCGAACAAAAAATTATATAGAACAAAATATTTGCTATAAAAATTTTTATTCGAACAAAATATTTTGTATAAAAATCTTTTATTCGAACAAGAAAAATTGCTATAAAAAATTTTTTTTCGAACAAAAAATTTTTATTCGAACGAAAGATTTCCTATAAAAACATTTCATCCGAAAAAATTAAAAATATTCTGTTAAAAGGTTCTATTTAAATAAAAAAATTTCTATAACTTTAAATTAAACATTTTGTATAATTTGTTGGCTAAAAAGAACAAAAAGAGAAATACACATTCGTGTTCGCATAAAATATTTTTTTCGAATAAATAATTTTGTGTTAAAAAACTTATTCGATTAAAGCTATATTCCATAAATAAAATGTATTCGAACCCAAAAACTGTCGGCAACAAATTTTATTTGAATACAAAATTATCTATGAAATAATTTTTTGAATAAAAAATTTTCTATAAAAAATTGTATTCGAATCTGTAACTTTTTATAACAAATTTTATACGAGTAAAAAATTTCTGTATAAAATTTTACGTAATAAAACCCAGCAAACTTTTATTCGAGTTAAAATACTTATTATACTAAACTTTTGTTCCAGCAAAATATTTTCTATAGAAAGCTTTTATTCGAGAGCTATGAGAAAGGAAATCTGGACAATTTAAATCTTTAAGGTATAATTCTTAAAAAAGTTTTTGATGTTTATAAACTGCTTATTTTACATAGAAATTTGTAAAATAACTTATAAACATAAAACATTTTTCATGCTTTTAATGTTTACAGTATTCCTTAAAGGAAGAAATAAGTTCTTATGGCATAATCGTCAGATCTGGCAACTATATATGTGCATCATATGGAATACTGGTACTCCATTAATAACTACACACACACATACACATACACGCAAAGATACACTTGCACTCACAAAAACATGAGTAATCAACCACACACGATGAGTAAAGTGCAATAACAACAACAACATTAATAATACAGTTTCTTTTATAATTCTCTTGCTGTTTTGTTGTTGCTGATTTTTTGTTTTTTCATAGTGTTGCCAAAAAGATGAAAACGTTACGATAGTGGTGTAGTAGGTGTTAACAGGAGGTTTTTTGTTTTAAATGAAATAAAGGGTGCCACGTTAATATATGTTTACAGGCCATTCATTGATTGTACGATTTATAATAAATAAATAAATGCTTTGTCTTTTTTGTTTGACTTGCTCCAAATTTATATTTTAAGGTTGAATGGAATTTCCTTTCTTCATTTTTTAACTTTTAACGAATTTTTGACGGGTTTTAAAAATAAAATCTAGTGTTGACATTTGCAAATTCTTGTCACATATCGAGACATTTGCAGTATATTTTTTTTTTCGTATGTGTGTGTTTGTGTTTTTTTTATTTATCAATATTTGCTTGTTCAGCATTTTAAATTGGTACAAAAAATAAAATTTATATACTTATGTGCATGTACTTTTCAACAATATGTTTATTTTGCAATATAATAATTTTTTTTGTGAAAATTGTCCAAGAAGTTATTTAAAATTCTAAAAAGGTTTTTTTGCACAAAAATAAATTAAAATAATATCGTGATAAGTACGAGTTTAAAATGTATTATTTTTTTTTAAAGTGATGATTATCATGAAATTGACACAAATTCTTTTACAACAAACTGTAAAGTAATCGATTTTTGTGTGTGAAAAGGAATTTTAATGCAAACTGAATTACTTATGTACTGATGTGCATAAATTTCGATGTTCGTATGAAGTTATGTATGTGTGTGTGTATGAATTTGAAATTGTAAAGAAAGTTATACCAAGGCTTTGTTTTTTTTTGAGATCAGTCATGTTAAGAATAAAGATTTCAAAGAAATCTTAATAACAAAGACCATTTAAAAGTAAAAGTTATGGAGAAACTATTTTCGTATAGAAATTAAAAAACAATAAAAGCGATAAAAATATTTTAATTTTTTATATTCCAAAAAGTAACGGGTTTCTTTCCTAATTTTGTGTTATTTACAAATATAAAATATAGTATATGTCAAAGAGGAAACCATTTTTGCCTAAAAAACATTGATTCCATTTCCAAAAACCTTTTATGGGTTATAATTCATAAAAATATTAATATGGTAACTTTATGTTAAAGTTATGCTAAAAAATGCGTGGAAAATCAATTACTGAAGAAATAATTTTTAAAAATTCCTATAGAAAATATTGAAAAAACAATACAATAAAATAAGTCAATTCCACTCAGTAACCGCAAATCGAAATTTTTTTAAACAAATGACTAATGAAATTCTGATAATACAAATGTTAGATAAGAAAAGTGATCAGCGCCATCACCACCCGCCTCCCCCTACCGATTAAGTTTGACTAGAATGTTTGTAAAAAAGTTTTTTTGATTTATTAAAGGTTTATAGCTTAATTTAGAAAATATTTTTTTTATTAATAACAGTCTTTTAAAGCAAATTTTTTTAAAGACAATTTCGTCCTATTAACCTGTTATAAATCAGAAAAAAAAACATTTACCCCCTTATTCATAAAAATTATGAGAGTCAAACAAAATTTCATATGAAATTTGCTCTATTACACTCTTATAAGGCTCTCATAATTTTTATGAATAAGGGGGTTATAAATTATACCTTAACACAACAGTTTTCCTTACAAAATTTGTTTTATAAACCTTTTATACGAACAAATTTTGTAGGGAAATCTGTTTTATAAACCTTTTATAAGTCAAATATATTTGTTATAAATAAAGCAGTTAAGGCCTTATTCATAAAACATTTTTCTGTTTTATAAAGGGTTTATAAAACAAATTTTGTATGGAAATCTGTTTTATAAACCTTTTATTAATAACAAAAAATTATTATGAATAAGGTATTTAACCCCTTATTCATAAAAATTGTGAGAGGCTTATAAGAGTTTAATAGAGCAAATTTCATATGAAATTTTGTTTTATTACGCTGTTATTAGACTCTTATAATTTTTATGAATAAAGGGGTTAGTCTCTTACATTTTACTAAAAATATGTTATTTTTCTTATTTAAATAATTTTTGTCTAAATTCATGTTTAAACTTAAGGATTTTGTTGTAAACAAAGTAATTATTATTCCGCAACTGTAGATGTCTGTAGGTATGAATATGTTCCTACACACTCATTTTAATTTTTTGCCGCACTATAATTTAAGCAGAACGATAATTCACAGAGGAAACAATATGTTGTTGCTATTAAAACCATATGCAAAATGTTATGAGCGAAGTAGTGCCATATTTGGAGTTCATTCTTTTTATTCTTGTTGTTTTTTTTTTGTGGCGTTATTTTATTACTTTTGCCTGTTTCTGATTTGGCTGGAGTTTTCTGATTCTCAGGAATGTGAGTGTGACTAAAAAGAAACAAGATGATTTTTTCTGCTTGCTTAAAGTTTAAAAACTGAATAAGAGAAAAAAAAAGAGCAACGCAAAAAAAAAGAAAAAAATAGGCAGCAGAAATTCATTCAGAATTCTCAGACTGCGAAACAACAATAAAAAAAATAATGGCAAAATTAACAATAAAAACAACTGAATTCAGAAACCATCAAGAACAACAACCACAAATACAAATACAAATACCAGAAGATATTTTTTTCTGCTTTTCTGAAAGCCTTTAGTTTTTGTTTTAACAAGTCTAAAGTATGAAATGCATTTCAATTTGTGATCTGCTGCTGCTGCTGTTGCTGTTGTTGCTGCTGATGATGGCAATGACGATGGATTGCAATGCTGGTGATGTGGTTAGTTGTGGGTACTCGATTCCTTAACAATTGCATTATAAACAGAAATAAGGCAACAACAACTACAAAAAAAGTTTCAACATTAAATTAAAGTAGAAGATCGAGATATAAAACAGCAACTGAAATCAAAATCACATTCTTTTTAGAAATAACAATTTCACTATTAACACTCTGAGAAGAGTTTTTTTAAATTTATTTTTTATTTTATATGTATTTTCGTTTGTTTTAATTTCGTTAACGTGCGCTGTTTAGCTTCAGTGTAGAAATATAGGAAGATGTTGTGTACACATAATACTTTGTTTTTCTACAATTTTGGTTATGCTTTGGTAAACAGTAGTAGCTTTTGGCTAATAAACTCATACTAACGTCTACCAGCGGTCATTTTTATTATTCCAGTACATTCAGAGTTTTTGTTTGGTTTTTCTTCTTCTTTGTCTTAATGGCTGTGTGTGTGTATAAGTGTGTTGCTTTCAGTTATTCTTTTTACAAAATATTTTTCAACTATTTACCACTTAAAGTGGTCTTGTGTGCAACATTGTACTTACTGAGGCGTATCAACAACGACGATGACGATGACGGCAGAAAAAAACCCAAAACAGCCCAAACAAATACTGAAAAACTATATAGTATGTGTACATGAATCTGAACACATATGTAATTTTTGATCGGAAAAAAAATTTACATTTCAAGCAGTTATAGTTTTTGTAAAAAAAAGTAGCGATAAAATATTGAGGAATAAGACTTAAATTGAAGTGAAAATTCCATAACAAGTGCTTTTGAATAAACTGCCAATGGTTAAGTAACAAGTGGAAGATATTTGCATATGAATAGTTACTTAACCATTTTTTTTTTAAATTTAATTTAGCAAAATAATATTATTTCACTTTAAATATTTTATATACAACGAGAAAGTACTTTTTATATCGCACAACATTTTTTATATAGCGGCAACTATTGTTTTAAACAATACTTTATCTAAGTAATCGATTACTTGGCAAATAACCGATTATTTCTAGACAAACCGGTTATTATAACCTATCTATTTTTATGGCTATTAAAACTTATTTAACCCACATACGACATAACAGTCCAAATTACTTGTGCAAACATGAAAAAATCAAATATATAATACAAACAAGTAAAAACGTTATATTCGACTGGGTCGAATCTTAAATAACCTCCAAATATTTAGTAAGTAAATTTAAAATGTTAATTTTTTCAACGGGCTTAAGTTCGAATCTGCATGACTGCAAATGATTTTTTACTATTTTATTATAAATGAATTTGTTCAAATTCTATTTTTTTTTTCTTTTATATTAAGATTGGAATATTAAGAATATTTTCAATAATCATCAAACCAGCAGAACGGATCAGTACTGATTTCTTAATATAAAAAAAATAATAATAAACAGAATTTGAACAAATTCATTTATTAATAAAATAATAAAAAATCATTTGCAGTCATGCATATTCGAACTAATGCCCGTTGAAAAAATTAACAATTTACATAAGAAAGTTCGACTAATAAAAATTCATACATAATTTAAGATAAATTTAAAATGTTTAACTTGGTGGGACAGAGTTCCTTTAAGACATCTCTGAACCCAGAGATAAATCTCTAAATCTCCATTTTGACAGTCATTCCCGGAAGGGCCGTGGGGGTGGGAGACGTTTCACTTCTGCAAGATCAGAGAACATTTCAGCTTCTTATAGGCTTAAGGAATACAAATTGTTAAATATTTACACTATTTTCGCATATAATATAGTACGTCAAGGACAACAAAAGGGGCGGGGTCCAAAAATAGACTACAGCATGTTTTCCACAGACGAACGTATGGGCATTGCTATATCGTCTCAAGACTTCATCAGTGATCAAGAATATATATACTTCATGGTGTCCAATTCTTTTTGGAGGGTATTAAAACTGTATTTTGTCGGGGTCTCTCTGGCAAAGGCCGGAGGTGGATCTATTTCACCTTTGCTATAAAATTCTAAAAA
Organism: Linnaemya tessellans; assembly: GCA_951800035.1. Classification (NCBI taxonomy): domain Eukaryota; kingdom Metazoa; phylum Arthropoda; class Insecta; order Diptera; family Tachinidae; genus Linnaemya; species Linnaemya tessellans. The sequence goes on from OX637535.1 coordinate 99,264,376, forward strand.
CAATGTTTGGGATAATTGTATACAAAATTTAAACTTTTCTTTTTGTTTTTTATTGGGTCATTTAGGGGCAAAGGGGAGGAGGGGGTAGGGCAGAAATAGGCAGTCATAAAACTCTAAAAATAAATATTTGGAATAATTATATACAAAATAAAAAAAAAAAATTTTTTTTATAGGCAGGAGCTGTGCCCCCTAAAACTTCTGTTTTTTAGGAAACAGCCGTTGGCACTCCTGGTAGGGGTCTTGACGGGGCACTGTGCAATTGGGCACATGTCGGAGCGTTTGGGCTTTCCCCATGATGGCCGCTGCAGGAGCTGCTTCGATGAGGAGGAGGAGGAGTCAGTACAGCATTTCCTTTGTGACTGTCCGGCCCTGCAGGAGCGTAGGCTTAGACATCTAGGCTCTCGTTTCCTGCGGGATCTTGACTGCCTCAGGGATGCACCGCTGGCTGCCCTGGCGGGCTTTGTGAGAAGTTCTGGATGGTTCTTAGGAACCACCACTTCGTCTTGAGAAGAGTGTGTAGGGTATAGTCCTCTGGGCATCACAATGGGCCTTTTGATGGCCTCCGAGTGTTTTTCTCGCTTACTGCGGGCAGCCCTTTTTAACCTAACCTAACCTAGGGGGCACAGGGGGAGGAGAGTGTAGGGCAGAGTAGTACCAGGTTACGTCTCAGCTTTGTCATTAAAGCTAAGAAATTTTATTTTTAAGCAATGTAGGCTTAAGTAAAACACTTTCCTAAATTTTTACACTATTTTTGCGTATAATAACGCCCACTATAGGGGGCGGGGTCCAAATTTACTTATTTATTTTATGGCTAACGCGTTAGACCTTCTTTAATATAAAAATATAACATTTGCTTAATAAAATTACAAAAAAAGTTTTTAAATTATGTTGCTCTTTACAGATTGGTTTAGTTCTTCTTAGGGGAATTTTTTCCTTCTTGCCCAATTTAGGACATCACCGAACTTAACCTGTGCTATCCTTCAAGATATATTTATATAAAATTTTAAGAGTCTAGCTCTTTTCGTTGGGACTGAATCGTTATTACCACAGACGGGCGGACATGCTCAGATCGTCTTAGATTTCATCACTGATCAAGAATAAATATACTTTATGGGGTCTCAAATGGATATTTCGCTGCGTTACAAACGGAATGACAAAGTGAATATATCCTCCATTTTCTTTTTTGGAGGGTATAAAAAATTAAAAATTTTATTGATAGCAGGCTTATAACATAAATGTTTCTATAAAAATTTGCTTTATAGCGCAAAATGTAAAAAATGAAGTTGCTTTGAATAAAGGAAAATACTTAAACTATTTTCCATAAACTTTAGATTTTTTTCTTTTCAAATATAAAGTATAAAATAATAAAAGCATATTTAAAATAAAAAGAATTACACATTGTGGAAAATAATTTAAATATTAAAGTTAATAATTTAAAAAATAAAAAATATTTTTGATCTATAAAAGGTTTATAAAACAGATTTCGCTGCAAAATTTGTTTTATAAGCCCTTTCTCAAACAGATATATTTTTGTTATGAATTAAGCAAGAAGAAGAAGAAGAAGAGCCGCAGATATTAAAAAACCAATAAAAAAATACTGTTTTCAAATTTAGTATTTAAAATATTTTTAATGATTTTCGTGAAGGCTTAAGCAAATATCTTTAAAAAATTCAGGCCACATTTTTCAAAGTCACAAGGAATGAAATTCAGTTTTCGTGGTATCATGTTCACCAACACCCACCCACCCACTATTCGAATATCAGTTAAACTGGTGACCTTGTGTTCACTTTGTTTATTTTTAAATGCTGATTACTAGAATCAAGAGCCGGCAGATTACTCGTAGGCTAAAAAATTCCATAACAAACGAATGTCGCCTTTCCCTAAACCGAAAGTTGACACAAAGTAGAGCAATTGTGCTATTAAAGCGGTTATATTTGCAATTGCATTATTTTATGTCTTATCCAAAAGCAGAAGGAAACAACTTGCTGTTCTCGAAGGCCGCTGTACACTTTTATCAGTTTGGTTGTTCTGTAATTCGATTCGAAAAGAAAACTGTACGAAATTGTATGTTAATAACATTGAAACTGTACAGCATTTTCTGTTGCATCGAATTACACAGTAGCCCCCTGGACCTCCAGTGCATTTAATTTTAATTCTTTTCATTATTCATTTACTAACATTTTCGATTTAAAGTAGCAGCAAAATTTTTACAAAAAAACTTTTACTTTTGCTTCATTAATTATTTTCAAACTAAATTAACATTTTAATACGATATTTTTCGGTTTCACTTTTATTTTAAGCTTGTCACAAATAATTAAATCTTTTTGTTTTTAGAAAACAACAAAACCAATTTTAATTCGCTTTGAAAGTGCCAACTTTTGCTTTTTTTTTTGGAAACTCCCCCATGTTTTCTGCTTAAGAAATTTTGGAAAGAAATCTTCTTTGTTTTTTTTTTTTGTAAAATGTATGTGTGACGGTTTTTTTTACCTTTTTAAATTTGCATTAAAAAACAATAACTTAACAAATTTAACGGATACAACATGTTCATTAGAAAGACATAAAAGAAATTCATATTTTGTTACCTTAAAATGTAAATGTTTGCAAAAATTAATCCACATCAAGTTGAACAATAGGAAACGTTGCGTTATGGAAAATTAATAAGACAAGAATGTTAAAATTTTTAAAAAAATTTCACTTTCTGTATTAAATTACACAAAGGAAATGTATTTATTTGCAGTTTATATTTTTGTTTTTAAAAAAACAAATTTTAAAATTACTTTTTAATAACTTTGCATAATTTTTACTTGTTATTTATTTTTAAACGCACTTTTATTAATTTACAAAGAAACTTGTAGTTATTAACATTTAAGCAACTTTTTCTTCTTCTTAATTTAAATTATTGAAACACACGTTTTTTTTATTGTTATTGCTTTATTTATTAAGTTTTACAAGTCCATATGTTTAGCAACCAGAATGCTTAATAAATAATTCAAGTTAAGAATAAGTTTTGTTTTTTTTCTTTATTGCTATGAAGTTCGTTTCTTTTTTTTTAAAGATCACTCATTGCCGCGCCAGAAACCCCAAACAACTTTTCAAATCGATCACTAAAATAAGACTGAATGTTGGTTCAATCAACAGGCCTTCGAAATGAATTTAACAAGCAGGTTTTTGCTAAGTGAGCTCAGCTGCTAAACAAAGAGCTAACTTTGATTAAATTGTGCTTCTCACTCTCTCGCTCAATTTTTGTGTGCAACAAAAAACACATGATATTGAGTAATAAGAGTGATGCAGGAATGTTTTGGTAACTGAACCAAGTAAATTGGACACTTTAATGAATGACTAATTAATCAAAGAACAGCAAACAATATGTTTCAATACCATATTGTTAATAAGAATTGTATTAAATGAAGGAAAGAAAATTAAGTAATTAAACATGAGGCATCTAACTGCAGTTAGTCAGGTAAATGTTGGGATAGCGAATAGTTGCAAGATTGAAATCGCATGATTTTTTCATGCACCCGGCATGCATTTCTGCTTGCAACATATTGAAAGTACCGCGTAACATTCAACCTATATTCTGTAGCTATGTGTCAACGTCACGTCCACACAATATCAGAAATAGCACATATACCTTCTCCTTGTGGATAACAATTAACTATTTCTGACATCCTGTGACTACTCTTTAAGGCCTTGAATTAAAAATAAACAGTACAAAAGTATCCTATTCTTGACGTGACAAATAAGTTACAGAATAAGGGGTATTATTTCTATTGAGAGGCATGAGATAGTGATGTGTCACTACTGCTCCACATTCTTTTTTCATTGGACCTAAACGTAAGCCAGCAGTAATGTTGTGATCCATTGGCACATTGAAACTTAAGCCTGGGGCTCTAATATGGCAGTTATCGAATTGGTGCATCATATTATTCAATAACGCTTTTCCAATATTTTCCAAAGAAAAGTGTACCCCTTAATAATTTTTTCGTTTCGTACGTTTTCCACGACAATAACATTGAGTTTTTTTTGCATTCTGTTTTCCAGTTAATTCCCCTTATTCTATAACTATTTGTCGATGACAACGTCAAGACAATATCAAAAATGGGATGCTTAGATACTCGTTGTGGTGAACAATTGAATTCTGCTGATAACCTCAGACTATTCTCTAAGGGCTAGAAATTAGCAAGCAGAATCATTGTAGATAGTTGTCCTATTTGTGATATCGTTTTGACGTTGACGTCGACAAATAGTTACAAAATAAGGGGGAATATGTCAAGTTAGATTTCACATTTCAATATGTGTACGTATAGGCGAATGCATTGCAATTATTTATTCGACAAACCGTACTGCTTTAAAAGGACCTCAAATATTATTCTGGTTGGAACGCATACCATTTTGGATGCCACAAAGAATGCTTACAAAGTGTGTAACGGCAGTGGTGGATTTAAGCATGATAATGTATGATGCGTTGCCCTTTTTGACAAAAAAGAATTCTATTCATCTATTCAATATTCAATTATATATTCTCCAATTTTTATTTTGTTACTCTTCAAAGTAGTTCCGTTCAGATATGAAATACACTGACGCCGAAGTTTTTTTTCCAATCCTAACCCTATGTTTCCACTGAACATGACATGAACACGATGCCGGCATAGCAATGGAATTAATATGTCCATGTGAAAAAGAGAAAACATTTAACTGACATGGAAGAACAAATTTAATTGACATTGAAAGCACGAAATGCGTCCAGACTTCGATGGCTGGACATGGGCGAGACATGGACATGTGCGGTCTACATTGACCTTTTTCTTGTCCGACTTAATGTCCGGTCATATTTTATGTCTAGTGGAGATGTAGGCTATCAGTTTTGATAAGCACTTCTTAATATGTCAAGCTCTCTTAGCGAGTCGGTTTTTATCTCATTAACCTTCGCGAAACACCGTCTTTTCATGGGTCTCTTCTATCTCGATAACTGAAAACAAACGCACAGGGCCACATTTGTACATACGGTGGCTGAGGCATGATTACAGAATTGTTTTTGGCCCCTAGCCTCAGTATAAATCCTCCACTGTGTAGCGATCCAGAATAAAAGTATATTACATGCTGCTAAATATCCACAAACCGAAAAGTTCTGTTTAAGTGCCGCCAAAGAGGGTGACTAGCAACAGCATTTTGTTTATAAATATGTGCGTTTGTATGCGTATGTATGCATATCTTCCAATAAGTCTCAATCCGGCACGGTTCAATATTATTCATACTCTTGATTTCTTTAAATAAGATTTAGAGAGCCTATATTGTGTATGCACGTGTGTGTGCGTGTGTGGTGTGCTCATTCTTGTAACAGCAGTGTGGCTGTGCATGCACACCAATCAGTTGACTTTGAGCAATGAAAAAATTTGTTTACATTTTTTCTTCAGCATTGTTGTTGTTGTTGTTGTGGTTAGTTGGTTTTTATTGATAGTGGTGGGTTACATGCATACATGTAAACACCTTAATGTAAGGCAACGACAAAACACAATAACAAAGTGCCCATATTAAAATGACAATTTTCTTCACCTTGTTGTTATTGTTTTCACACAGTTAAATGATGGTTTTTATTAATCGAATGATTTTTAAGCTCTGGGAACCACATAGCATTTTGTTTTTGTAAATTTTTGAAAGCATATTTCTTTTTTCTTATAAAAAAAAATAAATATAACAAAAAAAAAATATGTGACAATTTAGTTATTGATTTATCAATAATACTACTTTTTAACGAGGTGTTTTATAAGTTAGGAAATTATGTTAATTAAATTTTACACCCAATTGATGTAAATAAACACTGTGTAGTTGTGTATTATAAAGAAAATATAGTTGTGCATAAATTAAAATATTCCTATATTAAAGTAATACTTCATAAAGTTATTTTAAATATAAACATTAATCAGGCAAAGAAGATTAATTTTAAATGTTGGGGATTTCTAAGGTGCATAATAGTATGTAAATATGTGTAACTTTAAGTGGAAAATTTATCACTTTAACCTGTAATAAAAACAAGAAAAGAAACCGAGAGTTTTAAGATAGATACAGCTGTCAGCTACAAGCGTTTTTAAGGTCTGTGGGCAATTGTTATGCGTTGTTTTATTATAAAACCTAAAATTGGGTCAGTAGTAAATGTAAATATTGCACTTCAAGGTGGTCTTTAAATTAAAATTTTAATTCAAGCTTAAAGTAATCAGTTCAGCGTTTCATTAACAATAAATAAACAAGTGTTTTGCTTTCTTTGTGTAACTGATATGTTTTCTGTGTAAACTTTTGATTTGTTTAGCAATAGATTCAGATTTTAATTGAATTTATTTGGAGATATTGTTTCTGGTTTTGTAACGCGCTTAAGGATTTTTCCACAGTTTTGTATTTATTAATAACTGAATATTCATTAAAATTGTGGGTGCATCCTAAACGAATGACTGGCGTTGTGTTAGTCTTGATATTGCAAGTTTTTAACCCGCAACAAACCTTGACAAGTCAAAATAAACAGACAGAAGTTGTCAAAAACAAGTTATTTAGCAGATAAACAAACAAATGAATTATCTAAAGTTTTTTATATGTTTTATATTTTATTGTTAAAAATGTTTGTAATTAAAAACACTTTAAATTTTTAAGGTCATTGGATGTTAATATTTTTTGTTTTTTTTTTCTTTAATTTAAAAAATATTTCGTATGTTTGGTCATTTTTTCATAAATTTGTTATGATGGTATTTATTTATGATTATTTCTTTTAAAAGTAACCATAAAATTTTACGATTATTTTCAATTAGCTATTAAGCTTCAGTTAGATTTTATTTAAAATACATAAATAATATAATTTTTTTTCAAAAATATCAATACTAAAGCATATTTCAAAATTTATTAACCATTGTTATTGGGATCTTTTTTTTGAAAAGAAAAATACAATAAAAAATACAGTATAAAAAACATTTATCTGTCTACAAATTATTTGAAACAAAAAGCCCCCATAAACTAAATCTAAAATTCAAAGTTTAGCACTTAATAGTTTAATGATCTTTTAACCATAAAATACCTTTGTAACACTTAAACAAAATATTTCGCAAATAAAAGCCGCAACAGAAACAACAACAAATACTCTATAAACAATTGTGGTTACAATAAGGTTAATATTTATTAAGTTGTCTAAAACTTGAAAAAAAACTTTAACAAGTCATGGAAATTGCTTTACATTTAAGGTTCTTTTTTTAAGATTCATTTTATTTTATTTTTTATATAAAACAGCTGTTTAAATTGAAATGTGTTTTATAGAGGAATAATTATTTCTTTTCGTACAATTTGTTTCATTCAATTTAGGTTGATAAAATTAAGTGTTTTTTCAGTTAAGATTTTTTCTTTTACTTTTAGAAGGTCTTTGGGCCAAATTCTTGTGTCTTGTGTTTTTTTTTTGCACTTAAACCTTAAAATAACCTCTGCTGTAATTGTATACTTCATTAGCGGTATAGATTACTTGAAAGAATTTGTGTAAACTGCTTTTGAAATATTTAAAAAATATTTTTACGAATTTTATATGCACACTTCGTGCCCAATTAAACTTTATGGTATTAAAATTCTCGCAAAATTAATAAATAATTAACAATCTAAAACAAGTATGTCACAGCAATCCTTAAAGTCAACGAGATATGGCAGCACAATTTATTGTCGCTGTTTTTATGGGCGCCAAGCTGTCAATGCTGTTGGACAGTAATTATTGGCAGACATGTAAACAATGGAAAGTTTCAAATATTTTGACATTTTTCAAAAGTCTTTGCTAAATTTTTAGATTTTTGTAACGTTTCTTGTTGCAAAATAATCATTAATAAAAATTATATATAAAATATTTATGATTTATGAGTTTTCCTCAATAAATCAATCAAAATAGAAATATTTAAATTAAAAATTATACATGCATACATACACATACTAGTGCAAATAATAAAATAGCAATATATATACAATAATTTCGTATCTGTGTGTGTGTGTGTGATGTGTTTGTGCATTTTCCAAGAATTAAATCACAGCAATCAATGGCATTGCCGCACAGGCCATATTACACACGGTTACTAGCCTAGACAGCTCTAGAGCTGCTGATATTGATAACTTTACTTAAGCGGCGGTAAACTTCTAACAGCCACAAAGACAAGAAAATATACATATTTAAATAATGCATAAATAATAAATTCTCAAGCAATGAAATAGCAATCACAAATAAAAAGCAACAGATGAATAAGAAGAATAAGAAAAACTAAAAAAAAAACTGAAACCAAAATGCGTCAAAACTGGGTATCAAAGTGACAACAATAATTTATTAAAGAAATTTCTCTCCTCAAGTGATGATGATCGGCCGGTCGGTCGGTCGATCGGTCGTCCGTTCGTTTGGCCACACATGCCGGCTATTTGTAAATAAATTTCAGATTTTAATTAAAGAATAACGCTCTGATTGTAGAAATAATTTACGGAATATAGGAAACAAATAAAGTAAATAAAAATAGAAGAAACAATAACTGTAAAGCAACAAAATATAATTGTTTATTGAATTAAATTAACGATTTTCTATGGTCTCATCTGTTGGCCAGAGAGAAATTTTTTCTTCTGCTCAATATAAAAAGAATTATTTATGGTTACAAATGGTAAGTGAAAGTTTCTAGAAATTCAATTAAACATTTTTTGTTTTGAGGCTTCCTTAAAAGCTAAACCAACAGTATTGATAACTCCTTTTTAAAAATAATAAATAAAGAATTGCTGCCATTATCGTAAAAAAATATAATTTGGATTTGAGATGTACTCTGTATTAAAAAGTAACGATTTTATGGTTTTTTTTATAATATAATTATGAAAATATGAAGATGTACGTACACGTTTTATTATATTTAATGAGTTTTGTTTATCTAATAAATATTAATAAAAATATTTTTATTTAAATTTCTGCACGATAATGGGAAAAAGTAAATGACTTCACTTAAATACCAAATAACTTTAAAAATTTGCTAAAAATAGATACCCATATTTATAGTCACTAGCAAATCATACTGTAGGAGTTTAAAACCAGTATTTGGTATGAAAATAGTGGTTTGTGCATCCATTATGACTATGAATATGGAGAAACTAGCTATAATATATTTCATATGTTAAAATAGCAGCAATTTTTGTAAGTTTAGCGGAGCTAGGAAACTTAAAAAAACTAAAATATAATAAATTTTTTTTTAAAGGATTCATACAGATTTTAATAAATAAAAGAAAAATATAATAAAAAAATGTTTTTTCTGTTAAAAAGGATTCTCCCAGATGCTATTAGAATGGCTACGAAATATATATGATTACAAATAACTTTAATCTTTGACCTAGACGCCAACGACTTACATAATTAGATTAATAATACGGTGTTTAGTTATGCAATGACTTTTTTGCAATGAATAGCATTACTGAGCCCAATTAACCATATAAAATTTTAATTAATTGAATGCTCAATTAACACTTAATTGTTATAAAATTGAGTAAAATTATAAACGCAGTACTGCTGTGTTTAGTGAGTAAAATACACATCAAAAAGAAAAAAAAAACAAAGTTCGTCGAGGCTTAGCACCTAAAATGTAGGCAATAATAAAAAGGAAGTGAAATATGTGAGCCAAGTTGAAGTTAAACTTATTACTAATTTGAAAAAAAAAAATATTAGATTTGAACTTGAGGCCTTCATGAATAGAAAAAAATTTTTTTTTGGGGTGTCACATGGTAATTGAATCGACTAAATTTTGTAGATAATTATACCAATAAAGTGAATAATGACACAATTATGAATGCCTGCCTGACCAGGCAATCAGTCTACAGATCTGGCAGCCCAGTGTATTGTTTTACCCAACTCAATTTAAAGCAAAGTTGCCACTATTCATGAAAACTTGAACAGATGTTGCCGTTTTTCACCTCCAAATGCAACACTTTGTAATAACATGAAAAATTTAATTAAAAGATGGAAACAATACAAGTGGTTATTATAGAAAATATAATAATTTATTTAAATAAAACAATTGAAGGCGGCTTCCTGAGGAATCTAAATAATTTTCAATATTTATTTATTTTTTTCGGAATGTGTAAAAATGTCAGTTTTTATGCCGTTATTTAACCTTAACATTTTTATTTTTATGATTGCCAACCACTTTCAGGGAGGTGTTTCCCACTTCGCCAATTAACTTGTAACATAATAAAATAAAAGCAACACCAGCATTGTTTTTGTTCTGCTCCTCAAGAGGTGGTATGCTAATTTATGTTTTAACAGCCTTAAAACACAGTTAAAGAACCTTTTTTTTCTATTGCAATGAAAAGAAAAAAATAAAACAAATTTAGAAAGTCCTACTAGAAATCTATGAAATGAAGGTGTTTTTGTCGTTGTTTAAGTTTGATTAAAGCTATAAGGAAGACACACCTTGGCTGGGAAACTGCTTGAAAAATCTCAATAAAATATGGTTTCAAAGCGACTTAAGAATATTTAACAAGTTTAAGGCAGTTTCTTTTTTTGTTTCCTATAAAGACAGCAAATGCAGCATTATTATAATTTAAATCAATTGCAGAAAAAATAAAACTAAAGAAAAGCCTTAGAGGTTTGTGTTATAAATTGTTACAAAAATAAAAATAACAAACAATTTACAATCACTGCCAAGAAACTGATTGTAACAGCTTGATGTTGTTGCTTTGGTGCTCGCAATATGGATAGATAACTATGGGATGGGCTTCATGATTTATTTAACTATTTTATTATTAGGTAATTTTATTTTCCTATTATAAAGTTAAACATATAACAAGTGTCGCCCGCTTGTGCATTTTCAAATGATCTATTTCAATACTTAATTAAATGTTCATTTTTAGGGTTTTCCAGAGTTTGACATTTTGAAAAATGGTCAAAATGTCAAAACGATAAAAACGGTATTGAACATTTTTTTTATTTCAAACTAAAAGTTAATAAAGTGTTATGTATAAACAAGGTTAAATAAAAATCATGTCAGAGCGTGGAAACGGTAATTAAAATAAATTTTAATGCTGTTTGAATATTAATTAGCTAAAAATTAAAAATATTTTTTTTTAATATAAGGAAGCGATTTTGAAGCCACTCAAATGTTGTGTATTATTAAAAAATTATAATAGCTGAAAACTCCCCTTTTATAATAATTTCGAGAAAATAATAAATGCATTTGTGTTCTAAAATATCTACAAAATTTTGTTAACGTATCGAGAATATTAATTAATTATTAAAAGAATTCTTAAAAGGCCAATTGCCTTATTGATAAGAAATACTCGTATTTTATATTTATTAAAGCCTTATTAGGCCAATTTTGTTTAGAATTTTGTCAAATATAGTGTTAATTAATATGAAATAATTTTTATTGAAAATCAAATTCAACTTTTATTAAAAATCAAATTTAATAAGAACTTTTGCTCTGAAGCATTTTATATTAAACACTTTAACAACAGCAGGCTACTGACTACACGACTATGGAAATGTGTTTATATGGCAGGTTGTTGTCCGTGCTACTTATATACACATGTACATACTTATTCTATTTCTGTAGTAGTGTAGTCGGTAGCCTGCTGTCGTAAATGTGTTTAATGCATTAGCCCTGTGGTCCACAGGGCGACACGAGAACATGTGAGGCTGGTTACAAAGGTCGCCCTGTATTTTTGCTTATCACCACGTATTTTTGTTATCTTCTTTTGTCCTTATGGTTGTGTTTGCAAAAGAAAATCGGTGGCAAAATATAACTAATTCTATTTTTATGTCAAATGGCAGACAAAATTCTGTTAGAAAAGTGATTTTCGAAACGTCTAGATATGGTTACTCCTTTTATAAAAAAAAAAAACTTATGAAAGATTTTATTTCGATTTATTACACATGAAAGTGATATGTTTTACTAATTTTGAAATATTCATAAATTACAGTATGATACGTTTTCTGAAAGGGGTATTGTATCACTTTTGCTGTAAGATTTTGAAAATTGAAATGTTGTCCATATTATTTAAATATTTAATAATTTACATGCATACATGTCGTTGCTATCATGTAGAAAGATTCTACCCTGAATATTTTCCCAATTACATTTTGTGTTCTTTTCTAAAAAAAGGGCAAAATTCCTTGCACTTTTCCATTAAAAATGTAATTTGGTATGTGGACTTATAACAATTATCTACCAGCCCTTACGAAAATTTACTTTTGGTTTAGAACTACATTTAAATGGAATTTCTAGAAAAAAGTAAAAAAAATTTTAAATTTTTTTTGTGGGAAAGAAATCGGTATTAGAATTATAGTAATTATAACACAATAGCGTTAGGATTAAAGGCTTTAGCAACATGTGCTAATTACAGTGATGATTACAATCTCTGATATGTTTTGGCCTCTTCCTGTACGGTTACCATTATTCCAGTTGGGGCGTTTCTGCATAAGACTAATGATATCATGCTGTATTCTGTTTACATGTTTCTATTTATACGAAATATAAATAAATTTATATTAAAACGATTTTTAAGTAACTGTTCTTTTTTATATTAATTTATATTTTTTCTGCATACTGCCATATATCGTATGTATCTGGCTCATTATCAGTATTGATCTTGTCTTTATATAAAATCTTATTAACGCCATGTATATTTCTTTTATTTTGCAATTTTATAGTCTTATTATTTATATTTTTTTGCATTACCACAATATTTTCATATCTAACGTTATTAGAATGGCTACAACTGTATGGCAAGAGCAGCACCTAAGCTAAAAAGACAGAAATTCTAATTTATTTTTAATGCCGCGGTTTTTCCTGTTGTTTAATACAAATTTATTTCATTAACTGATCCATTATTATCTTGCATACAATGTTTTTGCAGATTGCTTTGTTGTCGTAAATTATAATCAGTTTATTAACATTTTTATTACCATTGTGTGTTAGTGCCAACCAATGCCTCTCAAAAACAAAAAATTCTTCTACTATGAATAATTGATTAGTTGATAAGGAATATCTTGAGAATAAAATAATTAAGAATTTTACACTCCCACATAATGAAATTTATAACATTAGCAGTGATTAATCAACTGAATTGAATTTATTTAGTTTAATTTATAAAAAAATTACGGCAGGATTGAATTTTTTTCCTGTTTTCTTCTTTCATATTGACTATTCAACGTTTACCATTCTTTTTGCTAAAGTGGCAACTTTGTGCAAAAGTTCTTTCAACGGTAATTAATACAACAAATTCTTTTCACCACTCTAGAGGTGGCGCACTATAAACAACAATTAAACAGTAATGCCAGATGTGAAAACTACTTATTAAACAGCAGGGATGATTAACTGTATTTTTTTAAGAAGCAAATTTCCCTGGGATTGCAAACTTAAGCTGCGCTAACTAGGAACTAAATTCCAGCTTATTTTAACAAAATATTTTATTTTATAGTCTTCCTTCCAGTATAAATAACAAATTTATTAATTTAATAAGCAAACAAGGAAGGAACTAAAAATATTTGCAAAATTTTCTGCAGTTAAGCAAAAGTAATGCATATAGATATTTTTCTTTTACTCTGTTTAATTTGAACAAATATGAAATTAATCACATTGGATAGTAATAAAGTGCAAATATAAATAACTTAACAATGAAACAAAAACAATTTAACTGCAATAGCAGCAGCAACATCAACAACAACAACAACAACAAAGATTGATTGAAATGTGTACAAGAAAAAGTTGGCTACTTTTATATTGAAATTCCAGCGTACACTACTTTAGACGGACACCTTTACTATTTTTATTTTATTTTTTCAATAAAAAACAATTTTGCGTGGGTCTGTTTTTATTAAATAAAAAACGTAATAAAAATATATTGTATGTGCAATGAAGGAAAAAATAAATGTTTATTGCTTCTTTTATTTTGTAAAACTTTGTGGCTATTTGATGGAGTTTAGTGCTGCTCTTGTTGATTTAAATGAAAGTGAAATTATGCTTTACAAAAGAAATTATCGCTTCATCACGACTTTATTTCCTACAAAATAAAAACTTAAATAAAGGCTGGCTGCCTAGCTGGCATTCGTTGTATAAAAAGCAGATGTTATAGTAATTTCAAATTGTATTTCGTTCAAGTATTTTTCAGAGAAATACTATTAAAAGACCTACAAGATGATGTTATATTTTAATTATATAATTTATAATTTTTAAATTAAACTGCATTAAGGTATAAAAATTACTTGACTTTTGTTGTTGTTATCTTGCAATAAGATTTATAATATTATAAATTCAAGTTTTATAATATAGAAACCCTGCAGTCTTTGTTAGCAACTGGCTTTAATAAAGGTTTTACTGCTGATGTTGCCACCTTCATCAAAATCAGCTGATTAAAGGATGTTTCAAAACAAGGGTTTCTGTAGTTTCTGAACAATATATTTATGTTTTTAGTAAAAATAAATAAAAAAAAATACACACTATACCTTTTCAACTTTAGCCAGATAGATAAGTAAATGTGTATTACGGGTGCATGCATTAGTGCCACGTATAAATGGTGATATCTTTGAAAGTACTGCACCGATTTTAATGGATGGCAGATTCTGCATATCAGCACACAATTGCCTTTGAAATAATATGATATTCATTTCAATCATATGCGTGTGGCAAGTGCAAAAGGGGTAACAAATAATATGCTGCCATAGTAATTATATAAAATATGTTGAATAAACTTCATCATAGATTGGGAAATTAAGAATTACTTCAATAAGCAAAAATGTTTTGCTTTTTTATTAAAATCTTTTGCTGTGGCAAAGTCTATTAATGAACAACATCTTCCATGTTAAAAGTATTAATTTTAATTGACAACTTTACACTTAAGCTTAAAACGCATTATAACTCCTTTCTACCCACTTTCACTGTGTAAAAGTACATGAAAATAGCATTAAAAAATTATTAAAAAACAAATGTTTTATTTTATAGACTTTTGGAAATAATTTGTAAATTTTGTACTAAAAAAAAGTTCATTATTATTACTTTTTTCTTTCAAGGGCCATTGTCAATACCAAAAACGAAATTCAATGCTCAACTCAATTAAATTTTGGCCGCATCTTCATTTTTGATTGGAATATTCATAGACAATAAAGTTAATTTTTCCGTTCCTTAGCCAAGAAAATAATTGCCATTAACTCAGCCAGACTTTGGATGTTGGTCCATTACCTTTTTTATGGTTGTTGTATATTTAACTTTTTTCTATTTTATTTATTTCATTTGAAAATTTTAAGGTTTTTCGTTATTTTTTTGCGTTGTTGTTTAAAAAGATACATGATAAATCGTGACCATTTTTCAAATAAACTACAATACAAAAAAAAAACAACTTTAAAGAAATGGGGGGGGGGGGGGGGGGGGGGGAGAAATTGTTGGTTGGTTGTTCGCAAAGCCCTAATTTTGTTATTGCATCCAAAGATGTTGAAGAAAAATGTTTGGAAAAAAACAACATAAAAAATAATGGCAAAAGTACAAAACTTAAATGAATGACATGCGAAAAATGGTTGTAAAAGAATTTAATTTTAGTTTTGAATTTTATTTTTCTCTACATATTGTCTGCTGGTGTTGTTTCCCAAGTTTATTTCCTTGATTTTTACAGAATTATAAGGTTTTTATGGTAATTTAACTAAATGCAACAGTTGGTTCATGCCATGAACATTTTTAAATGGCAAAAACCACAACAACAAAACAACAGTTGTGTTGGATCTAATTAAACTTAAAATTCTAATCTGTTTAACTGCAGAAGAATTGGAGGTGGGATCGTGAGTCCTCGAATTTGATGTGGCACATGGTTGCCAGACCTAATGAAATGTTGTTGTATTGAGACCCCCAAACAGAGTAATTACTACAAGGAATGAAGTGTTACAAAAAATGGCCACCAGCCACAATTCCATATAACACAGATTTATATCATGTTCAGACATGCACAGTAAAAATGCACAATTAGAAAATTTACTATTAAAATTTAATATCCCCTCCTCCTCTCATACTTTCGGTACAATGCATTGCATTAGTAGGGATTCCACCCTGACTGCCGGTCAGTACAATTATGAACTTTTAGTAGTTCGAGTGATAATTGAGCTCAATTTACGATAAATTGAGTAATTAGTACTTATATGTCTGTTATATTTTACCGAATTCCCTTGTGAATTGTGTTCAGTGAGAAGAGAAATTTTGGAAAACAACCAAATTAATTGTTATATCACTCGATTTGTTCTGTCGAACGAATACATTTAAAATAAAAAGAAAATTTTTGCAATTTGTTTTTTTTTTTTCAAATGTAATTATACGACAGAACGATACCGAGTGACAAATTTTTAGAATTTTTTCAATATCGAGAAAATTTTAGTAAATTTAAATTCTTCTGGTTACTTTACCCCTTTTTAATTATTTTTATATTCTGATATTTTTTAGCTTAAGGTCTCTTTATTTTAATTTAATTCTTAATTTCAATATTTCGTCACTCCTTTGTGTGACTTCTTCTGGAAATTAATTTTTTTTTTAGTAAATTTAATAAAATTTTGATTTAAACATTTTAAAATAATTAATACTTTTGGCAATGCCTTTAGGAATGGACACAAAGTCCAGTAAGGAAAAAGGCTGTGGTAGAATAATGGCACTGAAATAGCAGGAGTTTTTACGAATCCAATCACTGAAACATTTTCGCTTGTCAAATTGTAGCTGAGTAAACTAAATTTAATTATTCCATTTATAGTTTATCAGCCCCAAGTTATGTTTATGTCTAAGCATAATGTTAGAGATTTGCAATACCTTAAATTTATAGCATCATATGTCTATGCATAGGCGGCAAGTTTAAAAACTTATAATTTACAAAATACACATCTAACTTGAAGCAAAAATACATTGTGCACATTTGCAAATACAAAACTTTTAAATGGTACATTTTTATTAAAATAGACTTTATAATATGAGTGTAAGAGGGATAACAAAAAATCGCAACATGGATCAACACCACGCATATAAAGAAAAACAAAAGCAATAACGATAATTTAGTGAATTCATATTTTGCTGCAAGATAATTTATTTAATTAAATTTATTTTTGCTTATTTCGTAAATATTTTGTTAATTTTTTTTAGCAAATTAATTAAAAATGTGAGATGAAATCAATATTGTACCCAGAACAGCCTGTCAATTAAAAGTGCTACTGTTTTAATATCAGCCCCAGGCATAAACGTTTTCGAGGCATAACTTGGCTTAAAGAACTCACTGTGATACACTTCTAATAAGTGTTAAATAAATATATTTATTTTCTTAATATTCAGCCAAATTTAAATGAGAGTTCTAAGCCCTTAGAAAAATAACTTTTTATTCCCTTGCGGCTATAAGAGCTTTGCAAATATTATTTATTTTTTTAATTGACTTTATGTAATATTTCAAGTACATTTTGCTTTAACTTTATTATCTTTAGCCTTGAACGACCTTGTTTGAAGTGTGTTTTTGTTTTTGCTTCTTTAAATGATTCAATGTTTCCTACAATTTCTAGTCAAATGCTTCAATAGTTTATTTCGTTATTTTTGTTTCTGTTATATTTTGTTTGTTTTTTTTTTAATACAGAAATAGATAACTAAATTTCTATATATTTCTTTTAAGTTTCTTTTTTGTGCTGCCAAACCTTTAAACTTTTTATTGTTTATGAAATGATTGCGTTATTTATTTTTTTTTCTAATTTAAAAAAATTAAAAAATTCTTTGTGCATGTCAACGGAAATTGTTTTTTGAGGTTAGAAAAATCCTGTTCCAGATAAGTGAGAAACAAGCTGATTGTATTTGCTAACATATTTTTTAAATTGTTTTTCTTCTTTACCCAAGATATGTGAGGAATTTTATCAATTATTAGTAATAAAGAAGAAAAATAAGTTATTAATGATACAAAAATTTCACCTTGAAAAATTATAAAGTTTGCATCGAATGTTACACGAGTATTGAAATGGGGACTCAGTGCTGACAACAGTTTTGGTTTACCACTTCCCCACAGTTTATTTACACTCAATGTAGGTGAATTTCTAATCCAGGGCTGGCAAGTTGTATTTGTTCATTGAACATTATTTGCATGGGATACTTGTTTATTTTTATATAGACATTTAATGCAATAATGCAGCGAAATTGCTCAACCTGAAAGCATTTTTTTTAATTTGATTTCTCTAACTCTACTATTAAGACTGAAATTAATGTTATTTAATTATAATATTGAAATCTTAACAATGAATTATTATCGTAAACTTATGTCAAATTAATGGTGGCAGGAATGACAACGACATAAAATTTCCTCAACGCCATTCATTAGCTGTTTTTGTATCTTTGGTACAAAACCTTGAATTGGCTTTCAAGGTCATACAGCATTTAGTTTATATTTTATGTTTCTTAACAAACACAATAAACCATTCCCAATAATTTTCATCAAGTCCGTTTAAATTCCCATAATTTTTAGTGGTCTATACAATTTAGTCAACTTAATCATGAAAGAAGGCGTTTTAATAGCCATAAGATCGTAAAAACAAATGCTTTTTTAAATGCCCAAGAAAAATACATATTTTACAATGAAAAAAAAAGACATCACAAATTTGAATAAAGTTACAATAAAATGCAAGCAGAGACATGACCCTTTTAGGAAACCCTGTAGGCGTGATGTGTGTAGTTGGCGCACGTCTTGTCAGTTTCACTCTCGCGCTCTCACTCCCTCTCTCTCTCTCTCTCTCTCTGTCTATCTCTTTCTTAAAGCTTTAGTTTGTTAAAAAACTTTTGTAACATCCTAAACGGCAGCCGTTATTTGAAAATATACAAATTTTGTTAGTTTATTTTATATTTTTTAATTTAACATGTTTTTTGTTTTAACTTTTTTTATAACATTAATTAAGCCATTTAAGTAGGATGTTAACAACTTTTAAACAGAAATGAAAAAGAAACAATTAACAATGAATGAAATGTATTTAAATAAAAAATATCTAAATGGTAAATGAGCTACAGCGACAACCATTCAAACAGCAACAACAACAACATTTATATATTTCCAGCGGACAAAACACAAGTTAAAACATGAGGTACTACAATAAGAAACACAGATTTTGAATGGCTAAAATTTACAATGAAACCCAGAGAAAAATAACTGCAAAGATAAACGTTTAAAAAATATTTAATCGTTTAGTTTAACAATTAAATGCGAGAAAATATAAGCAGACTTAAAGAGAGCCCCTACAAGTTAGAAATAACTAGCCCCTCATTATTTTTATACCCGCGAAAATGTTTAAAATTAATTTTAAATTTTTATATTATTTTTTAGTCAAACATTATTCGTACATGAATTGTTGAAAACCATCATTAATTTATATATTCCTTTTTGCGTAAAAGCAGTTCATAGACATTTGCAAAGAGTAAAAATATGAGTGCTTTTTTAAACAAATTGTTATAAAATATTTTACTTTATAAAATACTGGATAATTTATCGGTCTGAGAGCAATCCGACAAAATAGTTAATCATCAGACATTTTTAAAATATACAAAAATTTTTATATTTTGTAAAACGTATCAATATTATGTAATTGATTTTAAAAAAATATTAGATCATCTGTTGGTCTGAAACCCATCCGACAAAATAATCCATCTTCAGACATTTTTAAAATGTATACAAAATTCAGGGCTGTTTGAAACACAATTATAATAAATAGTTGATTTTAGAAAATTTTAGATAGTTTGTTGTTCTAAAACCCATCCGACAAAGTAATCCATCATCCGACATTTTTAACATATACGAAAGTTAAGCACCTCGTGAAACATAATAATAATCAATATCTGATTTTAGAAAATTTTAGATAATTTGTCGTTCTAAAACCCAACCGACAAAATAATCCATCATCCGACATTTTTAACATATACGAAAATTAAGCACTTCCTGAAACACCATAATAATAAATAGCTGGGTTTAGAAAATTTTAGATAGTTTGTCAGCCTAAAACCCATCCGACAAAATAATCCATCATCAGACATTTTTAAATATTCACAAATTTATCGTTTTGTGAAACGTCACAATATTATGTAATCGACTTTGAAAAATTAGCTAATTTTAGGGTCTAAAGCCCATCCGACAAAATAATTGATAATCAGACATTTTTGAAAGAAACATATTTAACATTTTTGTGAAACGTATCAGTATTATGTAATTAATTTTGAAAATATTAGGCAATTTGTAGGCCTCAAACCAATCCGACAAAATAATTCACCATCAGACATTTAAAAACAAAAATACCAAAAATCAAGCCGAGAAATAATTCGTCAGCAGACATATTGGCAAGGATATATATCAAAAAATTTTGCAATTAATAAAGTATACTTTAAGGGTTTCAAACAAGTTTTTCCATACAAAATACAGGTTATATAAATAAATTTATTTATATTTGGCTCAAAAAATTCTTCTTCAGATATTTTAAAAATATTACTGTTAAATAAACACAAAATTGTTCAAAAATTAAATTTAAATTTAGCGACTTATACGCCACTAGCAACTTCTACTGTCGCTACCGCCACTGAAGTCTATTGAATATATAAAACTGCCGATTTTTAGTGCTCTATTTTATTTGAAATAAATTTGAAATATTTCAATAATATTTTGGAATATATGTACATATTTTTTCCTGTTTGGTTACCAACCTCTCACAAAATTGAATGTGCCGTTTTTCCTTTTTGAAAAACCCAACAAATTCCAATTTAAATTTAAAGCGTAACTAAACATTTGTATCTTTTTGTAAATGAAAATGACACGTTTTTACGTTTGTTTTCCCCAATTCACGATGATTTCTTAATTTAAAGTAATTTTTATTGGACAAAAAAAAAAAAAAAAACAACAACAACAACAGCATATATACCTACACACAGTTATGTAAATGGCTGGACCAGACAGACGGACCCTAAGACAGGCAGAAAAACGACATGTTAATTTTGTAGTAAACATTTTTGCAAATATTTTTGCTAATAAGGAAGTTGAAATTTAAATAAAATGAAGCATTAAAATAGATTTTTTTTGTTAAAGAAAACTGTAATACCTACACTGTGAACAATAAAAATTAATTGAAGCAAAGACAGGAACCCAACAAATTTTTAGAAAGTGTGAGTAATTTTTTCTTCTTCTTAATATTTAAAAGGAATTGTCAGAATTTTAAATAGAATTGAAGATTTTACTTGTGTTATATAAAAAAGGATATTTTTTAAATAATTGTTTTCCAAAAAGTATAAGTTCAGCTTGAAGCAAATAAAATAATCGCTAGCTGAGACATGATCCTTTAAGGAGTTTTACAGCAAATACGGCAGTTTTTGGCGAACATGAGAAGTTGTAGTTAAAAAAGAAACTGATGCCCACAAGCAGAAAATAACAGGGAAGTGCTTTATTTTTTTTTAATGTAATTTGTGCCGAAAAATTGTCTTATAGTGAACGACAGTTACGACTGTTTACCAATCCTCAGTTCAAGCCCTTTTTTCTCAGCTCTTCTGATATATATTTTTTTTAGAAAAGGCTTGGTATTTTTTGTGTATTAATTTATTATTGTTATTTTTTCATTAAATTTCATTTA
The DNA here is from genome assembly GCA_951800035.1 of Linnaemya tessellans. Taxonomy (NCBI): domain Eukaryota; kingdom Metazoa; phylum Arthropoda; class Insecta; order Diptera; family Tachinidae; genus Linnaemya; species Linnaemya tessellans. The sequence goes on from OX637535.1 coordinate 99,285,986, forward strand.
TTTTAATTAAGGGTCATTTATCTCTGTTTGATACCGACCCAAATTTATAAAAAAAAATAACAAAAAAGTTGCAACTTTTTTCCGCCACATCGTATTTTATCTCCAAATAGCAATTTAAAGAACAGGTATTTTAAAAAATGTGTTATTTATCTTTCATAATTAATAACAGAAATAGAAACAGTTATAACAAAATAATTTTTTTTTAATTATTATTTAAGCGATGCAATACCAATAACTGGAATTAATTTTAAAGCAGTTTTAATAGCTAAGAAATGATTAAAAATGGAATTAAGAAGGAAACAAGACAAAAAAAAAACAGAATACGGGAAGTCATTCCAAATTTTTAATTAGGTAATTAAGAAAGTTGTTCAATCACATCAGATTAATTAATGTACTTTTGTATTTTTGATATATTTTATTAATCGGATATCGGTTCTCAATAAAATACAAGTAAATTTTTTAATCATGTATAAGCAGAATTTTTTTTCGAAGTAAAAGTATTAAATATATTGTAATGTGTGTATGCATATTTGAATTTAGTTTTCAAATTAAAGTTTTTTTGCGAAATATATTCCAGCTAGTTGCTAATATTCGATATGTCAATATGTGTTTGTTCGAATTTATGCCATGATATTTTAAAGTTTAGGAGTTTTTGCAACTAAACTGGTTAGTTCGAATTTTGAAAATATGTAAAAATTCTTGTTTAACAAATTATTTATAATGCTATAAACATTATAACAATAGTTTTATTTCAATTAATTTTTATTTTTCGAATTAAGTTCGAAAATTCGAACATAAGCAAATGTTTTAAGTTTTTGTAAATTATAAGAAATTTTAATTTCTAAAAGATATTGTTTTAGATGTAAAAGTTGCAAACGAAGTTCGAAAATTTCGAACATTCACCAAAATCAAAATTCCAGGAATTTGACTTTGTATGCTTTATTTATTCTATCAAATTATATTTTAAAATATATATGCTTAAAAATTTTTTAATGTTCGAATTTTCGAACATAAGAACATATTTTAATTTTTGAAGATTATATAAATGATGTATGGATTTTTAAAACATGCTATTTTAACTGTAAAATATTAAAACGATGATCGAAAATTAATTAATTTTGAACATTCCTTCAAAATCGCAATTTTGGATATTTTGACTTTATATGCTTTATTTTTTCAATCCAATTATATTTTAAATTTTATAATTAAAAATTTTTATATGTTCGATTAAGTTTTAAATTTCGAACATAAGTACATATTTTATATTTTGAAAATTATATAAATAATATATGTTTTCCTAAAACATGCTGTTTCAACTGTAAAAGTTGAAAACGAAGCTCGAAAATTAATTAATTTCGAACATTCCATCAAAATCGAAATTTTGGATATTTTGATTTTGTATGCCTTATTTTTTTCAATCGAATTATATTTTAAAATATATATTTTAAAATTTTTTAATGTTCGAATTAAGTTCGAAATTTCGAACATAAGTACATCTTTTAATTTGTGGCAATTATTTGAAATATGGATTCCCAAAGATGTTATTTTAACTGTAAAAGTTGAAAACTGAGTTCGAAATTTGACGCTTTTCGAATATTTATAATATTGTATTCCAAAATTTATAATATAGTATTTTGAATTTATCGGTCATGTCATGAATTCCTTGGAAAACGGAATTCAACGTAACATATTTTTTTAGCGCGCAAAAAGAAACCGAAAACACAGAAAAGAGTCAGTCAGATGTGCCATATGCTCAGTATATTGCTCTTCGTCTTTTAGTGAATTGAATTCCGTTCTAGAATGGAGTTGAATTCTGTGCTATAAAAGAAACAGAGCGTACTTGAATATAAAATTACTTATTTAATTATTTGAATTGTATGTTTTAATTATTAGAAAAACTCGAAATTGAGTTCGAATGTTTATGGCAATCGATTACGTGTATCTATTATGCTTAAAATGCAATAAAAATTTAAAAACACGTTCCTTTTCGAAAATTCCTTCAAGAATCGTTGCAGTACTCGTACTACCGACGCTTAAATTTAGCTTGATGTATGATTTTATAACGTATTTTTATGTTTTTAATGTTGTTTTTCCCATTTTATTTTTCTTCCTTAAACAAGCCGTATTGTTGTTGTAATTTTTCTATAAATGTCTCTTAAAACCCATAACGATCAGCAAACAAATAAAACAACATTGTTGTCCATCTAGAGTTTTTTCTTTCCAGAAACCCAAGAAAAAAGGAGCAAAAAAAACGAGAAAAAATTGCACATTTCAAAGTATTGTAAACAAAAGGGCACATGCCTCTATGAAGGCTGTGCAGTTGCTGCTGGCGAGCCTGCTGCTGTAGCAGGATGGCTGACTGGCTGGCCTGTTTGTTGGCTTGGCTGCCAAAGTGCTATCAATTTAATAGCATCTGTCCAGAAGATCCCTGGCGTACTAAATGGCAAAAGGAAGAAAATTAAAACAAAAAATTCCAGACTTGAAATAATATTGGAAATTTTATAAAAACAAGAGACAATCTATGGCGAGCTACACAAAGGCCAAGATAAGTCGAATGTTGGTTTTGAATGGTTGACTGGCTGGCAAAGAACATGCTCTAAAACATTGTAAAACATTTTTGGTATTAAGAATGCAACAAGTAAAAGAATCAGCCAACACCAGCAACAACAAGGGATCGTTATTAACAGCAGCAGCAGCAGCAGTAGTTATTTTTAGTTTCAACATCAAGCTGAGTTTTTTACGTTTAAATAAAAATAAAATTGAATTTAAAAAGATACATATAAAAATGTTTTTCCACCAGAGTCCACGAAATGAAGTTAAAAAGTAAAAAAAAAGAAATAAAAAATAAATATATAAATATAAAAACTGATAAGCTTTAGCCAAGGAAATTTAAAGGCCACATAGCTTCCTTAAAACAGGCAGGAACAGCAGAACGAAAGCAAGAACATTAAACTCTGATAGATCTAAAATAGCTAAAAAGTGTAAGATTAATACGAATTTGAAGCCACATACTCCTATAGGAAAGGAGGGTTGCTTCCAAACGGAATAAAACATTTTTTCGCTGAAATAATTATTCACCACTAATAAAGATGTTTTGCCAATAAAAAACGTGTATTTTTTCTTTTTTTTTTTTTTGACGAAAAAAGCTATTTTGAAAATATTTCGTAGTTGAAAAATAGAGGTTTACATATTCAAATTATAATTGAAACTACCTAAATTTTCTATTATATTCCCCACCAAAAATTAAACGTGGCAAAATATCATTTACGATAAGGGGAATTTAATTTTAGCATGGACATCATTCACGGGAAATTTTTTCATGATTGCATATTTAGGGAAAAGGGAACAAATTATTTATGAAGTTAAAAGGAAGAGCCTGTTGGCTTTCGACAATCCAAACGATTTGCACGTCTAGAAAATCGAAATAGAAAAAATTCTGTACAAATCTTGCGATAGAGAGTTTTTAATGACAACTTTTTAAAATATTACAAAAATAAGCTTAGGTCACTTTTTTTATAACAGAAATTGCAATTTTTTATTACCCGATGTTCTGATATCCTCTGGAAATATCGGATAATAAAAAATTAGAATTTCTCTTATAAAAAGTGACCTAAAGTTAAAAAAAAAATTAAATATCTAAAAGGTAGAAGAATCAGCTATCAAACAAAATTTTTTTCTAGAGATTTTTTTTAAATATGTATTTAAGAAAATATTCTGGAAGCATTTTTTATAGAATAGTTTTCAAGAAACTTTTTTTATGTAACAATTTTTAGCTTTTAAATTTGAATTAAGATTCTATAGGCTAATTGTTCGAAATTTTAATTTAAATCTCAGAAAGACATGATAAATATTCCAAGGCACAAAGGCAAGTCAACATCAGTTTTTATTCAACTTACACAGCAGAGCGGAACAGCTGTTTTCGAAAGACGCAACCCTTTCATCATCAGTGCTCATGTGTATTGTGTTTGTCACCACTTATTAGGTGGCTTACCACCATTTGACAACATTTTCTGATTCCATTTTAATAAAAACAATTATTTTCTGAAATACTATTTTTCAGAAAGTTTTTTTATAAAAATTTTTTCAGCTTTTCTTTAGAAAAGTCTTTTAATAAAATTAGCGAAAACCTTCAAAAAACCTGGTTTTGATGCTTTTCAAAGTCTCGTGTTTTGCTTTTCCTTCAAACAAGAACTTTTTATTTTTTCGCTCTGCATTTTTGTCTTATTTAGCTTTTGGACGCCATAATGACGGCATTGCTATGGCTCAACATTGATTTTTTTGTTGTTGTTGTTGTTGCCCTGGTACAAGGTTGTTAAAGTCCTTTTATATTTTAGCGTTGCATTTATACACAAATAGTGTGGTATTGTTTTAAATATTTTCCTAGTGTTCTGCGTTCCTTAAAAGGAGCTCCAGAAGAAAAATATAAATAAATTAAAAGGAAAACTAAATCTTGTGCCAAGATCGTAACACGCATGCAATATTTATGTATTTTACTCTAATGCCAATAAGAAAACACCGAAAAAAATTATAGCAAACAGTTAAAACGTTTTAACAAACTTTTCTTAGATGCACATTTAAAAGGCACAAAAAAAATTTTTATAAAATTTGTTGTTCAGCATTTTCTTTCAGTGCTTTGAGTAAAAGCAATGCTGAAATGTCGAAAATCTTGCACTTCGCTTAAAAAGGGCGTACTTTTATTATTCCCCTTGCATCTTCCGTTCTAACTTCTTGCTTATTTGCTAGAAAAATGTGGCAAGAATTTGTTTTTCACAGTTTTTTGTTATTATTTTTCTTTTTTTTTATTCTGTGATTTAATTTTTGTTTTCTTTTGTTTTGTTCACTTATTTATGCGATAAAAGTGAACGTAATAAATTTTTCACAATATTGACGGTTTGGCACACGCAATGTGGGTAGATAAGGTGTGCCCATGGGAGAGACAGAGATGGAAACAATAATGAGTTTGCAAGGAAGTGCGAGTGGATAGGTGACTGAAGTTGTTTGTTTTTAGAACTCCAGATCAAAAGAGATTTGAATTTTTTAAGCAAAAAAACAGAAAAAAATAAATAAAATAATAATAAATAAAATGTAAAGAAAATATTTGTTTAATTTAAAGGAAGTATTTTTTTTGGCAAGCAACCGAATGGTGTGATAATATAAAACTGTTAAGAAAATTTCAACTGAAAGAAGACATTTAAAGATTTAAGTAAACAGCTTACCGTGAATATGGTTTTAAAGCATTTTGGTGAAGAGAATTTTTGAAAAATTACCTAAAAAGAAAAGAAAGAAATAAATTCATATTACATTTTTTTTTCTATTGTAAAATATCATTAAATTCTTCTGGTTTCTTGAGTTCTTTTTAATTATTATTGTATTCTGATATTTTTAAGCTTAAGGTCTCTTTATTTTAGTTTAATTTTTAATTTCAATATTTCGTCACTCCTTTGTGTGACTTCTTCAGGAAATCAGAAATCACACAAAGGAGTGACGAAATATTGAAATTAAAAATTAAACTAAAATAAAGAGACCTTAAGCAATGCTTTGCATATATAGGGGTCATCCCCTGAGTGCTGGTACAAGATAAAAAAATAATATATAATTGTTGTAAGAAAATTCGTTGTGTATTAAGGAAATTTTATTAAATTTATTTTTATATCGTTGATACTAAAACTGTATTTATTAAAAGTAGCAATTTAAGCTATTAACTTTTTTTATTAAAATATTAAGACAAGAATGGTTTATTAACACTTAAGCAAAACAGAACATAACATATGCCGTTTTCGAAGGTCGCTACCACCTCCTTTCAGCAATAAAATGCTTTGCTTACCCGATGTCAAGCAAATATTTTTTCTTGTTGGATTTGCCCATGAAATTTTTTATTTCAATAGTAATTAATCCGTCTGCAAAAGGTAATATGTTTATCATTGTTAAGCCATGACGTTTAAATAATACGAACTTGAAGTTTAAACTACTGCACTGACACCTTCAATTTACACATATACACATACTACATGTATATGAGTTATGCTATGAAAAAAACAGTACATTTGTTTTTATTTAATCAATAATTTTTTTATATTCTTTCTTTGTTTTTCTTTTTGTTAACAAAATTATGTCTCGTCATTATTGACAACATTGATACATTGTTGCATTATTTTTTATCTGCTTTTAAGCACAAAATACTCTTGAAATTTCCTAATGTCATTGTTGTAATAACCCAAGTACGTGTCTAAGTGTGTTCTGAAATATAACAATAAAAAAATTCAAATTTGTGTCTGAAAATTTTCTCCATGATTAATAAAAGTCCCCCCCAAAAAAAAGGTCATGAGAAATTCTCAACAATATTATTTTAACACTTTACAAAGAAAAGTGTAAACAAATTTTGAAGCATGATGTTCAGAGAAATGCCAAGTAAAGTGGGGTTTGTTCCAAAACTTATTGTGTGTGAATTTAGAATTTACACGAGAAATTATTTTATTTTATATGTGCATGTGTTGACTGATTTGTACATAATTTAAGCTTAATGTACATGTGTTTCGTGTGAGTTGTCTTTTTTGAAGAAGAAGAATAATTAATTCATATTCAGTAGGTATGTAATTTGATTGTAACCAAACAACATTGGTGAATTAAACCCAAGCCACTACAGCAACAAGAATACACCACTATTCGCAGTGGTGGGTGGAGCAGCTAATGCAAATACCCATACGAGCAGGTAAACACACATAACTGTACTCTTACTTGGCATGTATTTATTTTGTTACATTTAATTGCTCTGTTGTTTACATTTCAAGATAACACACGTACATACATACACACATTCTTGAAGGGGTCACCTAATTGTTTGATTTATTGGCTGTTAAAAACACATTCAACTAATTTTGCTACTTTGAAGGTTACTTAACATACCAAAGAGCGAAATGTTAGCAAATGTTGTAAATCACCGTCACAGACAACTTTATACGAGTATTAACATAAATAATATTACGTACAACATTAAATAGTATTTAGGGGACATTTTTTTGAACATGTTCAATACAAATAATGAAATATTTATATTTAAAAATATCTAGAAATTTAGATGAGAAAAACTAAAAATTAACATTAAATATATACAGTCAAAGCTCGGTTTAACGAATGATATAATGTTCAACCTTTTCGTTAAACCGAGATATTCGTTATATCGAAAAGTAATTTTTTACCTTGAAATTTTGAGAAAAACGTTACGCAATTTTAAAAACATTAAAATTTACTTGCATAATTATGTGTATAAATAAAACTTTAATTAATATTTTTTCGCTTATTCAAGAAATTTTATTTATTACAAAAAATTTCATTAAAAAATTTAAATAAACCTATGTATTTATATTTGGATACTATGAACACAAATTTATTAATTCATTCATATTATTGATTATTTAAGAAATCTGTTATGAACGATTGTTTTAACGTACTTTGCAATCCTCTTTGTATTGCTTCTTCTTGTAACTCCCTTAATACAAGAGATTTTGAAACGTCTATTCTATTCTGGTCGCACCATAATATACAAGTTTCGAACCCTTTAATTGCATCTGAGTGTTTAATTTTTAATTCCTCCGACTCGACAGGAATAACGTCACATTCATTTTCTTCATCTTCGATATTAACATCTTCAACAATATCCTCATTCCAATTGCTTACATCATCTGCATTAAAGGTTATCTGAAATTACAATGAATATGGATTAAAAAGTCTTAAATTAGCCACATAGAACATACATTTGGAAAAACAGCGCTTAGTAAACGCACACCGCGTCTCAGACACTCTACGTCTTCCATTTGACCTAGTCGGGACAAGGGAATTTCATCTTCTTCGTCAAAATTCCCGCTATCTGATGACATAATTTTATTCCAACAATTTGCCAAGCACTCTTTTTTTATCTTTTTCCAAGCCAAATCGATCATATAAGCTGCATCGTACAAATTAAGATTTTTTAGGAAATCAACGACAATTTCTGTTTTTGATGAAATAATTTTGCTGAGTAAATGATTCCTGTAATGCATTTTTAAAATGCGGATGGCATTTTGGTCCATTGGTTGTATTAAAGGTGTTACGTTAGGTGGTAAATAAAGCGTCCATATTTTTCCGTCAATGGTTGTTTTGACCAGCTCCTCTGCTGGCGGATGACTTGGTGCATTATCAAGAATAAGTAGTGCTTTTATGGGTAGATTGTTGCTTTCCAAAAATTGTTCAACCTTGCAAAAAATTAAAAACAGAATAAACACTGCTTCAAAAAATACATCTGAGCATAAAACCTACCTCTGGAACAAACATTTCAAAGAACCACATTTTAAAAATTGCCGAATTCATCCACGCATTTTTTGAGTGGGTGTAGTTTGACGGAATAACTCTGTTTTTAAACGAACGAGGTTTTTTTGCTTTACCAATTAAGAGTGGTTTTACTTTTTTTGAACCAGATGCATTTGCACAGAGAAGAACTGTTACCCTTTCCTTAGATAGCTTCCTACCAGGAGCACTGGTTTCTCCTGCATGGACAAACGTCTTATCAGGTAGCAATTTCCAACATAAACCGGTCTCATCCGCATTAAAAATTGCATCACTTGTTAAATTATGTTCTCTTATTAAGTTATGGAAATGGTTCTTAAAAGGTTCCACTAAATCTTGTCTAGCTGAAAGTTTTTCGCCGGTTTGTTTTAGCAATCTTATTCCATATCTTTTCTTAAAACGTGATAGCCAGCCATCACTTGCGTGAAAATTGGAGCCGTACATTTGATTATGGATTTCTAATGCCTTTGCTTTTAAAACCATTCCATTGACGGGTATATGTTTATTTCTTTGGCCTAGAAACCATTCGAAAAGAACTTTTTCCATTCCGGGAAATTCACCTTTTTTAAGAGATCGTCGATTTTTTGTACCATTGTTTGTAATTTTTAAATTTTCCACAATTTTATTTTCATTCTTTTTTAAGGTACATATTGATGATTTTGCTATTCCATATTTTTGGGAGATTATCGAAAGATTAACACCTTTTTTACATTCTTCTAAAATCTTTAATTTTTTATCAAAAGAAATCCTTTTTCGACTAGACATCTCGTTTTCACAATAAACCAAATAAAACTGCTGAAACTTCAACGAAAAAAAGCAGCGCACCACACGTGTTCTTTCAACATAAAGCAAAGAAGCAAAAAGCACACACAAAAAACTAACGGTTCTATAACGAATTTTGTATTTTGCCATGTCATTCGTTAAATCGAGATTAATTTTTTTAACCATTCGCTATATAAGGCAGTTAATGTAAAAATTTGGCCATTCGTTATATCGGATATTCGTTAAACAGAGTATTCGTTATACCGGGCTTTGACTGTATTTAAATAGTATTGTAAAATTTTATCAATTGTTATCGTAAAAAAGGCATTCATTTTAATTAAGGGAAATTTATCAAAATAAATAAAAATTAGTATGTAGTAAGAATTTTAACGAACATTTATATTGCTATATTAAATTGAATTAAGATTCATAGGCTAATTGTTCGAAATTTGTTTTTAAATCTCAGAAAGACATGATAAATATTCCAAGGCACAAAGGAAAGTCAACATCAGTTTTATTCAACTTACACAGCAGATCAGAACAGCTGTTTTCGAAAGACGCAACCCTTTCATCATCAGTGCTCATGTGTATTGTGTTTGTCACCACTTATTAGATGGCTTAGTTGAATGTGATAACAGTTCCTATTTACACAATTTTTATTGTGAAAAAGAATACGAGAACTGTATCAACCTGGTTACTTGTTATTGTTATAATACCCGTGTTACCGTTTGATTATTTTTCTTGATGTCCCATTTTTCTGAATTTTTTGTTCCATCATAAAAATTAGCTTTAAACAACCATAAACAAAAGAAATATTTTAATTATGCCTTTTTTAGGTTTAAACAATTGATTTAAACGAGTAAAATTAATAAAGGTACAAAATATATATTAAAATCTTGTAGTTTTTACATATGGTGATTTATTTTCTGGAAAAAATTTAACATCTTATCACTGTTTTCCTAAAAAACTATAATTGGGCGCATTTTTAAAATAAAAATAATTTTTCGCAAGAGATGGTACTTTCATTTGTAATAAATTCAAAAATCCCTTAATATTGCCATATTTTATTGAAAAGTGCAAAATATGTAGCAATCTTTTTTAGAAAAGAAATCACCAATATTTTTATTTTCAATATTACACATAAAAAAATAATAATGCTGATTTGTGATATTTATGCTGTTTAAGTGGCAATGAATAAAGTTTAGGTGTTTTTTTTCTGAAATATTCGGTGTGGTATATACAGGGTGTCCGCCGGGAAGGTATACTACATTGTTGTTTATAATGATAATGATTGATTAATTGTTTTATTTAATGTATGTATGGAATACAATATCAGATAAGTGTCCGCCTCTGTTAGCCTCACAAATGCGAGCCCTTTTGAGCACATTTTCCATTAGATTCTCACACATTTCATGCGGTATTTCATTAATTTAATCACGAATATTTTCTTTCAAACCAGGCCACCGTGGAGGCCAATCAACATCACCATTTCTTGATATAACTTGTTGTGGAACGAAGTCTCGCAGTAATTCCATTGTTGGTTTATATTTTTCCATAATAAATTTGCCACGTGTCTATTTCACGACTGCCAAATATGAACTGTCAAGACTGATTGTTTACCAAAATGGGAGCAAAACAAAGTAGTATACCTTCCCGGCGGACACCCTATACATGAATGTGACACATTGCCGATATTCGATTTTTTGCTATCCCTTTTTTACTTATATTGCTGAACCTATTTTAGAGTAAAATTATATCATTCTAAAGGTGTTTGCTTGCAGATATGCACGATATATAAATTTCATTAAATGCATTTCAAAATGTTTGGCAGTAATAGAGCTTTTGGAATTTATCAAATCTGAATTTTATTTAAAAAGATTTTAATTAAATAAAATAAAATTACATTAAAATATTTTGGAAGCAATTAATGCTTGCCAAGTATTTATTTGCTGCAGCTTAAGCTAATTTCTCCGCCTGCATTTCACTGTTATTATCAAGCAGCTTTTATATTAAATTGCTTTTCAAGTTAAAAGTTTTAGCAAGAGTATTAAAGAAGCAATGATTTTCAACGTTAGACAAAAGCTTTGTTGAGAATTGCTGTACCATTATCCTACCCGTATTATTTTAGTTCTAATAACTGAGTAACTTCCAGATATCCAGCAATTTTGTTTTATCGGTATTAAAATCTTCTTTTAACTTCAGAGCAAACACTTTCTTTTTAATGCATTTAATTGTTTTAAATATTTGAACTTTTTGTGTACCCTTTCAAATTAATAATAATAACAATAACCACAACATTGCATAACCTCATTGTTGATATTAAGCTTTAAAGCTTTAAACTGCTCCAGACGTAGTAATATGTACTTATATGCTTATACATGTGTACATACATATACATACATATGTATCAGGTATTTGTAATACATGTGTGCATATTTATTTATTATAATCATATTTTTAATATGTATGTATTCCTGCTGTGCAAAATGCGGGTTTTGAACCAATTTACTAACAATTTAAATGCATTTTTGTTTTCTTCTGCAGCCAAGAAGACTGGCTCTTCATTAAACGAAGCTTTGTTCAACATATATTTTTTTTTGCTATTGTTGTTGCTATAAAGTTTTTACACAATTCTTCACATCATGTTGTAATTAATTACCGACATTAGTGCTAGTAATGGGGTAGCAGCTAAACAGTTTATTTTTTCTAAATGATTTTTACAAAACTTTTTTGGTTGCGTTTTTTATCAAAAAAAAAGAAAAAACAAATTTTTTTTATTAGTTTTGCTGTTGAACATCATTAGTTTTTATTTAATTAAGCTCCCACTAGAAAAAAAACATATTGCTTGTTTCTCTACTGTTTAGTTTATGTTTTCAAGCTTTGCATGTGTTTTTGTAACAGCTCAAACATGTAGCAATTATTATTAGAGAAAAAAAATGTATATATGTATTTATAATACACCAAAATTTTTATATATGAAAAAGGGAATTATATTTTTTTTTATAAAAAGTACACGAATTGTAGTCGGCTTAAGATATATTATTATCGTTACACAATTGTTTGAAATTAACAAAATCTTGTAAATACATAATGTAAAAAAGTTTTCAACAACTTTGAATACAAATAGAGGATAGACGGACATACAAACATATAACGGGTTCCATATAGAAAATATGTTAAACAATCATATCAATATGATGCTATACTCTTTCGCTTAAAGCAAACATTGTCCAACACGTTGGGCAAATGACGCGAGTTCGGAGGAAAGTAATACTAAAATATAGGAATTTATAATCTTTCTTGCTAAGAAGACTTGTAATAATATATATTACATTTTTAATAATACCTTAAATTGCAGATATTTTTTTACTGTGTCCAAAAGCTTCTTTATCAGGGTGTCAAAACATAAGGAAAATAAAGATTACTAAACTGCATTTTACTAAATCATAAGTGTGTGTGTGGTAAAAATCGCTTAGATAGAAAGGCATATTAATATGAAAGGGCGTGGTCCAGCCTATCGTGCATAACATGGAAAATTTTTGTTCACATGAAATTTTTATTCCACTCGAAGGGAAAAATGGTATCGTGAATCTCCCGTGAGAAATTATTCCCACTATCAGTTCTCAGTGAATGCAAAAAAAAAAAGAGAAAAAGCCGAAAACAACATAAAAAATCAAAGAATTTGTGCTGAAAACTTTAAGTTTATGCAATAATTTAAAAAAATTTAAAATGTATGGCTAAATATTTAGTAGTCAAATAATTTGGATACATTTTGAAAACCAGACAAAACAAATTAAAAATATTCTTGATCTTTAGAATTGGAGCAACAAGTTTTACGAAGACGCAGGGAACTGATTTGTTGCAAAAATATAAGTTTGTGTCTTATTAACGGGTCTTGGCACTAAAATAAAATTTGCAAACTCTAATATTCGAATTATAATAAAAAATACTTACATTTTCTACTCTATTCCCCATCAAAAACTAAATTAAAGGGAAAAGGGAAAAAAACTCGCGGAAAAAAAATCATTCACCATCAAGGGAATTTAATTTTAGCGTGAAATCACTCACGGGAAATTTTTTCATGATTGCAGTTTTAGGGAAAAGGGAAAAATTATTTATGATAGGGGTGAATATTAAATAAAATTGCGCGTAGAATTTGATGAATACACAAATTTTCATAACAATTTGGTTAGCAGCATTTAAAGAATATTTCGGTAGTAGGCGTGGCACTGTCCACTTTTTAATTTACTAAATTATATTGTTAGAAAGAAGCGTTGAAGAATCGTGAAAAATTACGGTGGCTGTGGGTGCAAATTAATTTGGTTTAGCCAAGACGCATATCAAAATATTTAGCAAAGACAATTCTGCCGGTTCTGTTAACCACTTAAGAGTAAAAGAGTTAAATATGATTAAATTGGTTTCGCTTTACAGACAAGCTGTAAAAATGGCAACATTTAATTATTATGGGCGTGACTCCGCCCACTTTTTATATGTTATGTTATATTATCAAGGGGAACTGAATAGAATTCTTTTTTTTTTTATTTTTATCTTGGACCAGCACTCAGGGGATGACCCCTATATATGCAATGCATTGCGCCGGAACTGAAAACGAGGGGATAGTATTGAGGGGACAGATTGGGAAAGATGAGAAGATATACAGTTGTTTTTGTAGCTATTTCAACCTTTTACTTCGCCGGCTAATATTTGGTACAGGACCGACGAAGGTGGGTGCTGCACTCTGCTTTTAGTACATGATAGTGTCAGTCACTGCCAATTAAATTTCTGGGGTTAAAAATATTTGAAAAATTAACATTTAATTGATAAGCCAATTTCCCAAGCCGTTGAATTTATTCGTAAGACTATTAAGACGAAATGCATTTGTAATATTTGAAACTAGGACTTATTGAAAGTTTAAAGATTGTAATAAATTGAATTTCATTTCAAGCAAGGACGTATTTTAAAAGCACTTTTCTTACATCAAAGTCTTCTACCAGCATTTTAAGTTTCACTTATGTCATTGATTTTTTTTTTTTTTTTGTAGTTCGTCATTAGTTAGCTGTTTTCAGAGCTGGCCATTGTTTTTTGTACCAATTTATAAATAAATAAAAAAACGTAATTCTGTCTTTTTGCTTTAATTCCAAAAGTAAATCTTACTCAGCAATTATTTATGCTTGTTACAACTGTTATTGTTTACAATGTTGCAGATTGGAGTCAGCAGCACAAGAAAAAATATTAACGAATTATAAACTTGAAAAAAAAAACACTATCAAAGACCCCTAGTGATCTCTTGTTTCTACTTAAAACAGACGCGCACAAAAAAAACTATTATACTTTTTCAAAGATAAAATATTTACAAAATAAATGTGGAAAAAAAACAAAGTAAATTGTAATAAAAAATAATCTTAAAGCAGCAGCATCACCATCATGTGCTGCTACAGGGACACTTTAGCAAGAAGAACAGCAGCACAAGTTCTTTCGTATTTTTTGTGATTATTTTTCTCTATCTTTACTTTTACAATGTTTTACAACGTTGCTAAGCTGTCAATATGACATTTGTCTCTGGTCGTTTTTCTTATTATATTGTTTTTGCATTGTTGTTTTATTTTCTTTTTGTTTTCATTTAGCAATGACACAACAAGAATGTTGCCATTAACCCCAACTGTAAACATGGCGATAGAACGTTAAGGCTAGAAAAGCAACAAGAAAGTCACATCAACTGATACGCAAACAAATAAATGCTTTACAGAGTTGAGAGTTTAATAAGGGAGGCGTTTGGTATAAAAGGGCAACCAGTTACAAAATATTTGTGTGCAGAAAAGCAAACAATTTGTTTAACAAAATAGCAAATTGTACGCATTACATTAGAAGAAATAAATTAAATTGAAGAAGAAAAAACTGTCGCGTTATTTAAAGTTTATTCAAACATTTGATTAAAAAAAAATCATACTTGTATTATTTATTTTTCAGCAATTCTCATTTGGTCCTTGGGAGTTTCTAATTGTTTTCAATTAAAAGTATGTAAAAGAAAATATTTATAGGCGTGGCACTGCCTACTCTCTGAATATCTAAATTATTTTAGCAGAAGATCGGAAGAATTGTAAAAAGTTTATATATGTGAAGATAAATTCAAATTTGTTAAGCGAAGACACAAATTCAAAATTTTAGCAAAGACAATTCAGCAGTTTTAGCAAAGACAATTCTGTTGACCACTTAACCATATGGGATTTTTAACATTTACATGACGAAATATGCTTTATGAATATGATTTTAAATGGCAATATTTAGTATTTATGGGTGTGATTTCGCCCACTTTTTACATCAAAGAAACTATAAAAAACTTCTATAAAAAATTATAATTTATTTTAAATGGGGAGTGGCATAAATCCACTTTCAAGCCAGATAATTTTGATTTGAAGGCGGCTCAATATATATGTGATGTTATTTAAAAAAAAAAAAAAAAAAAATAGATATATATATATATATATATATATATATATATATATATATATATTTTGTATGGCCGTGTGGCACGCATATAAAATTGTCCTGTAAGAAAAACTTATGGCATTTTCTGTTTAATATTCTGTATTTATTCTATTTCTTTATGTTCTTTTCTGAAAAAATTAATACTATTTTATAAGTGCAAGGCATTATTTTGTCATGAAGTAATGCTAAATACTCAACACAAATTTTTATTAAAGAGGCCAGAGTTTATCACTAGGTTAACAGCTGCTTTTCTTATTATTTTATTTTTTGTGGAATACCGAAATTTGTGCACTTTTGTCAAAGTATAATATGCAATATTTCTTAAAATTCAGTTAAGTATTTAAAACTGTTGCCAATTTATTTGTAACACTTTTTTTTAGAAATGGAAAAGCCACTAAAACCATCTTTTCAGTAAAAATGGTTGAAAATAATAAATGGATCCAACAATTTTTGGCTAATGATAAAATGTATTTACAAAAATTTAAATTGCTGTCGTGTTGACACTTTTTTCCTAGATAATTTAAAAAATTCATTGATGGCCTTCAGCTGTTTTTTTGCACTTTTGTGAATTATGCAGATCATTAGAGATACTAGAATATCCGATAATTCTAATTCATTTGAGAATTACATCTTAAGCGGTTTAATGTATTTTTTAAAATTCAGGTAAGTTTTTAAAACTGTTGCCAATTTACTTGTAACACTTTTTTTTACAAAAAGAAAAGTCACTAAAACGATCTTTTCGGTAAAAGTGGTTGAAAATAGTAAGTGTATCCAACAACCTTTGGGTAATGATAAATGAATAAAAATTAAAATTGCAGTCGTGCTGACACTTTTTTCTTAGATAATTTAAAAAATTCATTGATGGATTTATCTGTTTTTTGTAATTTTGTGCTTTATGCAGATCATCTAATTCATTTGAGAATTACATCTTAAGCAGTTTATGGGCTTTTTTTTTCAAGAATAACATGTTGTTGTGTTCTGCCGTAAATGTTGGTATTATTTTTCTAATTATTGTTATATTTTAAAAATTATCTATCGTCCAATTCTTCTGGAACAAATTTACGAACTTTGGCCTACTAACATATGAAAAGAACAGTTTGGCATAAATTCTTTAAATATTTTTTCTTAGCACAGTTAAGAAAGTTCAAAGCCTTTCATTAACTGTCTAATATTCTGACACTTAAAAAATAACTTTTCAACAATCTTCATAATTTTCAATTGTTAGCAATAAAAAAGAAATGGGGTTTTTTCATTAAAAGCCACCAAAATAAAAAAAACAAATAATAATGAAATTATAATATTAAAAATAAGAGAAAAAAATAACTACCAACACTTTTTCATCATTCCCGATTTGAACACAAATCTTTTGAAATAATTTCACCCAAAAAATTTTACATTAAAAGAAGAAGAAAAAAAAACTCTCATTACAAACATATTGAGCAATAATCAAACAAACATCCTCAACAAACAAAAGAAAAAAAAAGAGAAAAAAAAACATACAAATAAAAAATTTCAATATAAATGCCGGACATTTGTTGAATGCATCATTTCTAAACATGCCTCATGAAAGAAAATCGTTACTTCTTTTCTACAATTTTTTTTACAAAATTCCATTAATGATCATGTATGTTATGTAGCTTATCGTATGATAATAATGTTTGTGATAAACATAATTATGATGTTGCTGTTATTTTCTATTTTTTCAAATTTTTTTGTTATTATTGTTTTGTAATTCTTTTGCTGTTGGTTGCTTCATCTTTTAAGTTATTTAAAATGTATTTTTTCTTAAGAGACTTCTTCTTCTTCAACTTCAACTTTTAAGCTGGAAATAATATGAAATCGAAAGAAAAAAAAATATTATTTAACAAAAAGGTCACCACATTGACATTGATCATGTAACGCGCAACCAATGAACAAATCAAGCTTTAAACTTTAAAGTTACTTGAAAATTATTTTCATAAAAAACGCATAAGAATGTTGGGTTAATAAGAAAAGGCACCGAGAGAAAAATATGGAAGGAAGAATGCAATAAAATATTGGGAATTTCTAAACATGTGCACTTGGGTTTTTTTTTAATATTTGTTGTTGTTGAATCACATACCTATAAGAAATTGTTTATAGCAAGAAAAACTTAAATTTTTTTAGCAGAATTGTGCAACAAGAGGTTTTTGGAAACCACTACGTCTTGTCATCTGCTATATATTGTAATATTTTTATTAAGCTAAAAATATTTTTGGGTTTAAAAATCAAAGTTTTAAGTAAATACGGATTTCAGTCTCATTCCCAACTTTTTCTAAGGAAATCCCCAAAATCTCCGAAATTCCCAAAATACTTATACAACAATTTATATCCTGTTTTTATTTTCCAAAAATTTCACTAATACAAATTTTTAAGCAAATGCTGCCGTCTGTCTTTTTTAAACTCATGCCCACTTTTTTCAGGGCAATCTCCAAAATTCCCCAAAGTTCTAAAATATATATTTAAGCAAAAAATTTGAATCCTGTTTTTATTTTCGCAATTTTCCAGCACAATTTCTCTATTTTACTTTGAATTAGAAGTATTTTAATGTTTAAAAATAAAATTTTTAAATAAATGCTGGCTTCAGCCGTTTTTAAACTCATTATGACTACTTGGCAAATTGCTAAAATTTCTAAAAAAAATTATTTATAGAACAATTTATATCTAATTTTTATTTCCTCAATTTTTCCCGTTTGAAATTTTATGTATTTTTCTATTTTATGTAAGTTTAGAAATATTTTAATATTTAAAAAAAATCAAAATTCTAGGTAAATGTTGTGCCTAGCCTTTTTTAAATTCATGCCCACTTTTGTTAGGAAAATCCCTAATATTCCCCAAAGTTCTTAAATATATATTTAAGCAAAAATTTTAATCCTGTTTTAATTTTCGTATCTTTCCAGTACAATTTCTCTATTTTACGTTAAATTAGAAGTATTTTAATGTTTAAGAATAAAATTTTTAAGTAAATGCAGTCTTCAGACTACTTTTGAGAATCTGTGTTGCCGAAGTCCTAAAATTTCTAAAAAAAAATATTTATACAACAATTTATATAGACAATATTGATTTCCGCAATTTTTCCCAATTAAAATTTTATAAATTTTTCTATTTTATGTAAGTTTAAAAGTATTTTAATATTAAAAAAATCAAAATTCTAAGTGAATGCTGTTTCCAGAATTTTTTTCATTCATGCCCACTTTTTTTAAGAAAATCCCCAAAATTCCCGAAATGTCAAAAATAATATCATACAAAATTTACATTCAGTTTTCATTTGTTGCATACATTTTTCTGAACTAATTGTGAATTACATTATAATTTCCAAAAAAAAAATTTAATTTTGTGGAGTCATTTGAAATCAGTTTATGGTAAATATTTTTTTTGTTAGTGTATGATTGCAAGTATTACACATTTTCCACTTAAATTCAGAATACAGTTAAATGAAACCTTAAAATACAAAGGAATTTGATTTAATATGTAATTATTATAAAAGTACACCGTTTTTTTTCTTCTCCACAAAATATGTGTGTAATAAAAAAGCAAATAAGAAACTTCTTGTCTGATGTTAACACACAGCGTTAAACTGTCAATCATATCTTTTTTACCGTGCTTTAAAGCTTAATGCACACAACTCAATGCTCTTTTGAATAATCATAAATATAATTTCTTAACAAAAAAAAAAAAAAATTAAAAAAAAGAAAACTTTTACGGTACTTGCAGTCCAACATGCAGAGAAAACAAAATTATGGTGAAAAGTTACCTAATTAAAAAAATTCTATATGAGTAATCTTTTTTTTTTTTTTTTGAAAAGGCGTTGAAAATATTTAAATGAAATTGTAATTAATTTTGAAAAGATGACACTTATAATAAGAGAACGTGAAAAATGTCTTAATGCTGGCATTGAAGCAACAAAAATTGATGGATCTCTTTGGGCAAGTTTTCAGTAAATGGTTATTTAATTAAGGTTCAACCATAGAAGACTGTACAAAAATAAACTGAATTGTTTGTGATTATTTTACCAACTAAATGAGGCTTAAATATAGAATCGTGATGTATAAATTTTACTTGAAATATGCCTTATATCGTACAAAATGTTCAAGCATTCTTTAAGTGCACATTAGTTTTTATACCTCTAAAATTCTCAGTACGAAGCTGTCGTTTGGCTAAAGCTCAAAAATGAGATGACATCATTAGTGATTCCTTCTGGAGATTATGAAAAAAAAATTATATAAGTGGTGACAAACACAATACACATGAGCACTGCTGATGAAGGTGTTGCGGCTTTCGAAAACAGCTGTTCTGCTCTGCTGTGTAAGTTGAATAACAAAAACTGATGTTGACTTGCCTTTGTGCCTTGGAATATTTATCATGTCTTTCTGAGATTTAAATTAAAAATTTCGAACAATTAGCCTATAGAATCTTAATTCAATTTAATATAGCAATATAAAATGTTCGTTAAAATTCTTACTACATAAAAAAATTTTAAATATTCCACTCTTCATAAAAGATTTCGAATTTATGATTATTGTTTTTTTAATAATCCCAAAATTTGAACTTAAGCCTGAGCAATCATTTTCGAATAATAATAACTATTAATTATTTTTTTTTTGCAAAAATATCTGCCTTATACTTACACTTATTGAAAAGGATTATTACGATATTTTTTTAAAATTTGTGTACTTAAAGAGGCACCGCGTTTTTAAGTACAAATATCAGATTTAAGCAAGCATTTCTCAAATCGCAAGGCAGTCAAGAAAAATTTTTCTAACCACTCTAAAATATAATGTGCTCTTATATAGTAAAAAAAATGTCCTCCTTTAAAAAAAAAACCGGGAATTTCGGGATTTTTTTAAATTATTTGGGATTTCCGGGGATCTCACATATATGTTTACTTTTGCTTTTTCTGCATTAATTACATAGGTTTTTCAATTAAATGAGAATTTTTAGAAAATTATATTTTTGTTTGCTTATCTAAGAAATATTTGACGAAATAAGCGTAACCACTGTTTTTTGACAAACGATTTTTTTTTTAAATATTTCGTGTGCATGCCCGACAAATGAAACGATAAAAGATAACACTGATTGTGTATTGAATTTTATGACAAAATTTAATCAAAAATCATTGGTTACGCATATTTCATCAAATATTTGCTAGATATGAATGTAATCTTAAAACTTTTAATATTTTTACATTATTAATTTATATGAAACTTATGTTCGTTTCTTTTCTAAAACAAAATGCTGCATATTTTCCACTGTTCAATAAAAATGGCAATATTATGGCATTTAGAAATAGTGAATTTATTTCAAATGAATGTACCATCTCTTGCGAAAAATCATTTTTATTTTAAAAATGCACCCAAAAGTAGTTTTTTAAGAAAACAGTGATAAAATGTTAAATTTTTTTCAGAAAAGAAATCACCATTAGTACTCTACTGAAATTACAGTGGGTCGTTTAATGTTTTATTACAGTCGGACTACCCAGCATTATCTCCAAAATCCCCTACTGTGTCTGTTTTGGAAATATTTTGATTTTAATGTATAGTGCTATTTGATTCGATGTGATTTTATCTTGTTATTTAATTTTTTAGGTACACAAAAATAATTTAATTTAACTTAAGTCTTTGCATGTCACACAACGTTTTGTTGGATTGAGCACAAAAAAAAACAGCTGCATTTGTATGACACCTGCCATGTCATAATCAACCTTTTTCTCAATTTTTTACACAAAAAAAAACTGTTGTCATATTTGAAATAAAAAAATTCAATTCCATTAATTCATTTGACAGTTAAAGTGAGCCACTAAAATAATATATAATATTTTTTTTTAAAAAGACAAAATTAAGTCTGCGTGATATGATCAAACTTTTGATATTATTTTGTTGGAAGAGAAGTGTTTGCTAATTGAAATTATTAAGGAAATTTGCTAGGAACTTCTTTAACAGAATACAAAAGCATCCATGTAATTTTTTCAATTGGACATTTCTTTTATGTAGCTTGCAGTTGGAAGGAATAGCTAAAATCTAACCAAATTATTGAATGCGAATAGAAACGAAAAAGCTAAATAATAACATTAATTCTATTATAACATTAATTATTATCTATATAATAATTATATATAAAATAATTATTATCATATAATTAAAAAATTTCATTAAATCCAAGAACAGTCAGGAACAAACAATATATTTATCGATATATTCCTTGTCTCATTATATTTCATGTTTGCTGAGTTTTTTATTTCTTCCTAATGTTCATTCTAACGGAGGTTTTTTTATGTCAAATGTTTGTTGCTATAGTTGTATGACTCCTTGTATAATTTGCAAAAACAAAAAGGTTAAAAAACTCCAAACAAAAACTACAGTTATTGTTAGAGCAAAGTACTTTAAGCCAAGTTTGCTGTATATGTCTGTGATGTTTTTTAGCTGTTAGCTTCTAGCTGCAATTTTTTTTCTTATTTATTTATTTATTTTTTTGTATTGTTAAGGTAATTTAAACATGTTCGATTTTTTGCACAGCATACAAGTCTGCTTTAAAATCCAAAGCTAGAAAGCAAACATATATAAGCCAGCAAACCTGTCTTGAAGGAAAATTGTACGTACATGAATTAGTGTTTAATAAAAAATAAAATGAAAAAAAATATGGAAAAGAAAATATAAAAATAAGAAACATTAATATTACGGGTAGACTAATTTGAAATTGATGTTAAATAAATGTATTTCATAAAAAATTAAAAGCAAAATAAAGTCTGTTTTCGTTGTTTTATATAAAATTAACATAAAAAGAAGCAAACATATGGGAAACATGAAGAAAATACCCTCCATGAGCCACACAAACAAAAGATTTAAGACACAAAATTAATAATTAAAAAAGAATAACAGCAGTATTCACAAAAAAATAAAGTAGACTTGATCAGCCCTTTAAAATAAATTCTCTATGAAATTTTTACTTTAAAGCACACTTGAAGTACGCATTAATTTTTGTGAATACAGAAGTAAGACTTTTTCTTTTAATCGGAACGGTTTTTAGGGGCTAATGTAATGCATTGTGCCGAAACTGTGAAAAAGAGAGCATAGTTTTTCGGAATATTTGGGCATGAAGCGTTAGGCAACGAAGTTCGTTTCAAAATGATTAAATTTTGGCTAAAAACTTATTAGTTTTGGACCAAAAGCAGCACTGTAGCCATAGCCTCAGCCACTATATTCAGCGGACTTTTTTCTATTAACGAGATTAAAGCCATGAAAGGACAAGGTTTTGCCACAATTGAGCAGCTAAAACCGAAACTCTGAGAGAAAAGCACATATCACAACTGCTCCGAAGATTGGAAAACACACTGGCACAAATGTTTTCAAAAATGGAAATTGATGAGTGTATAAATATTAAAAAAAAAATTAACTGACTTTCAAACAGCCCTCGTATTATACACAAAAGAAAACTAATTTTTTGTGAAATTATTTTATTACAGATGCATGATTTTTGTTCTGCTTTATTATTTTTTGCTGTTAATTACTTTTTTACAAATTTATTTTTTGATATAATAAGAAAAGTTGCTATGAATAATTAAAGAATTAAAAAATGCAGGGCTCATTTAATAAATTTAAATTTTGTATATAAGTAATTTAAAACAGGAACTTGTGCTATTTAATGATAAAAAAAGTTTTGGTTATTATATATGTTTTTTCAAACATTTCCCCCTCCAAGTGTGTAGATTTTAGTTTAAACTTATGAAAAGTAATAACAAACCGTTCCAACAAAATATGTGATTTCATTAAGTTAAAGAGAGGCATTTAGCCCTCAAGCAACTTAAATTTTCCCATGACTTTATTAAAATTCTATTCTAGTAATTGATATTTAAAATCTACGGTATATTAATTTCAAAAAGTGTACAAATGAAGTTTAGTAAAATATATAGTAGCCGCAAATGCATGAAATGACTATGTAAATACAAATTTATATATTTATGTATGTGTAAATATAATATAAATTTATTATAATTACAACTTTAACAAATAACACTCATCCAAGCACGTTTCTAAATTAATAAGAATTTCACAGCATAAAATCAAGAGAAAACTGACTTTATAAAAATAATTTCAATGAAATTATGTGTTAAACGAAAAAAAAAAACAAAGAAAATAAAAATTAAAATGAATTTAATATGACACCTTTTATTCAAAATGCACTTAATGAATGCAATAAGAACCGTAACAAAATCCACATCAATATGCGATAGAACACAAAACAAATCAAAGAAATTATGTTTACAGCTAATAAATATACATAAAACACACCAAATTAAATGGCATAGGCACGTACTTGGTCAGCAACAACAACGACAACATATTAATTCGTTATTAAAAAAATATTATATTCATACATACACACATATTGCAGTAAAAGCAACAAGTTTGTACTCAAGAGTACAGCGAACCATGCACACACAAACACGTGTAAATACATTTGTTCCGTCATCAAGAGCTTACAGTTATATTTTGCCTCTTTATGCAGCTTTTAAGTACTTGTGTAGTCGTATGTGTGCTTGTATGTAAATATATGCTGTTGTGTCATTTAAAAAAAAAATGTGACATTTTTTTACAATTATATCAGTCACTAAGTCATTGGCAGTCCAACATAATTTATTTGTTGCTTTAGTTATTATTGTAACACCATGTACAATGCAGTGTATGAGAGAAAAAGAGACAGCTATACATAGAGATGCATTACAGGAATGCCTTTTAATGATATGCAATTTAATTTGTTCGTTTGTTTGTGTTTACGAGTGACTGAAATGTATTAAAAATTCTAAGCAGGCATGATTAACATTAAATATAAACTGCATTTCTTTGTTATTGTAAAAAATATAAAAATGAAATACACACACAAACATTTGCCCGTACTAATTATAATGATAAACAATATGATGTGCATAAAATTGCATAAATGGTTGGAAAATATGTAGAATTGAAGAGGCCTGCCTGTTTGGTTAGCGTGTACTGAGATGCCAGATTGCTATCTTAGGGAATTTGTTATTCCTAGAAGGGATTAGAAAATATGTATGATATGTGCTCTCATTTGACCGATATAAGATATTTAAACATATTTTTGCTTTTTACAAACCTTTATTTTCAATATGTTTGATAAATAAAAAGTCTTTTGTATATTAAAGTTTTTTAATTATTTTTTTTGTACTAGAACCGACATTTAGTGAATGCGCCATAATTAGGGCCAGGAAACGATAGTGTTGAAAGGGTACATGGAGAAGAACGAGAAGACAGCGTATTGTTGGTAGCCATTTTATTTATTATTTCTGTTGCAAAACGTTATAAGCGCTTAAATATACTTAAGAAAACCATTATTTTCTAAAGTTTTTATGCTACTGCAATTACGTTTATAAGCTTATTTGATTTATTCTTTTTGTGATGCCTTCTTGGTTTACGTATGATTCTGTCTATTGAAAACTTCAACTGAATGCAATAATATTTAAGTAATAAAATAGTGATTACGAAAATGTAGCTTGAGTAAATTTAAGCAATTATTACGTATTGCCATCGATTTTATTTCGTATATGGCAATTTACATAGATGTAAATCAAAACTGTTTGAATTTAGAAATTTTTTTTAAGATTTTAAAATTTTAAGGCATAGAGAAGAATTATAAAGAGTTATAGTTAAGGCGATATAGAATTTTTGTAAGATTTATAATTTGTAAGCGTTGCCACCTTTGCTAAATTTATGTGTATATAAAATTTGTTACGTTTTCGTATAGAACAATTATATTTGAATAAAATTTTTTTTTAAATTTAACAAATTAAATATTAGGTTTTAAAAATTTAAAAATTATAAATTAGGCTGGCAAGATTTAATAAATAAATCGCATAAATCGTGCAAAATTCCAATGAAAATCTTTGTTTTAGCTATTTTGGTATGTAGTTTTATTATTATTATTTATTAATTTAATGAAAATTTTAAAAATTTATTTGGTTTCGTAACAGTTAAAAAAACTATCTGTCTTGTACTCGTATGTAGAACCAAATTCTGTCCTCGAATATATTAATTTTTGTTATGTTTCCCCTAGGAAAAACTGGGAGTTGCCAAAAATACGAAAAAAGAATTTAACAAAAATATATTTGCAGAAGAAATACATATATATTTCTCAAATCCACTTAAATAATCTATACATCATTCGAAAGGTCTCCGTCTATTCTTTTCAGATCAGTTAAGAACCTAAAAATCGGTTAAAATTCTCCAAAGTTATGGAGAATGAAGTACATAAAAAGAAAAATCCGCGTTTTAACCCTAAACTCACGATGCTTCAGAGATTCCAACAACAGATTCTGGCTGTAGTCGACAATAACTGCAAGAAATATAATCTGACTTCCCAGATAATTTTTGTTGCAATCTATTTATTATTTTTAATTATATTAAAAATATTTTTACAGCGAACGTTTAGTAATTTCTCTTCAAACTTTAATATGGCAGCTCTTTTATATGCCAGACCGATAAAATTAACTGCAGCAATTCAGCTTTATAAGTCATAATCACCACATGCTTGTACTTTCGCTTGTACGCACAAACTCCAAAAAAAGGGTGCATCATTCTGTCGTTCTAACCCTTCCACCTCCGTCTGTAAGCAGATTTAAGACTTAAGCCTTCTTACAAAGCAGCGCAATTTATAATGTTAATGACCACTAGTTAGACTTTAAACTGTGATTTGCACTATTCCGACCGCATTTCCAGATTAAACTAATATGGGAGACAAATAAACAGACGGACGGACACTTTACATGAGTGCTCATATATTTTATGCATATATTTTGTTGCTGTTGTTGTTGTTGTTGTTAAATGCTTTAAAATGAATGCTGGCAGTGATGAGAAAAAGAACTTGGTATGCAGTTATAAATACTTAGTAATTAAAGGCTTTAAAGATAGATTGCATAAATAAATGCAACTTAAAGAGCAAATCATGGAAAAATGAAACAGAAAAAAGCTGCTTAAAAATATCTAAAGTTCTACAAAGTTTTATGGTAAATTTAAACCTAATGAGGCTGGCAAGGGGTTTCACGGGGTCGCGTATTAGAAAAATATTGTATTTTTCAAGACAAGAGATTACAAAAACGTGGGAGATTAGGAAATACTAGAAAAACTGGTGACTACTTGTACGGCCTAAATTAATTTTAAATAACGGCTGTTTAAAATTTAAAAATTTTTCTATGCATTTAAATAGGCTCCTTTTAGGGTTAAACAATTATTTCTGTTTAAAGAAAAATCACTTCTTTTTAATCTCATGCAACCATAAACTACTAAAACCAGCCAGAAATCCCAAACCCCAGAAACTTACTTAACAACCTTTACTTTAACTCGAGCTTAACTTTAACGCAAGCTTCTTTTAAATAAATTTTAAACATTAAACACACTTAAAAGAAAGAAAGCCAGCAACGAAAGAAAAGAAACAACTAGAATCAACTCGTTGTTGTGTAAAAAAATCCAGTAGCTGCTGTAGCTGTCAGATGATTAATCTTAAAATCATACATAGTTTTTTGTTGTTGTTACATTTTTTTCTGAAAGTTTATTTTTTTATTTTATAATATTTATAACAATTTTTTCTTTTTTGTAAAATGGAAAGTAAAAACAAGAAGCGAACAAAAAATATATGAAAATCCTGTGTATAAAAATATTTCTAGTGTTAAGGTTTTTAAAAGTTTTACTGGGAAAAAGTACCAATAAAAAATAAATAAATAAATAAAAAGAGAAGAACGCAGCCGAGATCAGCATAATAATAATCATGATGAGCTAGACAAAAAACAAGACTTTTATGACTAAAATTACATCTTTTATATGAGTTTATGATCGGTTTGTTTTTTTCAACATGATTTAACAATGATTATTGTTTAAGCATTAAGTTTTTCTTTCTTAACGTCTTCTTAACTCAAATAGTCAAGGTCATTTAAGTGTTAAGTGAAAAATAAGTAGAAGAGGTTGTTTCTTGAAAACTGCTTATATATAATACTATTTTTTTTTCTTAAAAACACTGTGCAACTTAAAAAATTTCATGCAGGGCATCTCTTAAGATATATAATTTTTATTAGGCGTGTTCCTGTAGTTCCCTGTATATATTGATATGCAAAAGTTTTTTTGTAATTGTTTTAAGATATTGGAAGTTTCAATAGCTCTGCTAGCCTATTTTACTATTAATGTTTTCTCAAACTGCAAAGCTGCAATCAAACAATTTTAAAAGTCACCTCAAGAACCCACTTGCGTTTTAATATTTTCGAAAAAAAAATTGTTTACATCCGGTGAAAAATAAAAAAAACATACAGCGAGAATAATGAAAAATCAAAATTTTGGGATGTTGATAAATTTTCCTGGAAATAGTGGAGATCTTACAAACAAATCTGATCTCTTTATTTTTTCTCTTCATCTAAATGAGAATTGTTAGAGCGCCGACCTCCTTTAAAGTTATTGTAGTAAAAATCCGCCGATGAATAAAATTAAGAAAATATTAACTTATTTCAACAAATCTTCTCCATAAGCCTACACATCAGTCCTCTCAACATTATTCGCTCTCCTATTCAGAGTTCCGGCACAGTGTGGGGTATCACTCTTAAGTAAAATTATAATTAAGTGATACAATTTCTTTCAGAATTATTTTAAATAGATTGTTAATTTTTAATATACCATATAACCCGCTTAATTACCCCACGTTTAAATAACTTTCCGCTGCTTTACTATTAGTTCCGGTTTACACTATGCAATTTTTGTCGCAGCAGTTCTTGATATTTAGTGAGGAAGAGCGAGAAAGGAATACAAATGGTATATATTCCTATTTCAGGACTCTCACACAAAATAAGAATTACTGCAACAAAAGTTGCATAGTGTAAACCGGGACTTAGTTTTATATTCCCCGTATTTTCAACCACATCGCAAAGTGCGTATTTTATTTTCATACGCTTAATTACCCGATTCGGATAATTACCTTAAAATTTGAACAACGTAAATAAAATTATTTCAAAATTATATTTCTTTAAATTTTTAAATACTATTTTACAACAACATTGCGAATAATGCAAGTATGTATTATACCCATCCAAAAAAGAAGTGAAGGGTATAATAATAAAGGGAATGTTCGTAAATGCAATATTCCGATGCATTATATGATTACTTTCCACTGCCACTGCTGATCTTACACGTTCACTGCATCAGCCATTTTCATGATTAGTTTTTTGTATTTATTTGCGCCATAATATGATTCAGTGTTGCATTTTCGAACAGTTGACATATACAGTGTTGCCAGTTTTAGCATTTTCGAACGTTATGCGCAAGTTAACCACTGTGTTTGCTGGAATCAAGTTGTGTTTTTTGTCAGCTCCAATAAATCACCTGTAAAGTCTGTACTCAAAGTGTAAATACCTGCATAAATCGTTAGATCGTGCGAAGCGGCTTATAAGTATCAAGTTGCGCTGTTGTTTTCCTCCACAAAAAAGTGATTTTATAAGTTAATTGAAATTTAATTTCTTTTATTATTTCACTTCAAGTTTGGATGTTTGTGCTTGTTGCATAAAATTACTCAAAGCAAGACGAACTAAATAGATAGATAATATAAAAGCAAATATCTACAGCTGTTTCATTCTATCATAATACTGGCAATACTGCACAACAGTTGAATTATCACTGCTTATTCACTGCAATACCTCTCGTTGTTAATTGTAAACTGCATTACCATTTATCACTACCCAGTGAGCAAAAGTAATTGCATCGGATTATTTATAAAAACTAAAAATTATATACATATATTTGATTGTTTCATCGTTAATTCCCAAGATGTCATGCTTAAAAAAGGGATGTACTTTAGAAGGATCGGATGATAGAATGATAATCTGCTGGTTATGTCACGGTTCATACCATTTTAAGTGCGTTGGTATTTCTGGCTTAGTGGGCGAGTCAATAGCTAAAAACAAAAACGTTCATTGGCGTTGTAATAGTTGCCAGAAAGTCAGTGTTGAATTTTTTAAATTCTTCCAGAGCACTAAAAACAATTTCCTGCAAATCCAGAACAACCTTGGCCATTTAACTGAACAAATTAATGAATATGGAAAACTTTTTAGTGACTTTAAAACTTTAGATAGTTTACAATCACCATCCACAATTCGCCGCAAAAGCCCCAGGTTGTTGAATAAAGATAACAATACGATTAATGACGGATCCAGTTTAACAAAAAATTCGCCTCCTAGAACAACTATGCCTAATGCCTCAGATAATGTTGGTAACATGAATAATGTCAACGATATAAATAATGCTCTGAGCTACTCATCAACGGCCGTGCCTCTAAATAATGCTTCAAAATCTCTAAGCCCCGCTCAATTAAGTAATTTTGATGTCTCAACTCCAGTCCCTTTAACCTCAATAGCGAGCTCGTCTACAGTTCTTAATCAAAATATAACTGATACGTCAACAGCCCCAAGGGAGTTGCGTACGATTCCTCCGAAAAAAACCATATTTGCTACACGTTTCGCATCGGATACAAAAGCTGAAGATATGAAATGGTATATTCAAAGGAAATTTGAAAATTGCTCACCACAGGATATTCTCGTTTTTAAAATAAACTCTAGAAATAGAGCATCATTCAAAATAATTGTACCGGAGGTACTGTTTCAGCAAATTGTTAGTCAAGAGTTTTGGCCTAAGAATGCTTTAGTACGTGAATTCATTTATAAAGATGATAATAATGCTCGCTTGCCTAATTTAGTGCATCCCAACCCAAAAAACTAATATCTATTTTATACCAAAATGTCAGAGGTATTAATTCAAAATTGTCATCGATTTACCGAAACAGCTTTGGATATGACAACGATATTATAGCATTCACTGAAACCTGGCTTAGTGGTAAAATTAATAATACCGAAATTATGTGTTCCAGATACCAAATTTTCAGAAAAGATAGAGAAAGTTGTCAAACAGCCAATAATATTGTAAAAAAATCGGGTGGTGGTGTTTTAATTGCTGTCTCAACTATGTTTTCGTCGGAAGAAATTATACTGCATGATTTTTTGCACATTGAGTTTATATGCGTATTGGTGAAAATACATAAACAGCTTATGTATATTATTTGCTTGTATATTCCTCCTAACTCGCAATATTCTATCTATGAGGATTACCTAAAAGCTATAAATGTTATTGCAGATAAAGTAAATTCAAATGATATTATACTTGTGCTGGGAGATTTTAATATGCCAAATGTGTCCTGGAAATCTGTGCCTGATTGTAATTATTTGTCACCTCTTCAATCTTCGGAATTATCGCAGTATTTCATTAACAGTTTACTGGAGTGCTGCCTTTTTCAAATCAACTGCATCACAAATACTTCTGATAAATTGTTAGACCTTGTATTTGTTAATGAACCGTCAGACTTTTCGATATCGCAGCATCCCCCGCTTTCAAATCCTGAGGATAGTTATCATCCTACGATTGAATTAAGTTATATCTACCAACCTCATCGACGGTCAAATACATCTCAGCAAAATAAAATTTTTCGTTTTAAGTCAACAAATTACATTAAACTTCAACGTGAACTCTCTCAAATCGACTGGTTAAATGAATTATTTTATGGCAATGATTTAGACAAAAGTATCGAAAAATTTTACCAGATACTATACAAATGCTTCCTATCTTCAATACCTAGAGTACTACCTGCCCCCTGCCATGGTCCACCTTGGAACACTAAACAACTTTCAAGACTTAAAAACCGCAAGAGTAAACTATTTAAAAAGTACAAGCAAAATGCATCTCAACTAAATTATTCCATGTACTCCTCAGCAAGATCTGCATATACCATTGCTAATCAACTGGCTTATAGTGCTTATTTAAACAGGATAAAAAATAACCTAAAAAATGATCCCAAATCTTTTTATAAGTTTGTCAACTCGAAGAGGCGTGTGTCAGATTTCCCTTCTGTTATGAAGTTTAAAGATTATGAGTCGTCAGATGATAAAGTTATAAGTAATATGTTTGCTAAATTTTTTGCATCAACCTATTCTTCGTCTACGTTTAGCAATATAGAGCAGTATTCTTACTATATCCCTGAATCAGTGAATTTTAATGTACCCCGTATTGAGCAGCAAACTGTTTTGACTTATATGAAAAATCTAAAACTTTCGTATGATCCCGGTCCTGATGGTATTCCTAGTAGTATTTTAAAATACTGTCCTCATTTACTAAGTACTCCATTGACCTATTTATTCAACAAATCACTCAAATTGAGTTACTTTCCTCCAATTTGGAAGAAATCGTTCATCATTCCGCTATTCAAATCTGGATCTAAAGCTGATATATCCAATTATAGAGGTATAGCTAAACTGAACGCTATACCAAAGTTGTTTGAGCAACTCTTATGCGATACATTGTCTTATCAAGCAACGTCTATCCTTTCTTCTGCGCAGCATGGTTTCTGTAAAGGTCGATCAACTATTACGAATCTCTTAGAATTAACAACCTTAGTTAACGATGGATTTGTCACTGGCAAACAAACAGATGTCATCTATTTTGATTTTAGTAAGGCCTTTGATAAGGTGAATCACAACTTACTTATTCATAAGCTTGATCGAATTGGATTTGGAACGTCTCTAATAAAATGGATCGAATCTTATTTGAAGAACAGAATGCAGTGTGTCAAGTTCCGCAATATGCTCTCTACTGATATAAATGTTATATCAGGTGTGCCTCAGGGTAGTCATCTCGGCCCACTTTTATTTACTTTATTTATTAATGATCTTCCATCCGTTGTTGAAAACTCAAATATACTAATGTATGCAGATGACGTAAAGTTATTCTTATCGCTTGATTCTATTGATCAACAGTTGCGTCTCCAAGCTGACATTGTACACTTAACCGCTTGGTGCGCTAATAATTTAATGGACCTAAATGTGAAAAAGTGCAAATACATGATTTTCTCAAGATCAACACCAATCAATGGACTCTATAAAATGAATAATGCTGTTCTTGACCTAGTGGATTCATTTAAGGACTTGGGAGTTATTTTAGATAAAAAATTGGACTTCAGGTGCCATATAACCTCAACGATTAACAAAGCTACTGGTGTTCTGGGTTTTATTAAACGCTGGGCTAAGGAGTTCTCTGACCCTTATACAACCAAGATATTATTTACTACTTTAGTTCGCCCAATACTTGAATACGGATCTGTTGTATGGAACCCACAATATCTTTCACATTCAAATAAAATAGAGTCAGTACAAGTGCAATTCTTATTATTTTGTCTTCGTGGTCTTCCTTGGAACTCTAATATGAGATTACCATCTTACGAGAGACGCCTAGGACTTATTAAGCTTCCAACCTTAAGGAGCCGTCGACAAATGCTAAATGTTACCTTTCTGTTGAAATTAATAAACGGCTGCGTCACATCTCAATTTCTCCTGAGCAAAATAAACTTGAATATACCCAATCGTCCAACAAGGTATTATAGCTTCTTGAGAATTAAGTTTTACACTACAAACTATAGTAACTTCGATCCCTTTCGGAGAATTTGCAGTGATTTTAATAGTCTTTACCCTTGTATCGATTTCAACAAAAGTATTGATGTCGTAAAAAATGATATAATTTTACATCTTAACTCGTTACAAAATTGATTATAAATAAATGTTTAATTTGTTAAATCGACATTTGTTAAAACCATATTTTTTGTTTTTGCTATAATTTGTCTTGTTACTATTACAACAAAGCTTTATAGATTCCATTTATATATGTATGTAATTATCATTTCTGAAAAATTGTTATATTTTAATTGTATCAGTCTGTAAGGATTAACCCATAGACTAAATAAATAAATAAAAAAAAATAAAAAAAAATAAAAACATACACAGCAATGTTGCATTTACGAACAGGCCCAATTGCATTTTCATTCCGTGTGCAACACAGCGAAATATAAGACGATTTAGCCTCGTGCGTCTGAACGTTTGTAGAAATCACGATGCAGTCCAAACGAAAATAGTCAGACCCTTGAAATTTGATATAGATAAATTTTGAAGGATAGCACAAGTTCGGAAATGGGCTGAATAGGACCAGAAGGGAGAAAGTTCCCCTAAGATCAAATTTAGTTGTTTTAGCTTCTAAAAAACAATATAAAAAAGCCTTATTGAAAATTTGACCCAGTTTATTTACTAGATATTTGGCGGGTATTTAAGATTCGATCAAGTCGAATAGTACATTTTTGCCCGTTTTAGTTTCGATTAAATTGTGCACTTTTAAGGGACGGATAGACAGTTTTTTTGTAGCTATTTCAACCTTTTTTACTTCGTCGGCAAATTTTTGCTACAGGGCCGACGGAGGTGGGTGCTGTTACTCTGCTTTTAGTACATGATAGTGTCAGTCGCCGCCAATTATGTTCAGTGACCAGTGACTATGCGCGGGCTCGAACTCAGGACCCTCCGCATCATAGTCTCGTGTTCTACTACTTCAGCCAACAACACCCACAGTTTATTTTAATATCAAAACTATTTTCATTTTTGATATTGCATTGTTTGTATGACACATACACATTTTAGAAAAAATTTGAAATTCACCAACACATACACACATATTGCATGAGCATGACAAATATGTGTCTATAGGCTTTTTTACATTTTTTAAGTAAAGTTTTTACTTTTGTGACATTTTTAAGTGTGATATGAATAATTATTTTCAAAATAGGGATTTTAAGCAATTTTTTTTTTATTTTCTCTACACCGATATTCGCTTAAATACCTCACTGAGGCATTTAAGCGTACTCATTTAAATGCTTACCCCGCATAATTATCCAAACGTGCAGTCATTTTGCGCGAGGCAATTGGGTATTTTAAATTCTGTTGTTCATAATTTAGCTTAATTCAAACTAAAAAAATTCATTCTAATTTTTTCGAAATCATTCCCATGTGCTTTCTAAGTAAAATACATACATATATCAGTTAGAGATAATTTTTGTTGCCAAGTGTTTATGTAGCGTCTGGATAAACCAACTTATCTTGCCACGGTACTTCAAATTTAAAAAAAAAAATCTTTTACAATTTATCATTAGAATAAGAAATATTTGCTGACTGAATATTTGTAGTTAATGGATTTTTTAAAATTGGTTAAATAAATATTGTGTTTTAAATTTTGTCTGTATTTTCTTTA
The DNA here is from genome assembly GCA_951800035.1 of Linnaemya tessellans. Taxonomy (NCBI): domain Eukaryota; kingdom Metazoa; phylum Arthropoda; class Insecta; order Diptera; family Tachinidae; genus Linnaemya; species Linnaemya tessellans. The sequence goes on from OX637535.1 coordinate 99,320,722, forward strand.
GGAAAAACAAGGCCGTTTCCATAAGCCATACGATAACTGTTCATGGAAAAGTTACCGAAAATGTGAAGTATTTTTCATATAAACAAGACGATCGTCTGGAGTGTGGAGACACGTTTTAAAAATATGTACCTTTTTCCTTTTTATTTTTTTTTTGTAACGTAACCAAGACACATTCTTGTCTTTTGTAACGACTAACAATATGTCAACACTACAAAAACGTTATTTGGAAAAACTTAAACTGATCAATTTTATACAATTACAAATTCAATAGTTTTGTTTGAAAGCAGCCGCTTAACGATAAACCCTAAAACAACAATTAAAAAATATAACAACTTCTCACATTGTTGTTGTGCACCTAAAATGGTTGTGTTGTACACTTGACACATTATAACGAACATACAAGTAAGCAACCCTCATTATTTCTTATGTAAAAACATGGTCAGTCGATCGGTCGTCTTGTCTTTTCTTCCTGTTCATAATGATGTTGGGCTGTCTGGTGATACTGCATACGAGTATTAAAGATGTGTTGAAAACGAACAATCATATCACACACAAAAGAGGAGACTTGTAACAGCAAAAAAAAAAAAAGGAAAAAAGAAATGCTCTTAATGACACGAGCTGGTCATTTAGTAGTTGGGTCAACCGCATTTATAGACATTTTCCATGGCACATTTCTCTTCCTTTTTCTTGTTGTTCTTTGGTGTCATTATAGATGTTGTTGTTGTGTTATTCCCGGGGGGAACTAGCTATAAAAAAAGCGCAGCAACAACAACAACAACAATGCGGAAAGAAAATTTATTTAATCACTGATTATGAAGAAATCTGTTATGGTTAAAGAACAGGTAGCAAGTGTTAGATGCGATATGAATTACAGTGAGTGATAAAAAGAAGAGAATTTCAAATTAAAAATATTTTTTTTTCGATTTTCTAGCTAAATTTATTATGTAAGATTCCTCATAAGACAACAGCTAAATAATCAGCGAGAGCTAATTAATCCAGTCGTATGCGGCAGAACATAATGACATGCTAGTCATCATTTATCAGAGATCGACTAAGGCACACGTTTGTCTGTATGTATGTGTGTATTTGAGGACAGTGAAATGCTCAATGTAGCTATTGTTGCTATTTTGTTTGACCAAAAGCGTTTTTGCTTGCTGTTGTATTTTCTTTGCTTCCTCTAAAATTGAAATGACATTTTAACCGCATTGTTATTATTTCATTGGAATTATTAGTTGACTTAAACTGTTTCATAAATTTATTGTTAAACAAACAAAAAAAAAAAAAAAGAAACAAACAAAATACACAAGAAATAGATTTCCATTATTTTTATAAGATTTACGACTTTACCGATTTAATTTTATTCGTTGTTACTGTGATTAATTTTGTATGTGTGTGTGTGTCATACCACATAATATTCTTTTGTTAACGATTTTGTAATATTTTTTTGTAATTGTATCTGTATTTATTGTTTCTGTGTAAGGGGATTTCTTAAGCCTTTGGCGCGTGGCCGTGGCCCTTTTTTAATTATGTGTTCTTTGTTTGTCGTCGAGAAAGTGTAAACAATGACTGTAGATTTGATATCTTGAATTGATCACAAATTATGGTCATAATTAATATTACAGGCGTGTAAAAAGTACGTTTTTGGATTAAAAAGTAAAATAAATTATATCATTTGGAATTTTAAAATTTACATTCCTGAAGAAGAACATCTTAAAAGCACATAAAATTACTTAATGTTACATTATTGCGCACTTTTAGCAGGAATTTTATATCAGCCTTAATTCTTCCACGGAACAACATAATATAATGTTTTTGATTCCAAAATTCCGAAAATAATAATTATTGTGTTACAATTTTTAAACCATTCTTGGATATAAGATACTCCAGTTTTCCTCCGAAACTAGAAAATAATTCTGCATTTTTGCACTATTCATTTGGAAATAGCGAATTTAATAGAAATTAGGCTACCTTCTTTTACGAAACGTAATATTTGTTTCAAAACTCCCCCTAACTGCAACATTTTAGAAAAAAAGATATATGTAAAAATGTTACATATTTTCTAGAAAATAAAACGCCATAAATGTCCATACTGACATGTTGCACATTTTACTCTACTTTGCCGAATGTTTATTTTTATCGTGTTATATTAAATACTTGAAATTGTAGAACTATCCGAAAAATTTTAGAATTATATATTCAAACTTTTCGGAGTAGCTTTAATTCTTATTTATGGGTTTATGGAAAATTTAGGGCGTGAAAAATTATAACTAGGTTATAAAATATTTTGGTTACAGTAAATTTTTCCCAAAAATATTTAAAATTATGCATTAAAATTTTTCGGAGTAGCTTTGATTATTGTTAACTTTTGTTTTTTTTTTTCAGAAAATTATATTTTTATATTAAATTTAGCACATCCCCAGTGAAATTTTTATATTAAATGTTTAAAATTATGCATTAAAATTTTTCGGAGTAGCTTTGATTAGTGTTAACTGTTGTTTTTTTTCAGAAAATTATATTTTTATATTAAATTTAGGACATCCCCAGCGAAATTTCGATTAAATATTTAAAATTATGCTTAACATTTTTCGGAGTAGCTTTGATTATTGTTTACTGTCGATTTTTCTCAGAAAATTATATTTTTATATTAAATTTAGGACATCCCCAGTGAAATTTCGACTAAATATTTAAAATTATGCATTCAAATTTTTCGGAGTAGCTTTGATTATTGTTAACTGTTGTTTTTTTTCAGAAAATTATATTTTTATATTGAATTTAGGACATCCCCAATGAAATTTCGATTAAATTTAGGATTCCGAATTTTCGGAATATAAAATTTTTTTCGGAATACCTGGGAATTTTGCCAGCTTTCAGTCTTGTCAGAAAAAAGCTTATTGATTTTGTTGCATTTTCGAATGTTCTAGTATGTATTTTATTTTCGGAGTTATTATAATACAATTTCCTTTTTAATTTCTAGCAAATTTATAATTTTGTCTACATTCAAAACGACTCTAGACTAAATTTGTGGAAAAGTTGAAGTATACATCGCGCATTAGAAATTCTTAATATATGTGTGCTGTTATGCAAGTACGTACTTAAATATACGAAAATATTTGCATGCACAACCATTTAAGTATCAACATAATCACGTCTCAAATTAAATTATAATGCCAACAACAAAAACAACTATGTAGTCAGCATAATATTATATAATTTTCTTTTTAATCTATAGACAAAACAAGCGATGCCAATATGATAAACATCTCTTTAGAAGAATAACTTTTTTGTTCGGTTTTAGTTGGTGCTGGAAATGTTATGTTTAGATCTATTCATTGTAATAATTCAGCGTAATATGATCAGAAAAATAGCTACAAGAAAATGTATTATAAAAAAAAGCAAAAGCCTTTTAAAAAGAAAATAAATATATTAATCAACATGAGCAAGAAATAAAAGGAAACGATCATAAGAGAGATGCTGCTGCAGTAACAACAGAATGCACTCATCATTTTTGTTGGTTGCATGCATACTACGAGCAGATTAGAAGAAGATATTAAACGAACGAATAAACCGGCATGATTGTTTGTTTTTTTTTTTGCAATAAGAAAACTAAACTACATATACACTTTAATACTTACAGAGTTTCATAAAAAGAAAATTTTACAAAGAACCAGGAGAAGAAAATATAGTAAAAAAATTACTTAAAGATACACCATTAAACAATATTTTGAAGTGGGTTTCTCTTATATATTTCTTTTCACCCACAAAATATACAAAAATACACAGTCTTTAATAAACCGCTTGCAATGCGTTTTGCAGTTATTTTCTATTTATTTAATATTATAATTTTTTTTTTTGGTTTGTTGCTCTTTAAACAACATGCACTTGCGTACTGAATGTAAATTTTATTTCAATGATAATAGAAAACATAATGCACTCAGAAACATATAATTATGCTATTAACATAATGTGAACATATTAACAGTATTTGCTTAACATTTCTGGTAATTTTTTTATATATATTTACTTTAACATGGAATGCGAGAAGCAAACTAAACTGAATTGAATGACACTAATAATCATCAACAACCCAACATGTTTATAATCATGTTTAAGTATATAAACATGGAAATAATGCAGTAAAATGTAGCCAGGAGTATTTATAAGGAGATTTGTTTTATAAAACTAAAATACCGTAGAATTCAGATAACTGATCACTGATTAATTGAAAAAATCGCTTAATTAAATTTAAATATTTTTTTTTAATTCAGATGGATAGGCTAATTGTTTGAAATTTTTTTTGTAAATTTAGAAACACATGATATATGTATATCCCAAGGCACAAAGGAAAGTCAACATCAGTTTTAATTATCGAACGAACATAGCAGAGCAAAACAGCTGTTTTCGAAAGCCGCTACACCTTCATGAGCAGTACTTATGTGAGTTAGTTTTTTGTTTATAAAAATTTTATTAGAAAATTTCATTCGAGAACTGTATCAAACGGATGGCAGCACATTTTTAATCTCCGTGTTACCGTTTGCTTAAATATTTTTATTTATTAGTTTAGGCCGATTTTCAAACACTTTTGTGGCAAAATATCTCTAATCGAAAACCTATTTAAGTAAAATATATTTTCCTTGGAATATAAAAAAGGAAATCGGTCTTTTTATAGCCTCAAAAAATGAATTGGAGGGTACATTTACTTTCTCATTTCGTGTATAAGGTAGTAGAATATCTCTCTAAGATCCCATCAAGTATACATATTCTTGATCAGTGATGAAATCTCAAGACGATCTAGACACGTTCGTCTGTGAAAATCACGATACGGTACAAACGAAAAGAGCCAGACCCTTAAAATATGGCCCAGATAAATTTCGAAGTATTTCACGGTCGTAAATGGTCTAAATAGGACCAGGGGTAAAAAAGTTGCCCTAGGAAGAACTAAACCAACCTCTAAAAAGCAACATATTTTAAAGGTTTTTTTTTTTAATTCTGTTAAGCAAATGAAATATTTTTGGACTGAATTAAGATTTATAGGCTAATTGTTCGAAATTTGTTTTTAAATCTCAGAAAGACATTATAAATATTCCAAGGCACAAAGGAAAGTCAATATCAGATTTTTAGTTATTCAACTTACACAGCAAAGCAGAACAGCTGTTTTCGAAAGCCGCAACACTTTCATCATCAGTGCTCATGTGTATTGTGCTTGTCACCACTTATTAGGTGGCTTAGTTGAATGCGATAACAATTCCTATTTATACAAATTTTATTATGAAATATTTTTATGTTGAAGAAGTTGTAAAGTGTTGAAATTCGAGCCAGAAAATCAGAAAAATCCTTTTTTTTGAAATCCTTTTTGCAAATATTTAACAAATTGTATTCTTCAACCCTACATGCCTTAAAACTTAAAAAAATAAAAATTATGTTTAAGATAAGGACAAAGGCCATAGCAGCCAGCTCCTAACATTTTTTTAATTATTAACATATAAATTTATTTTTGTATTAATAAATAAAAATAATAAATAAATTTTAAAGTTTTTATGACGAAGCTGAGATGCTCTGTGATCTTCCCCTGCCCTAGCAAACGAACAACACGGGTAAACTATCGACTTTTATTATCAAAATTCATCATCAGTTACGAAAGTTTATCGTGCACTTCTTGTGTGCAGCAACGAAGCTCGCTTCTGGTTTTATGAACACGTGAATAAGCACAATTGTGAAGAGCAGTCAGAAGTATTGCCAATACATGGCGTAAAATGCATTGTTTGCTGTGGATTATGGGCCGGTGGTAACATTTTGCAAAGACGACGAAGGCAGGAACTTTACTGTGAATGGCGAGCGCTATCGTGCGATGATTAACATATTTTTTTTGTTGGCCGAAATGCTGGGCCTGGCCGACGTGTGCTTTTAACAAGACGATGTCATTCAGAGGAGAATTTGGTGAACAATTTATTTCAAGTTTGGGGCCGGTCAATTGGCTGCCTAGACCTATTCTTTTGTGGGACGATGTTAAATCTCATGTTTATGTGGACAAGTCCGCAATAGTTGATACACTGGAAGCCAATATGGAATAATTTATTCGTGAGATACCGGTCGATATGTTTTAGAAAGCAAAAAAAAAAGAAAACATTAAAAATAAACTAAAAGATTTCCTGCAGAAGTTAGCCGAAGGTTAACGAAATATTGAAAATAAAAGTGAATACAATTTATGTATGTCTATACTAAAACTCTAAAGCTTAAAAAATAGTTTAATTGTATTAATTTTGTTTTATATTTTTATCTTCATTTTATTTATCAGCAGCCGCCCCACAGTGCTAACTTCTTTCTCTTTTCTTTGCCACCAAACACATGCTGCCATGTTAAACGGTCGACGATGTTGGTTTAATAAACCAAAAATAATAATAACAACAAGCAAAGAAAAAAAAACACCTAAACTTCAATATTTACCGTTAAGGTCGTTCGTTGTTGTTACTGCATGAGTACATTGCATTTTTCCCCCAATTTTTGTTTTGTATACATACACACACACTCTCTCTCCCCACCTCTCTATCATTCGCTCTCTCTGTATTACAGCCAGTCATATGAATGCTTTTGCCAGCACTGACCTCCTTTTCACACTGTATTTTCATTTTATTGCCATTTGATGATATTCTTATTGTTAAGAAATTAAATTAAAGCAGCAAAAGAAATAATTTAAAAAGATAAACTTTCCAAATATCAATAACACATGTGATAACGTTTTTTGTTGCTGTTTTTTATTTTTTTAGGCAAACGGTTTTGTTAGGAAATAAATATTATGTGCTTAAAGAAAATAATATAACTTATGTTTTTCTTTACCAATTCTTAAAATTTTATTAAAATTTAGTGCAAAACAATTTATTATTATATTCCCATAGTTAATAACACCATAATGACAGTTGCTTTTCAGAAAATGTAAATCACTTCATTAATTTGATTGGAAATGAGGCAAAAAATTAAAATGATTAAATATTTTGTCACTTAATAACTACGAAAAGTTGTGATTAATTAATAAATAAATTTTCTGAAATAAGTGTGTATGTATATTAATCATAAGCCAATTTGTCAAGATGGCCTTAGAGGCAAGAAATATACACGATTTTTCTTCTTTTTTCTTAATCAATAATTAAAAATAAAATAAAGCAAAATTATTTAAAGGAAGACTGGGTTGACTTTCCAAAAATGTTACAAAAAATGTTGACGATCATTATTTATGATTTTTATGCCTGCTGTTTGCTGATTGCATTTTAAAGTCTAAATTATAAATAACCTGAGTATGAGAGTGGAGTGAGTGAGTGTCCGTCGGGCTGTTGTTGTTGTTGTGCTGCTCTGCTGGTAAATTGTGATAAAGTTGATCACATATGTGATCGTAATTTTTTGACCTGATTTTCTTTTCTGCGTGTTCACGCTGTTGCTGACTATTTAAAGGTGATCATCATAATCGACACATTACATGTTGACGTTTATAAATAAATTAAAAAAAAAAAAACTGTATTGGAAAAGAAGAAAATATGCTTAATTTCACTTGTTTTTTTTTCTCTTCCTTTATGTGCGTATATTTCTAGTAAATATGTTGCATAAAGTAGGTCAGAATTTTGTTTTAATTTTACATTAAAGATTTTTTTTAACCAGCTGACACTCCCACAAAAAAATACGCCTCTAAAAGAAACTTCGCATATTAACTTATTATATTAAAAGCAAGTGAGAATTTTAATGCCTACTACTTCAAAGCCTGGATAAATTCAAGTGATTTTATAAAATAAAATTTTGCTTCCGCCATTTTGCCTAGTCTTAATTAATGGTTGGTGAAATGGCTAACAAAAGGATATTAAAATATTATTATTGAACAGTTTTTGCTTCATTTACCACCGTTGCAACTTTCTCACTCGCATCACTCCTCTGTAAAAAAACACACCGTTATAATTTCTTTTATTTTTTTATCTTCTGTTTGCAAGACAGAGAGAAAGAGAGAGAGAGTGCAATGTCATTTGACATTTTTGACAGTTATTGGGCGATTATTGTTATTTATTTGTTAAACGTTTCATGTTTTTTGGATTTTTTTTTGCGGGGGAAGTTTTTTTTTATATATAAAATTTATGTACAACTACAATTTCTTTTTATTGATATCATGTTTATTTAGGATTATGGCTTCTTAAATATGCATTCAATTTGACAGTTGTGTAAAAATAATAGCACTATAAATAATTGAAAGTTAAAAGGAAGAAGCGAAAAGAAATTTAAGGTTTATTTATGACATACACAAGACAAAAAGTGGAAGGGAAAAAATTTTAAGCTTTTACTTTCACAAAATAAAAAAAAATAATAATAACAAATAAATAACGAATTAATTATAAACAGTAGAGAGTGAATTTAAATTGTCATACAGCGAATCATTTTTGGTAAATCTTAAAGCGCATCCATTTAAACAAAAACAATTAAAACATTTCTTTTACGGTTTATCTATAACAAAATAACTTCATCAAACTAAAATCTTACAATTTCTATAAAAAATTGGGCAAAACAGTTTTTTTTATAATTATTATAAATATATTTTTGGTTGATATTTTTAAAGATTAACATCAGTATTCACAAAAAATAAAGTAGATTTGATCAACACTGTAAAATAAATTTTCTATGAAATTTTTACTTTAAAGCACACTTGAAGTACACATTAATTTTTGTGAATACAGCAGTAAATTTTTCAGCATCCTTTTCAATATATTTTTATAATTTTTTTCTATAACTTTTTTTTTTTGCTAAAAATATAATTTTATTATAATATTTCGCCACATATTCGGTAACATCTTCAGGAGAAGTTGTAACGAAATATTGGAATAATTTTTTTTTTATAATTTAGAGGAAAATGTCTATATAAAAAGGTCTATAAGAAAATATATTAAAGAAGAAAATTTAAATATCAATAAAAAAAATATATGTGCTGTTCTGCTCTGTTGTGTAAGTTGAATAACTAAGAACTGATGTTAAATTTCCTTCGTGCCTTGGAATATTTATCATGTCTCTCTGAGATTTAAAAACAAATTTCGAACAATTAGCCTAAAAATCTTAATTCAATTTAATAAAAAAATATATTTTTTAATTCAATAATAATTAAAAAAAAATATATATATATAAAAACTGTTTTACACTTAAACGTTTCATGTTAATCGTGATGAATCTTTTTTCTTACAGTTTTCAAAAAAGTTTGAAGGGATATTTTTTTAGTTTCTATGTGACTAGAGACACTGGAATAACTAAAAATATTCCCCCTTATTCTGTATGTCGTCGTCGACGTCACGTCAAGACGACGGCAAAAAATTGTCACCAGACTACTATTAATTCATTCTAAAAATATTATATGCCTCGGAGAATATCAAGAGGTTATCACGCCTAAACAATTGTAGTCAACTTTTTGCTGTCGTGTTGTCGTGACGGCGATAACTACATTTAGAATAAATAGGATTGTAAGTTTAAATAAATTTAATTGCTGTATTTTTAACAGATTTATGAGTGAAGAGCACGATTTAAAAAAAAATTTTCAAGACAAAAAGCTTAAGGCTGTATTCATAAAAAAATAAAACGAATTTGAAATCTATTTTAAGAAAATTTTTTATGAGAAAATTTGATTAAAATACATTTCAAACTCATTTTAAATATTATGAATACCAGGGTTAATATTTTGCAATGAAATTTTTTATGCCAAAAAAAGTTGTACTTGAAGGATTCGACAATTTTGTATGTAAGCGTAGAGGACGAGGATATCTCACTTTATACTCTAAACACATGCACGACAGCAGGCTACCGACTACAGGACTACAGAATGATTATTTTCTCGGTTACACGGCAGGTTGTTGGCCATGCTACTTTTGCCATCTAAACACATGTATTTTATTTCTGTAGTCGTGTAGTCGGTAGCCTGCTTTCGTAAATGTGTTTAATGCATTGTGCTTAATTTCTTAACTAACAATTGATCTCAAGACCCAAAATATAAAATTTTTTATTATCTGAAGTTCCAAAGTTCCTTTTTTATTAGTCCTTGAAACTTAATGATAACAATTACTTCAAATACGCCACTAATAATTATAAATTTAATGATATATGTACATATATTTTTGTTATTGTAATTTTTCCTTTGTGATACACTTTTACAAATTTGCCAAAACTACCTGCATGTGCTCATACTCGTATCTGTATCTATTATTACCTATTATCATAAGTTATATCATTTAATACTTTTTGCATTATTTAATGAAATTTAAGGCGCGCCATGTTAATGACTTTGATGTTTGCTGTCAAATAAATCATGGTGGCATGTTTTTTGTTGTCTTCTGTTGCATGTTACCGGAAGTTTTAAATATTTTCAACGTGCTTTACTTTTTTTCATTTTTTGCGGTAATATATATACACATATAAACTAAATAAATTGTACAGTGTACACACATCTTATGACAACAATCACCAAAGAAAAACCTCAAAGCAATAATACAAATTTAACCTTTAACACGAAGTCAAGCGACAAATCTATAAAAAAAAAGTCAACCGAAAATCAAATCATATGCAAACTCAATGCCAATGATGATGTTTTTTTGTACAGAAAAAAACATGAATTTTTTTTGCCACAAAAAACAAGTCCTCAATACGTGACTTAAAGGCAAAATAAATATATCAGTATCTGCCACAGTCTATGGCCGGCATATTCATACATATCGTACGAGTACAATAGTGCCACCATTTAAACAAGATGAAATTAAATTACCCAACACCAAAACCAACTTTCGAACCAATAAAATAAGCTATTGTTTGAAAAACGTTGCAGTTTTTTTTCGCTAAAATTTATGTGGTGGTTTTTGAGTTTTTCTTAATGATTTTATAAATGAAAAAAAAAATATATTATATTTGTATTCAAAAAATATAAGGTAAAAAATTTTTTTACTTTAAGTAAATTTATACTTAAAAAAAGTTTATAGCTGTCTTCTTTAAAAATTGAAGAAAATAATTTTTTTAAGTACAGATAACATATATTTTTTAAATTTTAATTGAAAGAGATATACTGGCGTTTCTTAGTTATTTGAGGCACACGAGATCTAAGAAAAATTTGAAATAATCAACAGTTTATATTAGCAAGAGTTCAAATTATCGAGACTGATTTGAAAGAAAACTTTCAAAACAAAAACTTTCAAAACAGATTTTTTATTGTGAACCATCTTACCGTTATATACATAAATACGAGGTCTGTTCAAGAAGTGCTATGATCCTTTGTGTACAGTTAAAGCTATTTAGCATTTTTAGTTTATTTGTGAAAGTCATAAAAGTAAGAAGTATTTTGTGTGTACGCCAATTTTCTGCTTTCAAAAAAAAAAAAAAAAAAAAAATTCATCACAGAATTCCTATAAATTTTTTTTGGAAAAACTGGAATAAAGTGCTCAAAAGCAGTTGAGTTTTTTGCAATGGCATACATTCTGATGTCTGCAAGGGGAAAAAGTTTTTCAAAAAAGTCGAGAAGATGTAAATTACGACGCTTGTCTTGGAAGACGCAGGACATCAAAAACCCACGAATATATTGAGAAAGTGCAGAAGACTGTTAGGATATACCCTAGAATCGCTATTAGGGAAAATGCTGGAAATGTCGGATTTTTTAATTTAGTTTGGTAATGGGGAAGTTCTCACAAGCAAATGTTCACTACATTAACTGCGCTCTTTTCCTCCCAAGGTAGCGTCTATATTGATAAATAAAAATGTTAAGAGATATTCTCTTTAATGATTTTATTGCTAAATAATACTATAACATACCAATTTTGACATTTGGGGAATTTTTTCTTGGGTATTATGGGGATTTTTGCAAAAATCTCTAATAACTAATAATCCCAACTTTTCAACCAAAAATATTGGTAAACACATATTAAAGAATTTCTTTTATTTAAGAATTTTAACGCTTAAAGATATCTACTATACAATCCCAATTTTGGGAATTTGGGAATTTTTCTTGGTTATTATGGGGATTTCTTAAAAAAATCTTCAAATTATTATTTCTACTTTTTCAACCAAAAATATTGATACATACAAATTTCAAAAACAAAATATTTTTCCCAATTTGGGGAATTTGGGAATTTTTTCTTGGGTATTATGGGAATTTCAGCAAAGAAAATCCAAAAATATTATTTCTAGCTTTTCAGTCAAAAATATTGATAAAATTCAAACCAAAAAAGTTTGACTTAGGTATGATGGAACAAAAAATTCAGAAAAATGGGACATGAAGAAAAATAATCAAACGGCAACACGGGTATTAAAACAATAACATGTTAACATCAGGTTGATACAGTTCTCGGATTCTTTTTCACAATAAAATTTGTGTAAATAGGAACTGTTATCACATTCAACTAAACCATCTAATAAGTGGTGACAAACACAATACACATGAGCACTGATGATGAAGGTGTTGCGGCTTTCGAAAACAGCTGTTCTGCTCTGCTATGTAAGTTGAATAAAACTGATGTTGACTTTTCTTTGTGTCTCGGAATATTTATCATGTCTTTCTGAGATTTAAAAACAAATTTCGAACAATTAGCCTATGAATCTTAATTCAATTTAATATTGATAAAAATAAATTTTACAAAATTTTTTAAATTAAATCTTAAACACCGCACAGTTTATTGTGGTACTCTGTAAGTAATTTTATTTTTCGCTAATATTAATGAAACATATATCGCTTAAAAGGTAATTTTGTGTAATTGCGCTCAACATAAAAGTGAAGTGCCTGAGTTGTGATCAAAATACCGCAATGCTTTACTTAAAAACAACACAGTAATTAAGATCCAGCATGTCTTATATTTGTCTCCTTGCGACTTGTTCCTGTTCCCAAGATGAAAAAAGTGCGGACGAAGGAATGGAATATTGTACGGTTGAGGAAATAATAAAAGAATGGCTGAGAAAACTTAAGGGCGTACCAGAAAGTGCATATGAGAACTGCTGTCAGGGTTAAAAAAAAAACGCCAGCGCAACTTCGTTATATCTATTTTGAAGGAGACAAAATAGAAATTGATGAATAAATAATTATTTTTTGAGAAAAATCCAAATTCGCCTCATTTCTTGAACAGACCTCGTATATTTCAGCTTAATTAAAAACACTTTTAAAATTGTATATAAAAAGACAGCTTTAACCGATACAGAAAGGCTAGTGAATTGAGCAATTTCGTATTGAAAAAAATACAAGTTAAAGGAATAAAATTTATAAAAAATATATTACAGGATGTTAATTTTTTTCACGGGCTCAAGTTTAAATCTGCGAAACTACAAATTATTTTTTATTTTTATTTAATAAATGAATTTGTTCAAATTCTATTTATTTATATTAAGAGTGGAATATTAAGAATATTTTGTATAAACATTAAACCATATTTATAAAAATATTTAAATATTCTAAATTTCATATTTAACATATTTCTACACAAAATTGTTCAAATAAGAAAGTTGTATGTAAAGCCTAGTACTCTGTTTGAATTTGTGGAATATGTTGCGCAACATGACTTATTTCAGTTTCAGTTTTTTTCCTTTTTAATTGAAATTATGTTTTCCATTTTCAATGACAAAATTTTTTTTTTCGTTCGAAATAAATAACATTCATGTTATTTCACATGTTTTTCATAATTAAAACAGAGTACTAGTCTACCAACATTTTTCCACAAATATTTCGATTGAATATTTTTTGTATGGGTTCTGTCAGAATTTCACATGAAATTTGAAACAGAATACTAGGCTTAAGTGTGAAATATTTATTATAAAATAGGTCTTAAAAACGTCTGTCTATTCTTTGTTTACTTTAATTTATAAATGTAAAATAAAGAAGTCCATTACACTTTTAAATTTGGTTATTTAATGCTGAACACCTCTGCTTGAATTTCTTAGCTCACACATTGTTGTACACTCCCATAAAAAGTGGAAAAATCGCACTAAGTAGAAAAATCAATCATAATTCAATAGCTATTCTCATTAAAATCAATTAAATTTACCCTTTCAATATAAGACTTTCTTCCACCACTAAAATGGGGTGAGTTCCTTTGGCTCTTTGTTTACAATGTTGAGTTTACATTCTATGGCACCCTAGTCTAATATGGGAAATTTTTTTGTTGCTACAATGTTATTGTACAGAATAGTGTGTGTATGCAATAGCCAGGGTGGGCACATTTGCTAACATTAAGTGATAAGGGAAATAAATAAAAACAATGCTTTGGCATTTTCTCAATAACAGAGGGGGAAAAAAACAAAAATAACACCAAAACTCATGACCTTAAAAATGATTTAACACACATACCAGCTTAATTTGCCAGAGTTGTAGGTTTTATTGCCATAATTTGTTTGTTAGTTAACTCCAGTTGTTGCTGTAATTTTATGAAAGTTCAATATTTAGGGATTTTTGCTTGCTTTCTTCTATGAATTTGTAACACTTAGTTGCTGTTGTTATTGTTGCTATGATGCTGTGTGCAAAAGTGTGGGAACATTTTGTAAACTGGTAACTATTCAATATTGAGTGTGTGTTGGAAAATGTGTTACCAAACACTAGGAGATTGTGTTAAGACATGGGAAAATTTGCATAAATATGATTTTCAATGAATAAGTATGTGATTTAGAATGGATTTGAGAAAAAAAAGAGGCTTTTCTCTTGCTGTTTGGAAGGTGTGAACGAGGAACGGAATGAAGATAATTAACAATAAAGTGTGAAATGTGGCAAGGAATTTCCTACATTTGGCATATTGAGACTGTGTTTTTGACTTATACACATAATGACGTGTAAGGATGAGACTATATAGCAAAATGAATATTTTTTTGTATAAAAATAAGTCAGTACTGATCCGTTCTGCTGGTATAAAAAATTTCAAGTATTTTATAAATCCTTAAAAATATATAATTTTATTTTATTATATTTATTAAGTTGGAGGTCTTTTCATAAAATTATTAAAAATTTTATTTATTAAAATTTTTAATAATTTTATAAAAATTTTAATAAATAAAATTATTAAAAATTTTATTTATTAGCATTTTTTTAAGTTTTAAAAAATTTTATTTATTACAATTTTTATTAAATTATTAAAAAAAAATTATTTATTAAAGTTTAATATTCCAATAATTTTATTTACTAAAACGGGCTGTACATTAAATAACAATTTTTAATATTTGGTTTTGAGCGATTTTTATAGAAATTGTCTTTCCAAATACAACCTTTAAATGTTACAGCAATGCTTCTGAATTAAATAAGTATTTACTATAATTTTATATTTATTTGGTATATTTTCCCAGAAATTAATTTTTCAAAAATAGCAAAAACCAAAAAAAAAAAATATCTTCTTATTATAAAAATATTTCTTAATTATTTCAAATCTTTTTATGCCAAAGAATTTGTTTGAGAAATCATGAAAATTCTTTAACTCTTTCAAGTTTTTTAAACAATTTTGTTGCATTTCATTTTAATGTTGGCTTAAAAAGAACAATACACTCGCATTTATTGAATTGAATTTATTGTCTAGCCGCTACTTAAATTATTTCATTCAAATATCAGCTCAAAATTTATATATCCAACCAACCACACCTCTGGTTTAAGCCATAAAAAGATTTCAATAAATAAAATAGCAGAATTGCAATTTTAACTAGATTTTTTTTTGTCGATTGTGGGAAAAAAATCTGCAACAAGTGACAAATATAGTAAAACAAACAACACCTACTGAACAGTATAACGCAAAAAAGCCATTTGAAAAATCTATTAATTTTATAACCATAACAAAGTGTTCACACTAACAACAAATTGAAAACATGTTGCTTGATTAAAGATTAAATTGCAAACGTCTTTAGGTTTATGCGTTGCGAGGTAATAAGATTCAAAAAATGTCTAGTAATATATTTCATTACTTTTTTTTTAAGTTTTCATTACGAATAAAAAGGCATGTAAAAGTTTTTAAAAATAAATGTGAACATTGAATTTAATATGTAATGACAGCAGGGAGCCAAATGTCATTTGCTGCATGTAAAACAACAGCAATAACAAACAGCAGCAGCAGCAGCAACAACAAAATTGATAATAAAAACGCATTTGCACAGATTTTTTTTTACAAATTTTATTTTTTCACTAATATTTTTCCTTTCTTAAAGTTGTCATCCAGTCCAAGCTGACCATACAATTTTTCCAGCCACATAAAGCAGACATTTGAATGGTGAATTTTTCTTACACGTATTGCAAAGCCAAATAGTATTGAAATAAAATTGACATCTCAAAAGTTAAGAAAAGCTGGTGTCTCTTAGATATTTATATTAGAGATGGCCACTAAAAATTGTAAAGCCGTGAGAAGCTTTTCGCGGATATAATGCAGCAGCAAAAAGGGTCTGTGGAATACAATAATAATTGCTTCGTGTTGTAAACAATTTGTATACTTTTCTTCCTGTAGATATTCTGTTCCCGATTTTCTCCACAGACTTTAACTGTTTCCGCAATCGGTCCTTAAGTAAAGACCATAAATATAAAATAAGGCTGTGAACTGGTAAATTTCACAAATTTTTGTAATTCATGTGTAAAAATATTTCCCATTATCCCACATCGAACTCGGCTCCATGGCATTTTCCCCAGACAAATTTAACAATCAGTTTTAAGAAAAAAATTTTTTTTTGGTCAAAAATCCAGTTTAATTTATTTTTAATGTATTCTTAATTTATAGGAAGAAAAGCTTCCAGAATATAATGATTTATTGGATAATAAGACAAGAAAAAACTTGTTTGGACAAGAAAAAACTTGTTTGTGCATATAAACGTGTTTGTAAACATGATCGTGAATAAAAGCTTGTCACGCTTACATCACAAAATTAAATTAAACACACCTTAATAATTTTTATAATATCAAAGGCTGATTTGAAAAACACATATATTTTAATAATTTGCCGAAAAACCGCTTAAGTCTAATTTAGTAATTAAATCAAATCGCTTAATTCAATGTTAGTGAAAGAAAATGTGCAATTTTTTCCACATATAAGAGTAGGTAATTTTAATATTTTTATCGTTTTCATGAAAACCAGCTTAAGTAAATTTTTGTAAAACAGCTTAGTTGGACTTCAGCGAAATAAAGTAGAGCAGATGCATTTTTGTATGGAAAGAAATATATCAGTATAACTTGAAACGCCCTAGCTAAAATAATTGTTTACAGGAGAAGGCAAAAAATAAAAATAAAATAAGAGGGAAACTGTAATAATAAATTGCTTATTTCTGATAGTAATGCCCTAAATATTTGTGGAGAGCTGTATTTGTGCGAAGTGAATTGGAATCCGTGAAAAAATCTATTTCGTAAAAAATGCGAATTCGGGATTTTTTACTTGAGGCCAACGAAATCCATAGTTGATAACATAGAAATGGAGTAGCATTAAAATAGCAGCGGAATTATTATTATTTTTTTTTTGCTAATCCAATTTAATTATGCTGCTATAGAAATTACTGGGCATCTGATTCGCCTGTACATACTGGGAAGCAATACTTTAGAATATACTATTTCTTGCTATTAGTGCTATTACCATTTAAAGGTGACAGAAAGAGAAAGGTTTTCGCAGTGCGACTTTAAATGCCTTTTTTTAGTCATTGCTATTAATATATAACGTAGTAGTAGCAGTATTTTACGAATGCTACAGATTACTGGTATTAAATATAGTAGCAATAGCAATAGCAATTTATTACTACAGTAATCTAATCATTTATATCCAGCTAAAAAATAATATTTACACCACTCTGTTTAGCACTAGTTTAATTGCTACTAAAATTTATATGTGCTACTGCTGTGACTAAAATTGATGACTTAGTAATTTATGT
Source organism: Linnaemya tessellans (assembly GCA_951800035.1). Lineage (NCBI taxonomy): Eukaryota > Metazoa > Arthropoda > Insecta > Diptera > Tachinidae > Linnaemya > Linnaemya tessellans. The sequence goes on from OX637535.1 coordinate 99,338,563, forward strand.
TTCATAACTGTATTAAATCATTTTACTTAAATTCTTAAATATAATTTTAGTAGCAATAAAAAATGTTTCATTACTTACAGGATTTTTTCTTAGCTGGAATATATTGTTTAATACTATTTTTACTAGTTCTAAAGTTTAATGCTAGTAGCAATAACAAACTATAAAGTTCATTGCTTTCAATGTTTTATTTTAAGCTACTGCAAAAACAATTGCTACACAATTTAAAGTCAGCATTGGCCATGGCAAACAAATAGCACAAAAATGTTAAAAATTTTTAGCAGTACTTCAAATGCTACTAGCAGTTAAAAATAGTAGCACTAAAAAATATCACTTTTCCGCCTACTAGTATTAAATGTAGTAACAATAGCAATTTATATTAATATGCTACTGCGTAATTGGAGTAAGAAATAGCAATAGTACATGAATAACTGAATTTGAATGTAGTAGCAGTAGCAATTTATTTGAAACTTTATAATTGAATTGTTTTTTTTTTACATTTATTTATTGCTACAATTTCAAAAGTGTAATATCAACTGATATTACACTTTATATATTTAATACCAATAACATTTTATTAAACTACTGCTTCTAGTATGGATTACTGAATATTTTACATTTTTCTTAATTCAAATATGTTTTCTAATATTAATTTTACTAATTATGAAATTCAATGCAAGTAGCAATAAAAAACTATCAAGCTCATTACTCTTAAAGATCTATTTTTTTTTTTTTTTAGGAGTAGGACCAGCATTCAGGGGATGAATGAATGCATTGCGCCGGAACTTAAAACGAGTGGATAGTATTGAGAGGACAGATTAGGAGAGATGAGAAGATAGACAGTTTTTTTTTAGCTATTTCAACCTTTTACTTCGCCGGCTAATTTTTGCTACAGGGCCGACAAAGGTGGGTGCTGTTACTCTGCTTTTAGTACATGATAGTGTCCGTCGCTGCCAATTATGTTCAGTGATCAGTGACTATGCCTTCATCATTGAAACAGGCTGGCAACAACTAACACAACCACGCACTAATGGTGATCAGAAAAATTCAACACAATATTTCATGACCCAGCGCGGGCTCGAACTCACGATCCTCCGCTTCATAGTCTCGTGTTCTACTACTTCAGCCAACAGCACCCACATTTTAAAATACTACAACAATAACTGCTACTAAATATAAACCAAGCATGCGTCCTAGCAAATAAATGATTCCGAGTTGTTTAGTTTGTTTAGCAAAATTATTTTAAATAATAGCATTTTAAATGCTACAAGCATTTAAAAGTAATAGCACTAAAAAATTAAGAAAGCTCTACTTTCCTATTGCTTTATTTAGGTCTTTACTGCTGCACTAGTAAAATAGCATTTTAGCTTGAATATTACTATTGAAATTTTAAGGTAGTAGCAAGTATAAATTTCCTTTAAATTTACTGCTACTGCAATGAAAGTTATGAGGGATTATAATAAATGACTGACTAAGAATTTATTTTGTATAGTGAAGTGAACTATTTTCAGCAATGCTATTTTTATTGCTACTCAATTTAAAGGGCTGAGTTGTCTTCATTTGATAGTAAATAATGCTACTGAAACTACAGCTACGAAATATAAAAGTAGCATTAGTTTTTAATATATTTTATCTAAAATAGTCTTTATTATAGCACTTAATATGCTACTGGTGATTAAAAGCAGTAGCAATTGGATTTATAAGCTGCTTGGGTGTAAAATTTTAAGCTACTATTAATCTTATTGCTAATATCATTAATTTTTCGACATTTTTTCATAATATTTAGTGCAGAATGTACTATTTTTATTGCTATTAAACATGAAAAATTTATACTAGCAATTGAAAGGTTCATTTATATTTTTTTAATATTCTAAAAATTCTATTAATAAGAATGAAAAAAAAGAATAGTAGCTGCTATGTGATAAAACCAACTTCTTAGATATATTATTAGCAAAACTATTGCTATTAATAGCAAGTCATCAGTAGCAATAGCAAATTAAGCAAATTGAAGCTTTTAATATTTTTCAGTAAAACTTTTTCACTTCTACTATTAATAGCAAACTACTTTAAAATATTTATGACGCAACCGCTGAATAAGTTTAAGAAACCAACGAGCATAAACGGTTATTCATGAAAACCTGCCAATATTCTCTACAAGGTCTTGCTATTCCCACTGTCACCGCTGTTTGACTTCACTTTTTATTGATGACTGTTTGCTATTGAAAGCAATAAGCTTCTAAGTAGAACTCTTAAGGCGCTGAATATTAAATAATTCTTTCGATGTGGTGGCATTAATAAAAGCAACAACAAACAAGAGTAAAAGTATCTGGTAGATGACAAAAAAAATAAATAAATAAATAAAAAAATAAAAAACAAAAAATGCAAACAAAAGTTCAAGAAAAAAAAAAATAAGTAATTGTATGTGAAAGTTGTTTTTATGACTGTCAACATCTTTTTTAGTTCGTTCGTTTATTTCTTTATTTGTTGCATATAGATTTTATTGTTGTTGCCGTTTAAGTAGACATTCTTTGGCGACTGACTTTTAAGAATCGCTGGTGGTTAAACATTTAACTACTTTCATTATTTTAGCTTTTTTCACTTTTTTCGTGCGATTATTTTTTTTTTGTTTTGGTGAAAAAAGTCAGATAGCCAGTATGTACTTGTATGCCTTTAAGCCAACTTTTGCGATACCAAACACCAACACTAACTTATTCTTATACAAAGTTTGCGAGCATATCAACGAAAAAGTGTAATCGTCTGTCAACAATGTCGCTTGAAAGCCACAAATTGTTAACAATGTCTGGCCAAAGTAACTGCTGCAAAGCAAAAGAGAATAACTGAAAAAAATATGTCCGAAAAAACTAGAAAAGAAATTTATTTGCCCAAAAAAATAAACTGAAACATGTGGCCAAGAAAAGTTTTTTTTTTGTAAACTGACTTTTTTGGAAATTCACAAGAATTTAGAGCAGATTCTTATCAATTTAAACTGCAGTTTTGCAACAACGAAAATAAGGAACAAAATTAAAGACCAGCTTAAAAGCAGACATTCACCAGCCGCCAGAAAATTACTTGCGCTTGATAAAAACAATATTAACAAGTAAAGCTTTAAGGCATTTATTGTTTGCAAAAGAGTTGAAAAGAAGAGGTTAAGATGTATTTCATTACTACTGCCTGTACATAAACACTTACTTTGGTCTTAAAGCTTTGGAAAAGCTTTAGGTAATACTATAGATAAACGGCTTAACAATCATCTATTGCAGCCTTATTGTAAAAAGAGCTTGAATTAAAAATAAATTAATAATAAATGGAATTCAGTGAAAGAAAAGCTTTTAAGTTTATGCAATTATTTGAAACATATCAATAAAATTTTTTAATTCTTGGTAATAAAATTACATTTTGAATTTAAAAATGTAAATTTTATGTAGATTTTGTAAATTCATTTAAAAAACGGCGAAAAAAGTTTATTGTAGTATTAAATAATCAATGAAAGCTTTTAATTTTTGATAAAGCTTTAAGCTTTAGATGTTCTAAACAGAGTAATTTTATTTAAGTAATCTTAATAATTTGTAAAAAAGAGCTTTAACAATAAAAATTACGCAGTGAAAGCTTTCTAAAACTAAAAAGATATAAATTTTATTTAAATAGTGTGAATAAATTGTAAAAAAGGTGAAAAAGCTTTCATAATATTACATAATTATATAACGAAAGCTTTAAATTTTTAATCAAGCTTTAAAAACTCAAAATATGTAATTTTTTTAAATAATGTTAATATATGTTAAAGAAAACTTTAAAAGTATTGATTTATAAATATAAGATTTTAATTTTTGATTCAGCTTGAGGCTTTAGAAATTCAAAATATCAATTTTATTTAAATAATATTAATAAATTGTAAAGGAGAGGAGAATTAATAAAATAATAAATGATTTAAATTTTTAATCAGGCTTTTAGTTCTAAACCTAACAATATATTATAAAAAATGGCAAAGAAAGTTAATAAATGAGAGCTTTTTATATTCAAGGAAGCTTTAAGCTTTAGAAATTCAAAAATTTTCATTTTATTTAAATATTGTTTATAAATTATAAAAATTTTAAAGAAAGTTTTAACAATATTAATTAATCAATGAAAGCTTTTAATTTTTAATAAAGCTTTAAGCTGTAGAAATTAAAAACCATTACTTTTATTTCAATATTGTTTATAAACTATAAAAATCTTGAAGAAAGCTCTAACAATATTAGTTAATCGATGAAAGCTTTCAATTTTTAATAAAGCTTTAAGGAGTAGAAATTGAAAAACATAATTTTTATTTCTATATATTTTATAGATTATCAAATATAGTAAAGAAATATTTAAGAATATTAATTAATTAATGAAAGCTTTTAATTATTAATAAAGCTTTAAGCTGTGGAAATAAAAAAAACACTTTCAACTCTATATTGTTTATAAATTATAGAGAATGCTTTGGAAATATTTAACAAGTATCGAAAAGAATCGTTGCTAGCATTTTAAGCTCAAACTAAACATTGTGCTCGTGGCAACAAGAGTTGTCTAATAAGAGTTGTCTTTGGGAAAAAGTTATAAATGTCTAGTTGTGTGTTTTACTTAAGGCCTTTAAAATTTATTAATATAATAATCTGTCTGTCGCTTATTTATTTTTTTTAAGGATTATTTCATAGCTTGTGATATTAAGAAAATAGCCAAGATCTGAATGCGTTTTTTCAATTCAGTTTTTCTCATTTTATTGTTGAAAATGATGTTAAAGCATGAAATCGATCACGCAATCTGTTTGTGGTTTTTTCTTTGTGTATTCAAAAGTTCTTTGTGCTTAATAGATTCTCATCATGATCCATGGCATACTCTGATTGTCTACGCTTGTAAGTCCCATTGAGAAATTAAAGCTTGAAGTTTTAAATATTAAGAATTAAATTAAGTAAAGAAATATTTTGTTGTTCAATGGAGAGTTGAAATAATTATACTCGTTCTATTTTTGTTGTTGTAGATCTTATTCTTTCTTTTAACTAGGCCATCAATTGTTAAGGTTGATATGTGATGTGCTGATAGACAGCTAGATTGCTTTTGAATTTTAACAGGAGTGATTCTGAAATATAATAAAGAGGATTTTCCGATATTTTTTATGAACGCACACAGAACATTAAATTAATCTGTGTTGAGACACAAGGGCTTTCACAAGTTATTACGACCTTTAAAAATACATACAAGTATTAGGAACTTTTAACTGATTGTAGATTCTTCAAAACGGTCTTGGATATTTCAATATGTACTGCAAAACAGTATGTACTGCAAAACAGTATGTACTGCAAATATTTCACGAGTTTTTGGAAGATGCAGATTTAGAAAACGTTTTTAAAACCAGCTGAAAGTATTTTCAATCATTAGAAATTAATCAGCTAGCTGTAGGGATATTAAGCTCTGAACCAGGATGGTTATTGTGAATTGCGATGCGAATCGAATTGCAATTCACAAAAGCTATAAAGTATGTATATATCCAAATAATTCCGTAGAAAATAACATACGAGTGCAAGAAGTTTACAAAAATATGTATGAACTGAGCTCAAAATTTTTCGATTTGTGGCGAAATATATATATATATATATATATATATATATATATATATATTATTTATTTATTTTTATTTTTATTTTCAATTTCGCATGTGGTCAGCAAAAGATGGCGATAATTCAAATATCTAGAACATGCTTATTAAATTACATATTTTTATTTCTTAATTTTAACAATTCTGTACTTAGCTTCTGAATTTTTTGCACGCAAATGTCTTCATAAGAGTTGGAAATATACTGCCATAACCTTAACGCATTTTGGAAGGTTTTCAAAAACTTTGAAAACGCTTTAAAAAGCTTTGGAAATTTCATACAACATTATATGGAAAGGTTTTGAAAAAACTGGAAAGCTTTCAAAAATGTTGGAAAGCTTTCAAAAAATTTGGAAGCTTTTAAGAAAATTAGCATATATTATAAAAATTTTAAAACGCTTTTTAAAAACCTTGGAAAACTTTTGATTGACTTTGGAAAGTTTTTAAAAAACTTTGGAACTTTTTTAACAATTTTAGAGAGCTTTTAAAAAACTGTTGAAAAGTTTTAAAAATACTTTGGAAAGCTTTTAATCGACTTTGGAACAATCTCAAGAAGCATAAGAAAGATTTTAAAAAACTTGAATTAAAAAAACTTTGAAGAATTTTTAAAAAAACTGTTTAAAGCTTTAAAAAGCAACTTTGGGAAGTTCCTGACAGACTGAGAACATTTTTAAAAATTTTTTTGAAAGTTTTTAAAGAAGTGAAAGGTTTTTAAGAAACATAGAAAACTTTTTAAGGAATTTAAAAAATTTTTACAAACTTCGATAAGGTTTTCAAAAGTTTAAAAAGTTTTTAAAGGCTTCGGAAGGAAAGACTTTGAAAAGCTCTTAAAAAACTGCTGGAAGATTTTAAAAAGTTTACACATATTTTAAAAAGTTTGCAAATAATTCAGAAGTTTTTAAAACTTTAGAAACATTTTTAAAAAACTTTGGAAATTTTTTAGAAACCTTCGCAGAGTTTTTAAGAACTGTTGAAACTTCTCGAAGAACTGGAAAGTTTTTATAAATCAATAGAAATGCAAGAAAAAAATCAGACAGTTTTTGAAAAGCTTTTAAAAATACTTTGGATGGCTTTTACCAAATTTCAGTTTTAGTTTTTCAAAGGCTGGGGAAGTTTTTGAATAGTTATTTTTTCAACGATCGGCACACAGATGATTTTCTCCGCTCATGTAATGATGAAGGAAATGATTGAATAACATTAAGGAGCCGACGATAAAAATGGGCCGAGAAAATACATTTTTGTGCTACTCCTTTGATTTGTTATTTTTCTTCCCCGGCATATATAGTGCAATTGAGAATGTTTTTGAAGAGTTTACAGACTTTTGTTAAGTTTTCAGAGATTTTCAGAGATTTTTAAAGCTTTTAACAATCCTTTTTTAACTTTAATCGTGTTGATACTTTTTACCCAAACAATGCTAGAACTGGCTGAAAACACCTCAATGATAACTTTAAATTTTCTAAATATTTTGGAAAATAAGTATGAGCAGGATTTGAATTTTAAGTGTAAAAGTTTTCATTAGTAAATTTAAGCCTTCCTGATTAATGGTTGCTGTTCCGTAACGTCGCAAGCTATCATTCGTTTTTAACAATAACATTTAAAGTTTAAGCAACATTTTAGAATTTCTGCTACAGACAGCAGGTTTAAGGAACAATATCTTTGACTTGACTAAAAAACTTTTAAAACTAATTTTACGAAATTTTTTTTAAAGCTTTTAGCAACTTGTAAAAAATTTTGTTGAACATTTTCAAAGTTCTTTCTGTGCATCATCTTGATCATATTTATAAAAACTGAGAAAAAAAATCTTAAAATATTTGTGAAATTTGTGCTCCAGTTTCTTTCAAAATTACAACACTTTAATGATCGTTTATCATTTATTGGTTAAAAATACATTTACGATTGTGTAAGTGAACACAATTTGGCTCTTTAGTGTATTTTTGGAAGGGGGGAAGAATGGGAAATCATTGATTTCCTTTTCAATTTATTTATTTCCAGCTACAGCGTCATCGTCATCGTCGTCATCAGCTTTATTATCATCATCAACTTTGGAGTTGACTTTGCCAGACACCCTGGCGTGTTATGACCCATATTTGTTTCAACATAAACTTTTTTGTTAAAACAAAGAAAAAAACCGAATTATTTTTTTCTGCCGTCTTTTCAGTTATTTTTGTTGGCTTTTTGATTTAGAATCATGTATTTTCTGTTTGAATATTACATGCGAGTATATATTTTTTTTTTGTTTTTAATTTTCTCATTTTGATGCTGTGGAATCATGCCTCTTCCTTTTTATGGCATTTGTTAAGCCAATGGCGATGGTGTGTTACAGTTTTTGGTTACAGTTTTCTTTCTTTTCGGCTTTGTTGTTCATTCAGTTTAGTATTTATTTTCTTGTGGTAATTTATTGTCAGTTGTCTCGGCATGTTGCATTTCATTTGGTTGTATATTCATTTACTTTTTTTGGGGGGCATTTCTTGCCAAGCAAACAAAGAATAGAAGAAGTAGAAAGAAAAAAATTGCTTTACAATTGTGTTGATTTCATTAAGAGCATTTTCTGTTTGGATTATTAATTGTTTTGAAAAGAATGTTCGTAAAAGTTGGCAGAAGCAGAAGAAGTGGAAGGAAAAAACGGAGATGCAAGAGCTTTTAGTTAGAGGTAAAATGCTGTTGCCACAACACTTTCATAGGCATCATTTTCATTTTCAATAAATTTTCACATCATCACGTCTGTAGCGTGTTCTGTTTCTGTTTTTTTTTATCTGCTGACCTGCTTGCATCTGTGGCATAAAAGCAGTAGAAGTGTTTGTGTGTGTGTTTTTGGCTGGTGTGTCTGGTGTTAAAGCGTGTGTATGTGCTCGTGTTTATGAACAATTACCGTTTATAATTAACGGTAATAGCCGTAATGCTGTTAACGCCTTTATTTCTTTAACATTTTCCTATTTTGATTTTCTAACCCACCAAAAATAGGTTTTTCTTTTTTCTTCTACGTTCCTGCATTGATCTCTTTGGCATGGTACGAAATGTGTAGGTGAGAGTGCAAGAAGTTCCAAAATGCTTTTGTATGTTTGATTTAGAAACAAAAGTAATAACAGGTTTTTGTAAAAAGCAACCGTTATATGACTTGCAAAATAACTGTTTAGAAAATTTTCTAAGGAAATGTGTATCGAGTGCAGAATCCGGAAAATCCTATAAAAAATGCCATATTATAAAATATATTTCTTTCCCCGTTAACTAAAAATTTTGCTGCTAAAATTTCTGTTCATAGTTTTTTTTATAAAGTCTTGTTCAGTTTAAAATTTTTAAATATTTCGAAAAAATTAATATAAAAACTTAAAAATAACTACATTTTTTTGTGTGTTGGGGATTTCCCTTCCAGTCACGCACGACATGCCTTTAAATTTCCAAAATATTTTCTATATCTATGTATATAGAGATAATTATAAAATATTCAATTTGGGGATTTTTAATTTCTTGGGAGTTGTTGGGATCTTCGCACAATGTCAAATATATCGTATTTTATTTGATAGGGAATTTTGGGGATTTTTATTTTTTTTAGGAATTATGGGGATTCTTGCACCACATTATCATTTTCTAAGTGATTAGAAATTTTCACAGGAAAATATTGATAAAAAAAATTTAATTTTATTTAAAATTTTATTAAAACTCGAAATACTGGAAATTAATCCCAATTTTGGGATTTTGGAAATTTTTTTGTCCAGAATTGTAAGGATTTTTGAAAAATATCTGCACCACTTTTAACCGAGAATATTGATACATAAGACGTTATGGGTATTTTTTTGTCTTGCGTAATATAGAAAGGCAATACCAAATCCCAATTTTGGGATTTTGAAATTTTTTTTAGGAATTGTTTACATGATTTTGATAAATAAATATTTATAAGAAACATTTTAAATCATTTAGATAATATTAGAAAATAAATCTATACAGAATCCCGAAATTGGGATTTTGGAGATGATTTCTCCCTAAATGGGAATTTCCACCCAAAAATATTGATAAATAAAAATTTTATATAATTTAATGTGTGATAATTTAATGGCTTTTTAATAAAAATTTATTATAAAATTATTGGGCTTTTATTGGAATTTTAAAAGGCATTTAAATTTTTAGATTTGCCTTTTTTTAATTGTTATTTATAAATATTTTAGGCCACATTTATTTGATTTGCAAGGAAATTTGTCAAAGAAAACTTCAAACGTAAATATTGACAAATAAAACTTTTCACTATTTTTAATTTGGGACCCTTAATGCGCGAAATTACTGTAAAATGTCTATTTTGGGATTTTCGAATTTTTCCTGGGAATTGTAGGGATCTTCTAGATAAATTTCAACAATGTTATTTACATTAGTTTCCATCTATTTGAATATTTTTATATAATTTTTTTACAGACTTTTAATGCTTTTTTAATATCAATTTATGTAAAAATTAACGTTTTACTTCACTGAAATTTCAGTAAATATTACATGAGTAACATTTTTTACCTTTGCTGTGTTTATATATATATATATATATTTTTTAACATTCATGAAATCTCATCCTGCTTCAATTACAACAAAACTGTCCCATAAACTGTATGACTATTTGAGATGTAAATATTATTTAGAAAATCGGAATTTGCATTTAACCTGCTTTCACTGCATGTCAAAAACAACAGCGACACATCCACGCGCTTGCAATTCACGAGGAAAAACAACACAACAATGATTTAATAGAAAGATGCACCCAACAGCTACAAATGTAATTGATGCAGAAGTAGAAAAGTGCATGCCACACCGTAGCAGAGCGATTTCCATTGATTTTGTTTTTTTCCGGATTTAGATTTTTGCATATCACACACATGCTCTTGCTCCGCTTTCGTGGTTGGAGTTTTGTTTGTTTTAACAATAAAAAAAATGTTTTGGTTTTTTCTGTTAATCCGCTCATGTAGCCGAATGAAGCAAATGCCTGCTGCACTCTTATCCGTTATTCAGGCACATCTAAATGACGGTGGATTCCTGCAATGGTAACCGACATAACGCGTCAGTACGTGTATCTTAGCTGGAAATGAATGATCATGTTTGGCCATAACAACAACAAAATTGAAACACAAAAATATTTCGCAAGTGTGGGTGGCATCTAAAGGCTGCAGCAACATCAACGGCAGTTACTCGTATAAATGATTTTTGGTGGTGGTTTTTATTTAATATCTCAATTTTCAGATGCAATACAGACTCGAATATCAAATTACTTGCTCAAAGAAGGTTTAAGAAATCTCAATGATACAGTACACAGGATATTTTGGCCAAAGCAAAAACAATTAGCAAAAAAATTAAAATCTTTTTTATGCCTGTTTTGTAAAACAACAGAAAGTATTTCAAAAAAAAAAACAAGGTTAACAAGATTTATGGTTTTTTAAATTACAAGTCGATTTTCACCAGAAAAAGTAATAAAAAAAATATATTCAGAAAAATTCATTCAGGGTGGAAATCAGAAACTTTAAACTCTTTCTATCAAAAAATATCCCAATTTTCTGTAAAGCAGAGTAATAGATATATTTTATCAGAGATTGCAACAGTTTTTGTATGTGGAATCTTGCCCAAAAGTTGATGCTTTTGTGCATTTTTAAAAGTTGTTTATAACTAAATAATTTCAAGAGTGGGAAGAGTTTTTTGAGCGGTGGGAACAGTTTTGAAAATTTTCAAAATCATGCGTCATATGTTATTTTCGTAGCTTTTCGTTAATTTTATAATTGTAGGGGTGGGAAGAGTTTTCAACGAAACTGAGAACAGTTGAAAATATCAATTATTTAAATGAAATACAGTGAAACTTCGATATAAAGAACTTCTTTATAACGAAAAACTCAATATAACGTATGTTTTATTCAGGCCCTTGAGAAAACCTCTTTATTGCAAAGTTTTTCATACAAAAATACACTAGCTATAACGAACAAATTTTGGGGGAAAAAAGTTTCTATATAGCGATATATTCCTTAAAATTCCTCAATATAACGAAATCAGAATAAATCCTAAATGGTAAAGTCCCCTTATAAAAATAACGAAGTTTAAATGTATTTACAAGCCTCTATACAGCGAAGTACTCATACAAAACCCTCTATACAACGAAGTAACAATAAAATTATAACAAAATGGTAAAGTCCCGTTATCAAAAGAACGAATTCTTAATGTGTGTGCAAAACTATAGTTATAACGAATTTTTTTTCGTATTTCTTCAACTTTCGTTATATGTATTAAATACTTTGCAAATTTACTTTGTAAAGTATTTCATTCAAACACTCAAACAAAATTTGCTGATTATATTTATAGCGAAGCAATGGCTATAACGAAGTATTTTCGAATCCCCTTGGAATTCATTATACCGAAGTTTTACTGTATATATTATAAAGTCAATTATTTTACTTGAAATATCATTTAATTTTTATTCGGGCTTCCTAACTGACTAATCCCCGATGTCACTGGTTATAGTTCTGTCTAACAACCCTGCTAGCATTTGGAAGATTGTTTTTACAAAAATCACCTTGCTGAGTCTTTTTAGATTACTTTTGGTGACCAAAAACTTATTAGTCAGTTACACGATTAAAAAAGGACTCAAAAATTATTCACGCCAATGTGTAAAATGAGTTTGATTTAAAATACAATAACAAAATGTATAGCAATCGGAATTAAATCATGCAGACGTTTAAAATGTGACTATTATTTCCGTTATTTATTATTATATTCTACTTATACTAAAGATTGAAAAACGCTTAATCAAAAACAGATCATGCAGGTGTTTGAAAAATTATTGTAATTACATATTTTATTATCATATTTTGCGCAGATAGATGATTAAACACTGCTTGTTACGCATATTTTTTCTCAAGTATGCTGGGACATACTTTGCATTTTTTTGAGTAAATGTCAAAAAATTCAGTTTTTATTAATTTACAAAATTATATTGAAGTGTAAAAAAGTGTAAAGCGTATAGTTGTGAAAAAAAAGAAGTCTAATGTAGATACATCACGAATATAAACTTAATATTCTTTATTTGATACTTAACGTTCATACGAACGGCAGTGTAAACGTAGGACTCTGAAAACCGACTAAAAAATATTTGAAGAGAGTAAAGTATAATTAGAACAACGACTAATAAATGACTCAAATTATAATCATAAATGACGTAAAAAGGAGTCCAAAATAATACAAACATGACTGATAAATGACTATAAAAGGACTCCTAAATTACTCATAAGACTCGTATGCGATTAAACGATGACTGAAAAACGACTCGAAAAAGAATCATAAAGGAAGTTAATTAAGAGTAATAAATGATCAGAAAGCGATTCGAAAATGATCATTAAAGTACTAGAAAAAGGGTCGAAAATTACTCTAAACTAATATAGAAAATGACTTATAAATGACTTTTTAAGAGGAGTCGCGGGTAGTCACCTTTTTCTCCCGACAAAAGTATCTTTTATGATCAGAAAATGAGCGCATATTCTAGCTTTTTAATCGCGCAGAAGAATCAAAAAAGACTCGAATTCGATTAAAAATTTCCAAAAATGCTGGCTGGGAATTAGATTTAAAACGAAAACAAAATTTTTGAATGTATTTTTTGCTTTTGAAGATAATTTTGTGACAGAACGATATCTAGAGAGTTAGAATTTTTTTCACGTGAGAATTTTAATAATTTTACCCTAATAAATCATTAGCCCCATTCACAATCCTGTGCAAATGGTCTTGCATTATAGCATTTGCAAATTGAGAGAGTATTTGAGAGCATTTTCAATGTATTTTGTTGGTGTAGAGTACAATTATTTTGCAAATGCAATGATGCACGACCATTTGCACAAGACTGTGATTGGGGCTATTATTAAGAGCAGTTTTATATGCTAGTGGGAAGAATAATATTTTTATTATCTAAGCATATATTTAATTTTTTTTGTTAATGTTCGTGTTTGAAGCTCAAGATACGAATTAGCAAAAGAAAACTGATTTTCTAAAGTTTTGTAGATGGAACAACGACAAAATGACTGGGAATAATTTTTCAATTGTACTCAAAGTGCTACCAAACTTTAGTCCATGTGTTGAGTAATTTATTGATGTATTAAATTTGTTGCCCATATTTTGTTAAGGTTTTTTTTATTGTTCACATCTATTTATTATTATTATTATTTTTTGTTAGTGCTAAAACATCCTATAACTTTAACTAATCATGTCAAGATCATGATGATTGCCTAAATAAGTTAAGTTGTTATAACTCAATTATAAATTATGATTTCATAGTTGATCTATGAAGAAAAAAACTAAATAATTCAAGGGTTTTGTCTATTTGAAATTGAAAATAAAACTTAAATAATTACAATACATACACACCAAAGTAATCTAACATCGATACTTACAATTACTCAAAAATTACTTTGGTGTGTATGTATTGTAATTATTTAAGTTTTATTTTCAATTTCAAATAGACAAAACCCTTGAAAAAGTCAACAAAAAAAAAAAAAAAAAAAAAAAAAAAAATTGACGAAACGTCGGGTAAAATATGTAATAAAAGGAATTTTTATTGACATAAAGAAAAAGTTAGGCCGCAATTAGCTAAAGACATTTAGTCAACAATAATTATACAACGCAAACAGGGCCAAATAAATAATAATCTCATACCTAAATAATTAAAGCTGGCAAATACTCGTATATTATCTAAAATCAGCAATTCATCATAAATTTCAAAAATAAATTGCTAAAATAAATTGTTGAAATAATTTTTTTTATCTACAAACTCGTGGCAATTAAAAAATTAAAGCGTTTCAAACCGAAAAGAACAAATTCAAAGCGTGAAATTAAAATTCTAGAAAATAGTAGTAAAATAATTAAAATCAAATGTATGAAAAATTTAAACAAATCTTACCATTAATATATTAAGTTATATACAAAAAGAAGCACACATACCTGCAATGAAAAAGAAGCGTAAAAAATTATTTATATAAATTATTAGAAAAAGTGCTTAAATTACAACAACAAAAAATATTAAGTTTTTAATGCCAATAAATTCATGTGCAATATTTTTTTTGTGGCCCTGTGCCACAGCGCCATTATGATCACCATTGATCAGCGTCATATTAAGGTGAGTGAGTGTTAAGCGCAATATAAAAGACTTTGTAAATAAAATAATAAAATATATATAAATAAATAGTTATTAGATATTTTTATGCATCTTTTACAGTCAATATTAATTTCAAGATGTGACTTTACCATGCGGGCTTTGTTTTGCTAAGCTTTTTCAAATCAATGAAATGAATGCATTTAAAGTATTTGGGTTGCAAAAAGATTAAACACCGCAAACAGGAGGACTAAATAAAATTCGTACATGACATCGATAAAAATTTTATAATCATTATATCTATAAACATTTTTATTATTAGTCATCAAAAAGGTCAGGCAAATAAATCTGGTAGCCAACAATTAACTAACACTTAAAATCAAATGTTAGATGAATAAAATGATAGACGAACGGATAAACTGAGTTTTATTTTATTTTGTTTAAAAAAGATTCAGGCAAAACTAAATTTATATCAATAAATAATTGATTGCTCGAAAAAAAACTAATATAAAAATAAAGTGTTCACAGTTTAAGTTAAAAAAAAACAAGTTTCATCTTTCTAGGTTATTAGTTTATAATGTAGCATATTTATAATAGTTTTGATTTGAAATTTACCTGGTTAAAAAATTTCTGTTCCTAGTTGAACTATTTCTTATAAACACAATTTCTGGTAGTACAAGTCAATATACATATACATATAAAGGGAACTGAAAATAATTGTGTGACAGAATAATATTGAAGGACATCATGTTTTACTCAGTAATGTTCTGTACAAAATGAGAACAGTTTCCTTTAATAGAAAAAATGATTGAAAAGTAATTGGCATTTCAAGTTAAATGCATTTACAATTACAATTTTTAAGTGTTATCACCTATATTGAAAACTCTTCCTACCCCTAAAATGATAAAATTAAAGCATAACTATACAAATATAATAGAAATCAAGATTTTTGAACCTTTTCAAAACTGTACCCACCTTGCAAAAAAACTCTTCCCACCCCCAAATTTACATAATAAGAAATAAATTGTCTAAAATATTTAAAATAATAAATTTTGGGCCAGAGTTCAGCAAAAAAAAAAAACTGTTCCCAAACAAAATGTATTATCTACATACATTTACTGAAAAGGAAATTGTTCTCATAGTAAATATGTTAAAAATGCTTTTTAATAATTATTTATATACTTTAGCTTTCCAATGAAATACGTTCTGTGTAGAATCAAAAAGGCTTTTGGGTTATCACAATAATAAAGTGGCTTTCAGCTTTCGAAAACACTTCATATTCTCATAGTTGATTTTTTTAATTTTAAGAGAAAAGCTCTTCCAATTGTTTTAGATTGCTTTTATATGGCTTATCCTGGCTTTAGTGATTTATAGCATCATAATTTCTACACTGAAGTCTTTACAATTAGTACGAAAACTCTTCCCATCCTAAAAATTTTTCAATTCAAATTACTTCCTGTTATATAGTTTAAACTTTAAGCATTTTGTAATGAAATTTGTTTGCTTGGCAATTTAAAACAGCTGTTCCCACTTTCTTCAAAACTTTATTTAAAATAAAGTTTATGTTTATTATTTAAATATTTAATATCACTCCTTAATTTTAATACCTAAGAAACGTTTACTAGCTTAATAAAACCCTTCCCACCCTTTAAATTCATCATATAACTTAAATTAAAAAATGTTTCTATTTAAATCTTTTGGGCTTAAGTTTTATTCTAAGGCCGATTTTAACAATTGTTTGTGTTTTTAGAGGGAGTTTAAAGTTAATGGGCAATTGTTTAAAGTTTACAAGTGAACCAAGAATACTTTTTCTTATACCTCTAGCCAAAAGAAAAGGTAGTTTAAATAGTGAACACCCACTTTTATTTTATTTTTGGTTTGTCTGCTCAGGAAGAAGGAAAATAAGTTCTTTTTATTTGCACAAAGTTTTGCAGCTGCTTTTTTGCTGCATTCTGTATGACGGGAACAGAAAAAAATCATATTTTTTTATTTAAAAAAAGCCATTAAGAGCATGCAAATTATATTTTTTGGTTCTTTATAAATAAAATATTATTTTTGTTTAAATCGTCATCGTTATACTTGGCTGGTACTTTCTGTTATTGTTTTCTTGATTTTAAGATATCGGGGCAGAAGTACGAGTGAGTATCATGTGTCTATATAAAAACCTATTTTTTTCTTTTCTTTTTATTTATTTTATTTATTTTTATTTTGAATTTTTATTTGTACCATTTTATTAATGATTAGGGCTTGTGTGTTTCATTTTTGGGCTTGACCATTGGCAGCAAAACTTTAGCCACAAGGAAATGATCAAATGTATGTATGTATGTGTGTATTATTCGTATACAAAGATGCTGATGTTGAGGCCGATGATGATGACGAAGAGCAAACAACAGTAGACGTTTAATGTTACCATTCGTACTGTTCCACCACCATTTATTCTGCTGCTTACTTTATTTTAATAAACAAATGAAGATCTTATTCTGTGCTTTTTTCTCAAATAAATTGAAAAGAAAGAAAGAAAGAAAAAAACTGCATAAATATAGAGGAATGGCTCGGTTTGGTTTGGTTTAGTACTCTGCTATTGTTTTTGATGAAGTATAATGATGCTGTTGACGATGATGATGATTGTGATGATGATGACGATGGTGCTGGTGGAGGCTGTTGCTAATGCTGGCATAGCACAAAAATGGTTTGCTGTGATAGTAGTAGTAGTCGCAGTAGTAGTAGTAGATATAAGACCATTCGCCGCATTAGGCCTAGAGGTTTATTATTATTTTTTTTTCCTTTTCATAAACCAAGTTTAATGAACTTTTCTTTCATATAAAACTATTAAGCAAAAAAGAAGAAAAAAAATAAATAAATCAGGAACAAAATTACACAAATTGAAAGCAAGGCAACAGCAACAACTACAACAGAGTAGTAGAAAAAAATTAAAGTATTTGCCAAGATAAGTTAAAAGGGGAGAGCCAAAGCATGATTTTCAAATGCATGTAAGTACATATTTTTAGAGTACCAGGTACCATTAGAATCTTAGCAAGGAAGTAAAATGTGTTTGAGATAAAACAACAACAACAAGAACAACAACAGCAACAAAACTTTAAATACACACTTAGACTCAGAAACAGATTCAAACCATATCATTGGTTTGGAACTAAACACAGCAACGAATGGCAAAACCTGTACAAAATGCAAGAACCATTCGAATATCAATTTGGAAAAAAGGGGAAGGAAAACCTGCATCGTACGGGTTTATTTTATAAAAAAATGGAATTTAAATCAAATATACGGCCCTGTGATGGAAATCGCTTATCGCATGAAACAAAGCGTTTTCGATTTGAAGTCACAAAATTGGTGTGCTGGAGTTCGCAATCGCTCAAAATCGTTCTAAAGAAATTGGGGTTTTTAAAGTCGCATGTGATTCGATAACAGTGCGATTCACAGCACATACATGATAGTTTGGAAATAATTGATTAACATGCTATACTTAATATTTATACTAAAATAGATTTAAGAAAAATATAATAATAGCAACATATATTCATTTGTTAAAAAAAATATGATATAAATAATATGAAAATATTAAAAAATAATAATAATAATTCGTACTAACCAAAAATGTAATAACTTAAAAATATGAATGTGATAACTTCTCATATTAAATTTTCGTTAAAATATTGGTTAAATAGTTGATATTCCTACTAACTAGCACCACTTGCAAAAGTGGAAAAATTGAACAAAGAACGCTGATGAGATGGCGTAGCGGCCTCGAAATCAGTACTGATCCGTTCTGCTGGTTTGATGATTATTGAAAAATATTCTTAATATTCCAATCTTAATATAAATTAATAAAAAATAGAATTTGAACAAATTCATTTATTAATAAAAAAATGGTTGGCAGTCTTGCAGATTCGAACTTAAGCCCGTTGATAAAATTAACAATTTACATAAGAAAGTTCGACTAATAAAAATTCATACATAATTTAAAACATTGCGGGGGCACGCGCACTTGTTCATTGTAAATTGACAACTAAATTCAATTACTTGAACATAAATAAATAATAATAATTATTTTATTATTATGTCCTTATATTTATATGCGGCTGTATTTATACTACAGTTTCTTCAATTTGATAATTTTATCGTTTTATTTTTTAAATTTTCTAAGAAAAGTTTTTTTGTCATGTTCCAAAACCATCCCTGCAGGAGATCGAACTAGTATCAAATTAGTATTGCACTAGTACAAAAATCAACAGTACTAGTTTCCAACTGTGAACTTTCCTATACCATGTTAATGCTCAAATTAACATTGAGTGTGTTTGGAAATTTATTAGTACCATTGGTACTAGATGGAAACTAGGGGGATACTAGTACTATTAGTACTAGATGAGTACTAGTATAATTTCATCTAGTCGGCTATTAGTACAATCTAATAGCATTAAAAACTGGTTTATATATAAAAAATCCCTAAATTTATTGGTTTTCTAAACCCAATAAAATTTGTTAAGTCTTTGTCTTCACAAGCAATTTTTGGTTCATCAATTCTTAGTTTATAAGAGGAAATGGAAAGTTCCTTCAGGGCATACTCAATCCACTAGCACCTTGTACAACTTCAGTTACGTTTGGTAATGAACCATATACCAAACACTAATGAACATACAATACATATATCAGTTTTTATTATTTTAAAAAAGATCGCTGATTTTACATATGAACATAAATATTAACAAAAAACAAGTTTAAAAAATTTTAAAATTAGCTTTTACCTTATTTTTTAAAATGTCACTTTTTTAATACACAAGAAAACTGCGGCTTACTTACATAAATTATCGAATAAAACTGATATGCAGGTGGCAATGTCTTCTAATACTATTCTTTGTTTCAAATTTGAATTTTTTTAAAAATTGTAACAATTAAGAATAAAATAAATGAAAATGCGAATTAGCAATTCGCTTTAAAACATTATCAAAAAGTAATATGAAATTCTACAAGTCAAATCAATCTACAAATGAACTACTTAAAGTACTAGTACTTTTCTGTATAGGTTCAATCACCTTTTGAACTAGTGCTTGCTATACTAGTAATCGTACCAGTACCTTAGAGACAATTGACGCTTATCCTCCTGCAGGAATTTTTTACATTTTATAATTAAATTTTCTATTACTTATTCCTGACGATGCACAGTGGGGTGAATGGTAGAGAAAGTGGCGATTAATTCATAGAACTCGTAATATTAAAATGTTGTTATTTTTTATTGACGACTATTAATAAATACATAAAAAACCAGCATTAAAAATAATTAAAAAAAAAAATTTCTTAACCTTTTATAGGATTTTTTTTGGACTTTGGAGAAAATGGTCTTATTTGACTATTTTTGTTGTAACTTTGCAATGAAAAACGATAAATTAGTAAATTAAATTGTAAATTAGAGAATACTTTATGTGCCTTTAGAAAAAATAACAAAAAAAGATAATAAAAACAAATTTACAAAAAAAAATGTTCAAAATTGATTATTGAGGGGTTTTAGCTAGTTGCTATGCGCATTTCATTGGGCCTAATGCAGATCATCAGGGAACCTTTACCCAACATTTCTTAGAATAACTAAAGATATTATGTTAAACTTCGACTCAATTGAATCAGAAGTTTAAGTAAATATCAAAGCTAGAACAAGAACTAAATAAACACTTTTTCCTTTATTGTCTGAACTTTTTTTTTGTAAATTTGGGAAAAGAAACAGCACGAAAAATATTAAAGAATTTTGTGAAAAACAACAAATACCCAAATATATAAAATTAAGTTGTTTTTTTTTGTTTGGATTTTTTTTTCACATTGAGTTTTAGCAAGCGGAATTCTCTCACAAAAGCCTTCATAACTCAAAAATCGCACAAATGAAAAAATAGGCATTCTGGGAATTATTAGCTAAAATCTGATATTTTAAGAGCATAAAAGCATTTTTTTCCTGCATTCATCCGCAAAGTTGTTGAAACTCAATGTATACATCAAAATTACCACATTTTTGGAGACATTTAATTTTGTTCTTTTTAAATATTTCTAAAACATTTATCTAAACAAAAAATAATTTTTTAAATGCTCATATACCTGTAGTTGACGGTTCCATTATAACACTTTTACTTATAGAAGTCTTAACAAAAACTATAATAACTTGAAATCTCTTTTAATCAATGCGCGCAAAAATAACAAATATGATTGAACTTTGAACACACACTGCAAATAAAGTAAACTACCAAGAACTTTTATTTTTGCAGTTAGTCATGTAGAATTTTATCTACTTTCATATGGTACCAAATACGGTTGTGAAAGTTAAAGTTAATCTTTTGAATTAAACGCCACTTGTGAGGGTTTTCACCCCACAGTGCGATGTTAACCAACTACTAAGGAAATATTAAATTTTAATAAATACTATTTTTGATAATTTTGTAATAAGAAATCAAAGTTAATATATAAAAAATAAAATAAATAAAAAGCATAAAATAAATCTAACAGATATAATAAAAATATAATTAATATCAAAGAATTAAAACTAAAACAAGTAAAATCGTTATATTCGACCGGGTCGAATCTTATATACCCTCCAAATATTTAATAATTAAATTTAAAATGTTTAACTTGGTGGGACAGAGATCCTTCAAGACATCTCTGTACTCAATTTTAAATCTCTATTTTGAGAGAGTCATTCCGGGAAGGGCCGTGGGAGAGACGTTTCACCTCTGCAAGATCAGAGAACATCTCAGCTTCTTATAGGCTTAAGGAATAAAAATTGTTCAATATTTACAGTATTTTTGCATTTCATATCGTACGCCAACGCCCACTAAAGGGGGCGGGGTCCAAAAATAGACCATATCATGTTTTCCACAGACGAACATATGGGCATTGCCAGATCGTTTCAGACTTCATCAGTGATCAAGAATATATATACTTTATGCGGTCCAATTCTTTTTGGAGGGTATTAAAACTATATTTTGTCAGGGTCTCTCTGGCAAGGGCCGTGGGGGAGACATTTCACCTTTGCCATAAAAATCTAAAAATATTTGGGATAATTAAATTTAAAATTTATTATGTGAGTGAAGATAAATATGCCGAGTTAAACATGTTTTGACGTAAGCAGTTACGAAACAACGTATTTAGCTGTGAAGTTAAATATGTCATGACGTAACGAAATGGCAAACAGTGAAGTTTTGTTTTTTATGAAAATCCATTTTTGATAAATTTTTTTAACATTTTGTGAAAATATTTACAGGCCATGAAAGGTCAATTTAGAGGCCATGAGAGGGTGTTTGTGTGTGATCTTGGAGGAATTTTGCCCCCAGTGGCCAAATAAGGAATTGGCATGCATTCTTAGTACATACAAAATGATGTATGGGATAGAAGACACTCCCATAATCATTTTGTATATAAATATGGATTTTCATACAAAAAAATTAATTTCTCTGATTGCCATTTCGTTACGTCATAATATATTTAACTTGACTTCGTAACTGCTTACGTCAAAACATGTTTAAGTCGGTATATTTATCTTCACACACATAATTTTTTTTAAAGGTCATTTAGGTGGCAAAGGGGAAGGAGGGGGTAGGGCAGAGTAATGCCAGGTTACGTCTCTGCTTCATCATTAAAGCTTAAAGATATTATTTTTAAGGAATGTGGGCTTAAGTAAAACAATTTGTTAAATTTTTACACTATTTTTGCATATAATAACGCTCACTAAAGGGGGCGGAGTGCAAAAATATTTTTTTTTGATTTTATGACTCCAACTTTAACGCGTTGGACCTGCTTTGACATACAAATATATCATTTGCTTAACAAAATTACAAAAAAAAAGCTTTAAAAATTATGTTGTTTTTTAGAGGTTGGTTTAGTTGTCCTTAGGGGAAGTTTTTTTCCCTCTTGCCCGATTTGGCCCATTTCTGAACTTGATCTGTGCTATTTTTCAAGATATATTTGTACCACATTTCAAGAGTCTAGCTCTTTTCGTTTGAACTCAATCGTGATTTCCACAGACGGACGGATGGACGGACATGCTCAGATCGTCTTAGATTTCATCGCTGATCAAGAATATATATACTTTATGATGTCTCAGATGGATATTTCGCTGCGTTACAAACGGAATGACAAAGTGAATATACCCTCCATATTCTTTTTTGGAGGGTATAAAAATAATAATACAATAAACAATAGCATAACTTTAAAAATTGTAGTAAAATATTAAAAATAATAAATAAAAATGTAGATTAAAAAATATATAAATATTAATAAATAAATAATAGCTACAATAAAAAAAGTTTTCAATCACGTGGGCACTGCCTCTCCCTAATATCCCCAGTGTTTCTGAACGGGGCAGAACTTTCGAACTCAAAAGATTTTTTTATCACATTTTCTTTATAAAAATAAATAATATTATTTGTTGGGCAACCTTCTCCTAATTTAATTTCATTTAACATCTAATAGCAGTTTTGCTAGAGCAGAAATATTTTGTGTGCGAGCAAGTGAAGCGTTAGAGACTGTGTAGCATTTTTGCAACAGATGAGAATCTGTGAGCATGCGTAACTAGAAATACTTTTTAAATAGATTGAAAATGATTGGGACGAGGCATATGATGACGAGCAGTTTTAAAACTAAATCGATGAAGATTTTCAACTATGGTTACGTACAACAACAACAGCAAGAACAAACAAAGTAACTGAACTGGATTCTTTCTTTCAGAAGGAAAAAAATAAACATCTTTTTTTATTGAGCTTTAGAAAACCTTTTTCTTAATAAAGTTTAAAACAAGATCTAAGGAAAAAATTAAAAAGAAAAATAAAGAAAAAAAATAGAGGAAAATTCCTCTCCACAAAAACAAAGAAAACATAAAGCAACAACTAAAATCATGGCAAGTATAAAAGGAATTCTGGCCAACTATTTTTGCGTGGATGTAAATGTGTCTGTCTGTCTGCCGGCCTATGAATTGTTGTACAAATCCAACCACTATAATTATCCAAGGACGCTTGTCTTCATTTTTGTTCTAGTCAACGTCAGCAGAAGAGTTGTTAAGTGTTGGCCAGAATGCTGTTCCTTTCCTATAGATATTTCCCTTTTTTAAATCATTTTCTGTTTTCTGCATTTTTTTTTTAGTTTAATTTTTTTTGCTTGTTTGCGTTGCTCTCTTTGGTAATTTTTGTTATTGCTGTATTTTATGGCATTTTTGTTGGCCGTTGTTGCTGTTGTTGTATTCCTGCTGCTGCTGCTGTTGTTGTACTAACAATAGTGAAACGACCTTGAGGTTTTGACGTTTCAAACTGGGAAACATAATTTAACATGTTTGTTCATTCACATGTATGACTGACATGCATGCATGTGTTGGTTGTTAGTACACACACGTCAGGTAATAATAAATGAAAATGCATTTAAAAGCTGCACATTTTGACGTCGTAAAAAGTTTTTATTGTATTTTTTTTTTCTTCTACTTTTTTTTTTGCCATAAAGTGTAAATAAATAATGGCAAATTCCAATTATTAGCAGATTTCTTTAAATTGTTTTCTATATTTAAAGTAAAGATTTCCGAACTACGAGAACGGGTCTGGTATTCTCATACTGCAGAGTACAAAGATCTTGGAAAAAAAATTAATTAAGAAAACTTTTTCATATTAAGTATTTAAGATTAATTTGGTATTTACAAAATTTCAACAACTTCGGCTTCTTCGGTAAGGCCCATTTTTCGGGGGCCTTTAACATTGTAAACTGCATGGAGCAAAAAACAAAAAATAAAGGAAGCTAGAAAGTCCTGGGGCCAATTTACGGCATTCGATTCGAAACGAAATTTCAATACAATTTATATACAAATTTCGATCGATATCGAATGCCGTAATTTGGCCCCTGGTATAAAAAGAGGGCCAGTTTTTGAGGTTGCTTTTAAATAAAAGCAGCACTAATACTCGGGAACAGTATGTGGACACTTTCCATCAAATCCAATTTAAAAGAGGAACAAATCAAAGGACATCCATATTTTTCTGCTATTGAATCTGTCATTCCAATAACTTGGTTTAACTAAATTTACTACACTAGGTTTCCTATTGTGTTTCAGTTTCTACCATTTTGCCATTAAATATTTTATTTATTTAAGTATTTGTATTCACTTCTTTTTGTTGTTATTTTAGGACTGTGGAATAAATGATTATTTGGTATGGCGTCATTACCTTGGCTGCTTAAAGGGTGTGGGCTCGTGGCTGGTGCCAAGATTAATGGTTGTATGCCATATACTTTATAACTTCATGTACATATTATTTCATTCGATTTTGATTTCGTTTTTATTTTTTATTTAACTTGTTTTTTGCCGACTTACCACCAGAGAGTTTTAATAAGTGGAACAGTAATGCAGCAGCAAATTTTACGCAAATCAAAAGCAAATCATTATACTATTTCATTTTTGCTTCATTTAATATAATTTAATAAGTGTTATTAAGGCAGACAGCACCATTCATCTCTATTAACAGTGCAGCTGGCAAAGTTACTGCCGGTTAATCAACTCAAATGAAAAGGACTAAATGAGTGAGAAAGTCTTATAATTAGCGTTAATTGATATGCTTTTATATTGTCAGCTTATAATTTGCACAGATTTCTAAAGTGGCAGCAGCTTTTTACTTCGCTGTCAGTTTCCTTAAAATATTGAATAACTAAACTTATTTAAATAATAAATTAAATTTATTAAATAAAAAAAAAACGGCTAAAAATTAAAAAACCATAATTTACGATATTATGTATTCAGGCAATAATATGATAGAATCTAAAATATATATAAATTTTTTAGTAACTAAACGTACATATCTCTTAATTCCAATTAACGATATTATATTTTTAATTTACGATATTATAATTACAATTTACGATATTAGGTAATTAGACCTTAAAAAGGCTAAAACTTAAAAAATTTTTATATATTTTTAAAAATTTAACTTGCAACATTTTATTTTTACTTTACGATATTTAATTTACAATTTACGATATTCCAATTTGCCAACTCTTATTTTTACTTTGCGATATTTAATTTATAATATATCTACCATATTCAGCTTATAATTTACGATATTTGATAATTAGCCCTTAAAAGGCTAAGAACTAAAAATATATACATTTGTTTGAACTCAACTTGCCAACTCTTATTTTTACTTTACGATATTTAATTTATAATATACGATATTGAACTTATGATTACGATATTTGATAATTAGCCCTTAAAAGGCTACGAACTAGAATATGTATATATTTTTAAATTCAACTTGCCAACTCTTATTTTTACTTTACGATATTTAATTTATAATATACGATATTCCACTTCTGATTTACGATATTTGATAATTAGCCCTTAAAACGCTAAGAACTAAAAATATATATTTTTTTAAATTCAACTTGCCAACTCTTATTTTTACTTTACGATATTTAATTTATAATATACGATATTCCACTTATGATTTACGATATTTAAAAGGTTAAGAACTAAAAATATATATATTATTTTATATTCAACTTGCCAACTCTTATTTTTACTTTACGATATTTAATTTAATATTTACGATATTACACTTATGATCTACGATATTTGATAATTAGCCCTTAAAAGGCTAAAAACTAAAAATATACATATAAGAATAAAATAATTAATTTCCTGAAGAAGTAACACAAAGGAGTGACGAAATATTGAAATTAAAAATGAAACTAAAATAAAGAGACCTTAAGCTTAAAAATATCAGAATACAATAAAAATATACATATATATTTTTTTAAATTCAACTTGCCAACTCTTATTTTTTGTTTACGATATTTAATTTATAATATACGTTATTAGGTAACAAGTTAATAAAAAGCTAAAATCCAAAATAATATAGTTTTTAGGACCTGAACTTAAAAACCTCAAGTATTTTAGTTTACACTGTTAGATAATTATTAAGTTCTTATTATTATTATTATTATTATTATTATTATTATTATTATTATTAAGCTTTTAGTCTCCTTATTGTCTAATTATAGTTAGACAATAAGGAGACTAAGAACTTAATAGATATATTTTATAAATATTAAAGTTATATTTTTTATTTTTACTTTACGATATTTAATGTATAATATACGATATCATATAATATCTAAATAAAAATGTCAAAATCCACAAGTGATATACTTTCATTAATTAAACTTTCAAATTTCTTGGTTTTAATTTACGATATTAGATAAGAAACATTGCAAACGCAAGTTGTCATATAATATCTTGAAAGATATCGTTTTGACTGAATATTGTCATTTTTAATTATTTAGTAGATTTAAGATATTGAAGACTAAAACCTTTTTACTCAGATAATTAGTAAAGAAAACCATTATGACTGAATTTCTTTCTTTTTAATTATTTAATGGATTTGCGATATTGAAAGCATTAGACATTTTATTAAATAAAATTTTTGGCTAAGTCCACAACTTGGCCAAAAAAGTTCATTTATTATACCACTATATTAAAAAAATTTACGGTATAACAAAACTATTGACATGCTTGCATGATTTTAGATTTAATGATAATTTAAAACATATTATTTTCTTCCGTGGGATATGTTTCTGGGACAGATTTGTTATTAAATTTTATCTATTAATTGGTTTAAATTGTTTTCCTGAACGAAAAATTAATATCACAATTTTAAGCTTCATAATTATAAAAGAAAAATTTTCTTTTATAATAAACCTTACGACAGCAATGAATCAATTAGCAAATAATTATTAATATATAGTAAGTTGACGATATATAAAATTTACGATATATTAAACCTATTTAGATTTAGATTTGCTATAAATGAAAACTTAATGTCATCTAAAAAACAATTAAGAATATTCCGTAAATTTACGATATATTGAAACTATTAAAATTTATGCTTAATATTAAACATAATATTATAAGAAATTAAAATTTACTGTTATTTTAATCATTCACGAATTTGTTATATTAAAAAAACTAAATATAAAAAAATATTTGATTTGAAAATTCTATATCTTCCTTCTATAACACCCATTTTCGGTTTAACTAATAATTTTACGATATCAAATATCAGCCATTAAGCATATAAGAAAAAACAAATTTTTATTTAAGATGTTTGAGCAAAAATAGTTTTTGCTTAGCATATTATAGAATTTATATAGAAAGTACTGGTATATATTTTGTACCATTAGAAAATTTTCCCCATGTAAACAGTTGATTTTCACAATGTGATATGAGCGTAAAGTCAGAGATTTTTACTAATTTTAATTTTTAATTGATTTTGCTAAAATTTTGGGGTGGGAAGAGTTTTTTAAAAATGGGAACAGTTTAAGAATTTTTAAAAAAATTTATATAAATTGATAGATGTCACCTAAAAAGCTGTAAAATTATTGATTTATAGAAATTTAGGCTTGGGAAGAGTTTTTCTTTTCCTACATATAGCTATATTAAAAGTATTTGAAGGCATTTTTAAAAGAAAATTCGTAATTAATTCCTTAAAAGCAAGTAATTTTAAAGACTGTACAGCAATTAATTAATAACTCAATTGTTGTAGGAATATTTTGATATGGGAACACTTTTAAAATAAGCTACTTTTTTATGTACATATTTCAAATTCTAACCATTGAGACAACACTATTTCTTAGATATTAATAAAATGTGTATGTATGTATGTATGTTTGTGTGTATATAGTAACAGGTACACTATTTTATGATTTGGTGGAAAGAGTTTAAATGTGAAAATTTACGTTCCATGTAAAAAGATTCTTGTTAACTTTAATATTTATATATAAAATAAGTCAAGATGCAGTTAGTTCTTTAATAATAACTTTTACTATTATTGCTAGAGAAGCAGTTATATTTAATAAAATGTATATGCGCTCGAAATGTCCATTGGCGTTTTATTTATTTATATTTCGAATTTATTTGGCATACATGTTTGAACAAACCTGGTAGGTAGTTGCCTATTAAGTTAATTTTTTTTGCAGTTTTATTGCAGCTCATAACGTAGTTGCAGAGGCGAATTATACTTTTGTTCTTAATGATATACCTGTCATAAATAATCGCATTAAATGTATTTAAAATAAAACAAAATAATATGGACAACATGGAAGATATATTATGACTAATAAAAGACCTCTACTGCTTTGAAAAAATGGAAACAGCGAAGATACTTAAATATGCACCAACAGTAAAATGTTTATTGAGCTAATGCTATTGGTAACATCAAAAATCCACTAGGTAATGGCGATAACATTAAGTGATGGGCTGTTACGTTATTAAATTGATGTGCAATGATTGTGGTAATAGTCATGGACTAATTACCTCAATAATCTAACTGCTCCAAAATTTAAACTTTCGTCATAAAACTAAGTGTTTTTTTTGTTATGTTTTGAACAAAGTCTTTTACACCACATAAGGAAAAAAATTTCTGTAATATATTTTCAGTTCATGATTTAGTAAACTGTTAGAGTGCCTCAGCTTGCCCATAGCCGATGCAAAGAATTTTAATGCAAGTACTTTTAACATTTATTTAGCAGAAAGTAGAAAAAAAGTAGGAAGAAGGAGGAGGCAAACGTCTCTAAAATAACCGCTATAATAACTTGTTAAACAAGTTGGCTAAAAGGCTTTATATGCCTTGAAACATATTCTTTGTAACATTTTCTATTTATTGTCTACTCCTTTTTTAATTCTAATAAGCACACACTGACTGCAGCCAGCAGTCCATAAATATTCCTTTGCAGACATTCATTTGTAAGAATTTTTATTTTTTTTTGGGAAATGAGAAGAAAAAAAACGTCTTAAAAACCAACTGATGGTATTTTCTTTCTTTAATGCCATCTTTCAGATGAAATGATGTGAAAAGCCGTGGAGGAGAACTTACACACTCGTGCTGGTATTGGTGCTGTAACGTAAATAGTCATTGGCAAGTAAACACTTCCACCCACCAGTTCATTTGGTTTACAAACATTTTGCCAATATTTGTCATTAAGTGTTGGCCATAAAAATAAGCCAACAAACCAAACAAACATGGTTAAGACAAAAAGAAGTTGTACAATAAAATTAACAAAAAGGCAAAGAAAAAAAACTCAGTTCTAACTAAAATACATTTTTATTACAACAATGAAAAAGAACAAACAGCCAACGCATTGTTTGAATAAAAAAAATATAAAAAAAAAACCAAAAGCAAAGACTTAACAATTGCAATTGTCTGTAAATATTGTTACTGCACCTTTTAGTCTTCTTTACTTTTAGCTTTTCGCAAGTTGTGCTTGTTGTTGTTGCTATGGCATTTTACCACACACTATTTTAAGTTGTCTTTAAGGCACACAGAGAGAAATTAATGTCTACTACTATTATCGATTGCAAACAATTGGAAGACTTGAGGCAATTTCTCAACAAAACGTTTAATAACTCCGATATGACAGACTCTGAAAAGAAAGTTGTTATGTTCTGTTAATTATATCATTTTCCCTAATTTTTTTACATACTATAAACTTAGTCCTAGTCCCTTCTGCAACTTTGATAAAAATTAAATGTTTTTAAGTAGAGAAAAAGTCTTTATTTCCATTTGTTTTAAACAACACTTTATGTTGAGAAAAGAAATTAATACAAAACCAGCATTTATGCTGCGTATAATTCAAATATCGTATAATTTTTATTCTACCTCAAAAATTACTCTCCGTGTACTGCCATATAGATCGAGCCTTATAGAATTTTTTCTTGACAGAAAAAAAAAAAACAAATAGAAACCCTAAGAATAAAAATGACTAAAAACGTTAAGTGTCCACTCTTGCTGCCGCTACTCGTATGTAGAGACATCATGCGCACTCGTTTAACTGCAAAAGTGTTAAACAGAAGAAAAAAATGGTTGGGGAAAAAATTACACTAAATGTTGTAACCACAGCTGCAGTGGCTTCTGTTGTTTTATACACTTCTTTTTGCAGTTTTTTATTTTTGCTTGGTTTTTCTTGTTACATGCCTGGTTACATTTAGTTGGCCAACATGAACAACTCCTTCATTTAGAAAATAGCACTTCTGTTTTCAAATTCATTAAAGTTGAACACGGATTGTCTATTCTGT
Source organism: Linnaemya tessellans (assembly GCA_951800035.1). NCBI lineage: Eukaryota > Metazoa > Arthropoda > Insecta > Diptera > Tachinidae > Linnaemya > Linnaemya tessellans. The sequence continues at coordinate 99,369,343 of OX637535.1, forward strand.
AGTTACATCTTTGAGAATTCTCGTATTCCTGCCTATAAAATTTTATCATATTCGGTGCATTTCTTATTTCATTTTCAATGTAACAAAATTGTTGGGAAATATATAATAATAAATTAGAATTTCGTTGTAAGAGTTTTTGTTGTTGTTAATGTTGTATAATTTAAATTAAATGAAAATAAAACTTAGACGCATACTTTGGAAAATTTTGATTTTGTTGCTCAGTGCAATTTTAATTAATTATTTAAGTTAAAGTTTTCAAGACTTCTTTTTTTTATTTTGGAGAAGCACTCAGGCGATGATCCCTACATATGCAGTGCATTGCGCCGGAACTAGAAAGGAGGGGATAATATTGAAAAGACAGATGAAGAAAGATGAGAAGATAAAGAATTTTGTCTAGCTATTTCAAACTTTTTACTTTACCCTCTAATTTTTTGCTTCAGGACCGACGCAGAAGGGTGATGTTGCTCTGCTTTTCAGCACATGATTGTGTCAGTCGCTGCCAATTATGTTCAGTGACCACTGGCGATGCCTTCATCACTGAAACAGGCTGGGAACAACTAACACAACCATGCACTAATACTGATCAGAAGAATACAACACAATATTTCATGACTCAGCACGGGGTTGAGCTCAGGAATGTCCGCTTTATAGTCTCGTGTTCTACTACTTCAGCCAACAGCACCCACAAACGAAAATTTTATTAATTACGGAAATTTTTTATGGGCCCAGTTCCATCATTCGCAATCTACTCATCAGTTACAAGTTAAAGCAAGTATTTTCACACACGATTATTTTAAAGTAAATTATTCTATTTACAGCAATCGACATTACATTATTTGCCTCAAAAAAAAAATATTAGATACAGTTATGTATGTAAAAAGAAAAAAAGAAAATGTAAACTAAAATGTAAAATTATTAACTAAATTCAATTACTTGAGCATAAATAACAAAAACAAAAAAAACAAGTAAAAGTGCTATATGTATTCGGCTGTGCCGAATCTTAAATACCCTTCACAGATGTAATTCTTCTTTCTTTCTTTCTTGCCAAAACAGAAAGTAGGTTTAATTAAAAAATCAAAATGATGTTATCGGTTACTTTTATATTTAAGAAAACGTTTAAATTTTTCGGCTAGGAAGCTAAATGTTTGGCTTTTCTTATATCTAATACCTATGAACGTCTTTCGAATATATTATATATATTTAATTTACAAATAAAACAAAAAATCGGTTTCATGTACCCCAAAAAGTTCTAATTGTCCAACCGTAGAATCGTCTTTGGTTTTCAATGTTGTTGGTTTTTAATACCAGTTTACTTCTTTCTGATATATAAAGGAGGTATAATTTATCATAAAAATCAAAAATAACAAATAAAATGGCTGCTTTTATGAATCAGAAAATGTCGATTTCCCAACCCTGGAACCGAATTTTTAATTTTTTAATACTAATTTAATTTTTTCTGATATATAAAATAGCTTTAATTCACTAAAAACACAAAATTTGGACTTTATGTATGTACTTTTATATACCAAAAATATTTCAATTTTCCAACCCCGGAACCGAATTTATAATTTTTTACCAATTCAATTCTTAGTGAGGTGTAACATAGTTTTACTTGACAAAAAAATTAAATTTTTTTACCATTTTGGTAACTTGCATATACCATAAAATATTGCACTTGTCCATCCCTGGATTCGAAATTTTATTTTTTATTTTTGAATTTTTGATACCAATTTTGTTCTTCCTAAATTATAAGACAGTTTTAGTTGGCAAAAAACAAACAAAAAATAAACATTAATTGCCTGGTTGATTACTTGCATGTATAAAAAAAATTCAATTACCCACCCCTGGAAGAAAATTTGAATTTAAAATTTTTGATTTTTTTTAGCTAATGCAAATCTTCATGACGTATAAGGTGGTTTTGTTAAAGAAAAACTTGAAATTTTTAACAATTCTAGTTGCACATGTACTACAAAATACGGAATAGGCCGAAAAAAAATTTCTAACTTTTAAAAAAAATTTTATTTTTTTATTGTTTAATAGACCATTGAGGCTCCCCAAAGCACCAAGGTTTAATTTACAAACATTAAAAAAAAATTATTGATTTGTGGTATAAATTTTGCGTCGAGATATAGGTGTAAGCTTCCCAGCTCTGGAACCGTACTTCGCATCTTTCTGAATTTCAATAGCAGCCTATTTAAGTTCATTCGGTCCAAGAACGAAGTCTCTAGCTCTTCTGGGGGCTTGGGAAAACCGATTTCACGTACAGACGGACGGACAGACGGACATCGCTCATTCGTCATCGCTATTCATAAGGATCCAGAATATATATACTTTATGGGGTCCCATGTGCATATCGAAGATATTACACACGGAATGACAAACCTATATATACCCTTTCATTTTTTTGTGAGGGGTATAAAAAAGAAATTGCTTTAGATATCAGCAGCCGATGGCGCTGGAAAAAACGAAAGATATATATGGCATATTAGAATTATTTTTTTTTAAGGAGTAGGACCAGCACTCAGTGGATGACCCCTACATATGCAGTGCATTGCGCTGGAACTAGGAAAATAGAGGATAAAGGGAGTAGTGTCTGTGGATATTCGATTTGAACCTCCTCAAATTGTAAGTGACGGGGAAGACATCTGCAGGTAGTTTGTTCCACATACGGACGGTTTGGCCAAAAACCGAATTTTCTCTGTAATGCGTAGTGCGATAAGTTGGGATATCGACCACAAGCGCTCTTGATGGAAAACACGTAGAGCGTAAGAAAGAATGGGTTTCAGGAACAAGTTCCTTAATCGTCAGGGTTGGGGGATTTCGTACTAACCAAAAATGTAATAACTTAAAATTCAATTTTCGTTAAAAACATTGGTTTAAATAGTTGATATTTCTATTAACTAGCACCACTTGAAACAGTGGAAAAATTTAACAAGGAAATCAACTGGTTTGATGATTATGGAAAATATTGTTATATTCCACTCTTAATATAAAATAAATAAAATTTGAAAAAATTTATTTATTATATATAAATAAAAAAATTATTTGAAGTTTCGCAGATTTGAACTTGAGCCCGTTGAAAAAAATCAACCTCCTGTAATATAATTTAACAAATAAAAATTAAAAATATAAATAAAAAAATTATATAAATAATAAAAAAAAAAATTTAAAAAAAGGTATTAATAATAAAAAAAATTAAAATAAAAATAAATAATGAACATAAAAAACAAATAAATATATTATATAAAAATAAAAAACCTATAATATATATAATAAAATAATACAAACAAATTTTAAATAAAAATGTATTAAAAATAAAACAAAATTTGATATAAGAAATATATAATGATAATAAAAAACAAATAAAAGAAAATTAAAATAAAAACAATAATAAAAAATTTAAATTATTAACAAGTTTTAAAATAAATAAATAAAAATAAAAAGATTTCATTATAAAAAAAATAATAATAAAAATATGTATAAACAAATTAAAAAAAAAATACATAAAAAACAAATGAAAATAAAAAACTAATAATATAAATAATAAAATAATACAAAAAAATTTAAAATAAAAAAGTTTTAAAAATAAAACGAAATTTAAAATAAAAAAAATAATGAAAATGAAAAACAAATAAAAGAAAATTAAAATGAAAACAATAATAAAAAATTAAAATTATTAACAACTTTTAAAATAAATAAATAAAAATAAAAATATTTCATTATAAAAATATAATAATAAAAATAAATAAAAAACATAAAAAAAAATTACATAAAAAACAAATAAAAATTATATAAAAACAAAAAATTATTAATATAAATAATAAAATAATACAAAAATATTTAAAATAAAAAAGTTTTAAAAATAAAACAAAATTTAAAATAAAAAAAATTAATGAAAATAAAAAACAAATAAAATAAAATTAAAATAAAAATATATAATATAAAATAAATATATAAAAAGAACTCAAAATAAATAAATAAAAATAAAAAACTTTCAATATAAAAAAATAATAAACAAATTTCAAAAATATTAAATAAGTAAAAAAAAAAAAAAAAATATATATATATATATATATATATATATATATATGTATATATATAAATAAACAACTATAAAAAAAATTTAACATAAAAATAAATAACAATTAAAAAAAATTAATAATAACAAAAAAAAAAAAACAAATAAAAAAATTAATAAGAAAATATATAAAAAAATTAATAAAAAGACAAAAGATTTATAAAAAAAACAAGTGTTAATTTTGTGTAGCCCAGCAATGGCATCCATATCCTAATGATTTCGAGGTCCCACTACATTTGCATGTTCATGCATGCATATTTTTACCGATATCTGTAGGGTCTGGAGGCAAATTACGGCATTCGATATCGATCGAAATTTGTATATAAATTGTATTGAAATTTCGATCGATATCGAATGCGGTAATTCGGCCCCAGGGGTTGTAAAAATTTAATACTGTTTTATTTTTATAGCCAAATATGTCAGCAAAGAATACAAGAATTACAGTTAATGCATCATTCAGAACTATTCTAATGATTTGAACAATTTAAATCAACAACATTAAATTAAAGAAAAACGCGAATTAAAAATTCATTTATTGTTAGAATTTTTTTGTAAACCCTTTCGGCTTTTACAATTTGAAAATATATGTAAATAAAAAAAATGCATGCAAAACTGCAAAGCAAAAGACAATAATTTAATGCCTTCACACTGACCCAAATCAACACATTAAAATGTTTCTTCCTTAACTTTTGTAACTTATTTGACCCACAAAACAAGCAAAACGTTTGTTTATGTGCCAAACAATTTCCATTTGAAAAAATTTTCCTTAAAAAAAAAAAAAAAAAAAGAATGTACTTAACCATTCTTTAGAATTTACATGACGTTAACGTTGAAAAATAATATACAGAAAGTGCTCAAAAATAAAAATAATAAATAAATAAATAAAAAATAAAATTAAAACTGGCAGTAAATTCACCATCACTAACAATCGATCAATCAATCAATTGTTGCTATTTTCTCATATAAACAAAAGACTCTAATAACTCTTTTACCACCAGCCAGCCAAACAACCAGCCAGCAACCCAACAAATGAAACAACCACCACCAGCGATTGATCGAGCGAGCGAGCGACCATTCTTTAGCTTTTTTTTAGTTTCATTTAGACATGGGCTTTCCCCTCTAAAAACACTTTATCTTCTTCTTGGAGTGTGTGTGTGTGTAGTAGCTGTTGATGTTTTATATTGTTTCTTAGCCAAATTGACAGATTCCCACAAAAATATTGTTGGACCAGCAGCAAGCGCACACGAAGCCACAACCAAATGGGATTTGAGTTTAAGTTAAATTTTTTTTAAAGTGTGGCTTCAAAAGATACACTTAGAAAATAACAGTTTAATATAACAAAGATTTTTTTATGTGGATCAGCAGTTAAGGCATGAACTTTACTCCTACAAGGCTTTGCAGCGGATTTATTAAAAATAAAAATATTTAAAAGTTGCTGTAGGCATTTTAATTTTTATTATACTGTCCGGGAGTGGCGTCGTGCAGGAGGAGGTTCCTCGGAGGCAATTTCATGACTCCAGGGGAGGTGTACGATATCTCACCGGGTAGAGTAATTGGCTTTATTCGCAGCCTCAATCTACATCAGTGAACACTTGGGCTGGACAAAAGATCCTTTGGGTCGCGGTGCTTATGGCCTCATATAATAATAATAATACTCGTCCATATATAATAAAATTAAGTGAAGGCCATTAAAACAAGCTGAGCATGAAACTATTATCGATATAATTCTCATTTGGTTCACATTAAAAGATATACAAGTTAAACAAGATATTAAAAGCTCATTTTAATTTTTCATATCATATTCAATAATACAAAATTTTCATATGTGACCTTCTCCACGAAAAGGGACCTCTGCGCCGAAAAGAAGTTATTGAGAAAAACGCGTTTAAAAATTATGCGCAATTAATTATGTTCATCTTTACAGGTGATTTGTAAGAAAAACTAAAAGACATAGAAACTTGCGGTTTGCGGCATTTACAAGAGCGTTTTTTTCCCTATAAGAATCACTCAAAAAGTAAAAAATAAAATTTTCGGCGCAGAGGTCCCTTTTCGTGCAGCAGGTCACATATAATTTTTCAATAATATAAAATATTTCAGCTAACAACACGGGTATTAAAACGAAAATGTGTTAACATCAGGTTGCTACAGTTCTCGTATTCAATTTTGTAATAAAATCTGTTTAAATAAGAACTGTTCTCATATTCAACTAGGCCACCTAATAAGTGGTGCCATAAACAATACACATGAGCACTGGTGATGAAAGCATTGCGGCTTTCGAAAAGAGCTCTTCTGCTCTGCTGTGAAAGTTGAATAACTAAAAACTAATGTTGACTTTCCTTAGTGCCTTGGAATATTTATCATCGCCCCTATTATGAATGACGACATCGACGCCGTATCAAAACGACAGCAACCGACTACTATTGACATGTTCCATCAACATTATATACCCTAGAAAATACTAAAAAATTGTCAAGAGTAATTAATTGTTATCGACAACTTGAAGACAAGTAATGATTTTTTACTGTCGAGTTGATGTGACGTCGACGTCGCCATTCATAATAGAGGAGCATGTCTTTCTGAAGGTTAGTAAGCGAGAAAAACACTCTGAGGCTATAAAAGGGCCCATTGTGATGCCCAGAGGATACACCCTTTTCAAGACGAAGTAGTGGTTCCTGAGAACCACCCAGACTTCTCAGGCAGCCAGTGGTGCATCTCTGAGGCAGTCCAGATTTCACAGGAAACGAGAGCCTAGATGTCTAAGTCTACGCTCCTGCAGGGCCGGACAGTGACAAAGCAAGTGCTGTACAGACTCCTCCTCCTCATCGTAACAGCTCCTGCAGCGGCCATCATGGAGAAAGCCCAAACGCTCTGACATGTGCCCAATTGCACAGTGCCCCGACAAGACCCCAACCAGGAGTGCCAACGGCTTTTTCCCAAAAATCAGAAGTTGTCTAGTCCTAACGCTGCTAAGCGAGGGCCATAGAGTTTTAGAGACCCTGCAGGTGGTAATACTTGACCACCTCCCTCCTTGCCCACTCCTGAATTTTGTTCAGGCGCTCAATTGAGGGAATGTCAATATCCCTACGCATTACTGCCACAATCAAGGCCGAACCCGCTCTTGCGCATTCGTCCGCCATTTCATCTCCCTGAATGCCTTCATGCCCTGGAACCCAAACTATCTTGACGTCATGCCCTTTAAATCTAGCCAGAGATTGAATGCATGCCAGTACACATTTCGACTTTATTATTTCCGAGTCCAGGGCTCGCTCTAATTGCTGCCAGACTATCTACACAAATACCAATAGTTCTTGTCTCTAAATTGAGCCCATTAATCCTTAATGCCGCCTCGGTAAAGGCATAAATCTCTGCTTTTAAGGATGTCGAGGTATCGGGTAGCCTGAGCGATACCGAAAATACCCCCGAACCATTTTTACTTTCTGAATCTAAAACAAAAAATTTCGAACAATTATCCGCAGTTAAATAACATCCAAATTAATTAAAATTTTTTTTTTATTTTGTCAGCTTATGTTGTTTTGCATTTACGGTTAATTTTAATCATATTATGATTTTCGACAAACATAATATGATAACTATCAACTTAAGAAATATATCACAGCATTTTCATTTTATTACATACGATCGGCCCTGTAGCAAAAATTAGCCGGCGAAGTAAAAAGGTTGAAATAGCTACAAAAAAACTGTCTATCTTCTCATTTTTGGTCCCCTCAATACTATCCCCTCGTTTCCAGTTCCGGCGCAATGCATTGCATATGTAAAGGTTATCCCCTAAGTGCTGGTCCAAGATAAAAAAACACATATTATAACATAAAAGCCATAATAAAAGAATGCAGTGGCTTTCGAAAACATCATGTTGTACAAATGATTATATAAAATTAATATACATATAAATTAGTGAAAGGAATTAAAAAGTTTAAACTAGATTTAAAAATTTCGCTTCTTCACTCTTCCCTTCTTTCTAATGCCTCAGTTTTAATTCCTCAAATTTTTCTCTCACTGTTAACATGTGTTTATTGCTTCTTTTTCTGTTAACAGTAGTTGTTGTATTGGCTTCCAGCTACAATCATCAAGAAACTGCAAAAACACACATAAATATGTCAACTGTCAAAATATTGAAAATGCCAGCCTAACTAACGAGATGAAAATAAGAACTATCTTAAAGAGAGAGAGAGAGAGAAAGAAAAAAAAACAAACAAACAACTACTTAAGCGGCTGATAAAAAATGTACAATTTATTAAAATATAACTTCAAATATTGATGTTGAGAAAAATAAACTGCAATAATAACAAAAAGTACTTGTGGACAAAAAAAGAAAAGCAACTGAAAGGTTTCCAGTCACTGTATCTTCATTTGGAGAGCTTAAAACCAGAAATGAATTCCACAAAAAATAATAATAAATTACTTCAATCACACACATAAATTAATAAATAAAAAGATGTCCACTTAATTACGCACACTGTATGAATAAACATGAGACAGCAGAGCAGAGCAGAGCAGAGAAACCATACGATAACAGAGATTTATAGCCACAATTCAACTTGCCAGCGATAGGCGACTTTCCTGTCGTAGGAAACACTTGAAATCGTAAAATAATAGTATTAAAAATCAAACTTTAAAGACACATTTAAAGAGGGAAAAATATTGGCATATTTCCATAGTCATACTTAAAGTCTACTTTAAAAATTTAATACCGGCATTTTGTATAGAAACACTGGCTTTAAGGCCTTAAAATATATTTTATTCGTGACTATGAATAACATCAAATAATTTCTCCTCTTCAAATAAGCTCTTAAAAGTAAGATTTTTTTATATTTTTTTTTTATTTGAATAGCAACAAATAAAAAATAATAATTTTGAAAAACTTAATAAAATGTTTTTTTTTTAAAAAGCAAAAAATTATCAGAATACAATATTTTCAAATATTAATTTACTAAGAAAACTTGATTACCACGAGAAAACAGCAAATACTAAATAATAGTGATATACACATTATGGAGTTTTCGGAGGCCGCAACATGTAATGTTCAGCTTATATACCTTTAATTTGTTCAAAAAAATTATTTAAGTACGTTGCCCTCATCCTAGGAGGTAAAAGTAGTTTAAAGATATAAAAAAGTGGGCATGGCACTGCCCACTTTTGTGCTTATTGCATACTCTTCTCAACATAAATCAATATGTGTACTAAATTTGATAACAGTGCTTGAACTATAAAATATTAAAACGTATAATTATTTTTCCATGGGCGTGGCACATCCCATTTTTGGAAATAATAATTCATGATTTCAGCTATACTCAACACATCTGTATCTTTTATGAGAAACGGTTTACCGCAAGCGATTGGAAGCAATTATATTCTGTGTAGGCGTGGATCCGCCCACTTTTCTGTTTACAGCAATATATTGGCAGGGGATCTTAATATGTGCGCAATATATCATCAAGGATCAATTTGTTGGAAGTCGTTTGAAATATATTATTTGCTTACTAGTTATAGCGGGTGTGGCACTGCCCATTTTTTTAAATAAATCTTATTGTTAGAAACGCTCATCGAGAGTTCTTTAAAAATTGTTTAGTGCTCAAAAAAAGTTAAATATTTATATTTTTATGGACGTAGCTCTCTGTTCTGCTGGGTGATTTTGGGAAGTCCAATATAAATGCAATAAAATGAAAATTGAACTCAATGATCAAAGCAAGCAGAAAGCAAATAAACAAGAATAATATGAAATTTTTTTTTAAATAATATTCGAGGTCTGTTCCAAATATGAAGTGAATTTTCATTAAAACAATATATATATATAAAACAAAATTAAAATTTAACTCAAGGATCAAAGCAAGCAGAAAGCAAATAAACAGCAATAATATTATGAAAAAAATTTAAAAATAATATACGAGGTCTGTTCAATATATAAAGTAAATTTTTATTAAAATATACACATATAAATGAAATTTAATTCAATGACCAAGGCAAGCAGAAAGCATATAGACAGCAATAATATTATGAAAAAAATTTAAAAATTATATACGAGGTCTGTTCAAAATATGCAGTGAATTTTCATTAAAAAATATATATAAATGAAATTTGATTCAATGACCAAAGCAAGCCGAAAGCATATAGACAGCAATAATATTATGAAAAAAATTTAAAAATTATACACGAGGTCTGTTCAAAATATGAAGTAAATTTTTATTAAAAAATATATATAAATTAAATTTAATTCAACGACCAAAGCAAGCAGAAAGCAAATAAACAGCAATAATATTATGAAAAAATTTAAAAATAATATACGAGGTTGGTTCAAAATATAAAGTGAATTTTCATTAAAAACATACATATATATAAATAAAATAAAATTAATATTTAATTTAAAGACCAAAGCAAGCAGAAAACAAATAAATCGCAATAATATTATGAAAAATATTGAAAAACAATCTACGAGGTCTGTTAAAAATATGCAGTGTATTTTCATTAAAAAATATATATAAATAAAATTTAACTCAGTCATCAAAGGAAGCAGAAAGCAAATAAACGGCAATAATATTGTGAAAAAAAATTTAAAAATTATATACGAGATCTGTTCAAAATATGCAGTGAATTTTCATTAAAAAAATATATATTTTTTTATTCATTAATTTCCATGTTGTCCACTTCAATGAAGTGCCCCTCAGGTATAAAACACTTGTGCCAGCGTTTTCTGCAACGTCGCGGCATGTCCTTTAATTCTCTCAGTGATTCTGTTTTTATCTTCTCAATCGCACTAAAATGACGTCCTTTCATGAACCGTTCAATCTTGAGGACAGGAGAAACGGGCCAATTATGGTGAATTTGATGGCTAAGACATGATTGGGGTGTTGTTTTAGGGGGAAAGAAATAATTAAAAATTTACCATATCTATTAAACAGATCTCGTATTAGAGCACAACATATACTTTTTAAGAACACCAACACTGACTCATCAATATTCATTGTTTGGTGTTAAGCCAACTGCTGTTTTCTTTGTGCTAGTTAAAAATTGTTTGTTAAATTAAACGTGGTTTAACTGTTAGTTAAACTTGCTATTCTGCAAGAGATTTCATAATTTTTGTTAAAGTTAAATTCTTTGATGTGAAAAATATTTCTAGTAGATGGAAAGTATTTTCCCTTTAGTTTTCAACTTTTAGACGGTTTACAGATTATCACCCTTTTGTTAGTGTTGCGGCCTTTGAAAACAGCAAGTTGTTACAATCTGCTTCAGTATTTTTTATTTATTTATTAATTTTTAAAAAAACTATAACTTTCCCCTATGTTGACAGAAAATTTCGTTTGCACTTAAAACATAAACCATTTTAATCAATTTTTTGTTTATAAATCAATTGTAGGATAGAGATTTTTTCAGACAATTTCTTGTAGTTTAATTTATTTATTTTTATGTTAAAACTCCATTTGGTAAATTTAGGGAAAAAAACGAATCAGCATGATTAATATGAATAAATAATCTATATATTTTTAAGCTTATGGTCTGTTTATCGTATATAAAACTGTTATTTATATTTCAATATTTTGTCACTTCTTTGTGCGGCTGCATCAGGAAACTATTTTTAAATAGAAAAAAAAAGAATTTGTATTAATAATTTGGGTTCAATTCAGATAAAAAAAATTATTTTGCTATTTATCTGCAAAAAGCTTAAATTTAATTTCTTAGTATTCAGCCAAATAATCTTTTTCAAATTTTTTTTTATTTTTTGCTACACATGACTTTTAAATTCTAAATTTTCTTGTGCCATAATTCATTCCTTTTAAAAAGTTTCCATTCTGTGTTTTTTAAGCCGTGGCAACATGATCAATTTCCATTTATTCTGTAGCACCAACACAAGAAGAACAAGAAAAAAGCATTATAATAAATGACCATAAAAAAGTTTTAAATTTCATTAGTGTTTTTTTTTTGGGGATATAAAATTTTTGCTTAAAGAATTGTGTGTGTGTGTGTGTGTGTGCTGGTCTTAACCTTTCTCTTTGCCTAAAGGGATTTTCCCGTTGTGCTTGATCGGTTAGTTAGTTGGCAGGAAAATTTGGGATATTTAGAATTTTAAAGTTGCATGTGAAGTTGCAAGTCGTCTGTCTGTTTGCCTATGTTTGCCACAGTCATGCAGCCAGCCAGTTAAATCTGAAGCATGTAAAGCTGGCTGCTTACTACTTCTTTGTCAGCTTTAAATAATGATCATGAAATATTTTCCAAGCTTAGATAGATATTCAAACACCATTTTGTCTTTGCTTATGATGGCACACACAACCAAACAAAGTTCGTTAAAATTTGAAGTTTAGAAAAAACCAAAATTTTGCTTGCATTTAAATTTTCTTAACTAAAAGTTGATGTGGCATATATTTTTTCCCCCCTTTTAATTTTGTGTAATAAATCTTTTATTTACACACGATTTCCTAGAGAAAATTAATGCGACCAACTATAAAAGCGCAACACTTTCAGTTGCCAACATTTGTTGGCTTTCCAAATAAATTTATCGTTGGTTGCTTGGCAAATAAAACATTTCATTTCATATTATACGTCCGTGACCTTCTTTCTGTAGCATTTAACTTGTTACATGTTAATGTAGCAGGAGACTTTTAACCAAAAAAAGAAAAAAACCATAGTGCTAAATGTTTTTGTATATATGTGATTCCTCTTGACTTTGGCAACCAGAGAAAAGAAGAGAAAAACCTTAAGAAAAATGATTTCCTTGATTCAAACCAAATGAAAAAGAAATCTGTGTGGCACGACTTTGAACTTCAGTTGATGGCCAACATAACATTTCATTCATTTCGTAGTTAAATGGCAAATCTTCTTTAACTACAAGGCGGCTGGCTAGAAAAGTATGAAAAATAAGGAAAAGCAACAAAAAAAAAAAACACAGACGACAAATTGTAACTGCCTCCCCAACATAAACAACATGCATATTGCAACAGAAAAAATAAATCTCAAGACTTAAACGAATGAAAAAGAAAGGAGATCTAGCAGCTTACAAAAAAAATATATTCCATCATATATTTTGTAAATTATAAGTTTGTCAAAAATTTAACAACAAAAAAAAAAAATTAAAATAAAAGAAAAATAAAAAAAAAAAAGAAATAAATAAATAAAAAAACAAAAATATATATGTATAAAAAAATACAAAAATTTATATAAGTATAAAAAAAATTTAAAATAAAACAGATTAATAATAAAAAATTTTTGATATAAAACAATTAAAAACGTTATATTCGACCGGGTCGAATCTCAAATACCCTCCAAATATTTAGTAAGTAAATTTAAAATGTTTAACGTGGCGGGACAGAGTTCCTTCAAGACATCTCTGTACCCAATTTTAAATCTCTATTTTGACAGAGTCATTCCGGGAAGGGCCGGTGGGGGAGATGTTTCACCTCCGCAAGGTCATAGAACATCTCAGCTTCTTTTAGGCTTAAGGAATAAAAATTGTTCAATATTTACACTATTTTTGCATATGATATCGTACGTCAACGCCCACTAAAGGGGGCGTGGCCCAAAAATAGACCATATCATGTTTTCCACAGACGAACGTATGGGCATTGCCAGATCGTCTTAGACTTCATCACTGAACAAGAATATTTACTTTATGGGGTCCAATTCTTTTTGGAGGGATTAAAACTTTATTTTGTCGGGGTCTCTCTGGCAAGGGCCGTGGGGGAGACATTTCACCTTTGCCATAAAAATCTAAAAATATTTGGGATAATTAAATTTAAAATTTATTATGTGAGTGTAGATAAATATGCCGAGTTAAACATGTTTTGACGTAAGCAGTTACGAAACAACGTATTTAGCTGTGAAGTTAAATATGTCATGACGTAACGAAATGGCAAACAGTGAAGTTATTTTTTTATGAAAATCCATTTTTGATAAATTTTTTGATCATTTTGTGAAAATATTTACAGGCCATGAAAGGTCAATTTACAGGCCATGAGAGTGTGTGTGTGTGTGATCTTGGAGGGATTTTGCCCCCAGTTGCCAAATAAGGAATTGGCATGCATTCTTAGTACATACAAAATGATGTATGGGATAGAAGACACTCCCATAATCATTTTGTATATAAATACGGATTTTCATGCAAAAAAAAAATTTCTCTGATTGTCATTTCGTTACGTCATAATATATTTAACTTCACTTCGTAACTACTTACGTCACAACATATTTAACTCGGCATATTTATCTTCACACAGGGCAGAGTAATCCCAGGTTACGTCTCAGCTTCATCATTAAAGCTTAAAGATATTATTTTTAAGGAATGTGGGTTTAAGTAAAACAATTTGTTAAATTTTTACACTATTATTACATATAATAACGTCCACTGAAGGGGGGCGGGTCCAAAAATGATTTTTTATTTTATTTTATGGCTCCAACTTTAACGCGTTAGACCTGCTTTGACATAAAAATACATCATTTGCTTAACAAAATTACAAAAAAAAACTATAAAAATTATGTTGTTTTTTAGTTCTCCTTAGGGGAAGTTTTTTTCTCTCTTGCCCGATTTAGCCCATCTCCGAACTTAACCTGCTCTAAGCTTTAAAATATATTTATACCAAATTTCAAGGGTCTGGCTCTTTTCGTTTCTCAGATGGATATTTTGCTGCGTTACAAACGGAATAACAAAGTGAATATACCCTCCACATTCTTTTTTGGAGGGTATCAAGTAAAAAAGTGCATATAAAGTGTTTCCATCCATGTAGCCAAAAATTAACTTTTTAAGAGCAGCTAGTTTAACTGACAGTTAAAGCAGGTTTAATTTAACAAAGAATTTTTCTTTAACGCAAAATTAAAAATATAATTTTCAACTAAGCCACTTAATATGTGGTGACTAATACAATACACATGAGCACTGATGATGAAAGCGTTGAGACTTTCGAAAACAGCTGCTCTGCTCTGCTGTCTAAGTTGAATAACTAAAAGCTGATGTTGATTTTCCTTTCTGCCTTGGAATATTTATCATGTCTTTCTGAATTTAAAACAAAATTTCGAACAATTAGCTTATAAATCGTAATTCAAAAATATAAAAGTTTATTATTAATAAAAATGGTGTGAAAAAAAGTCAATTGTACAATCTATTTATAAAAAAGAAAAATGTTTAAAGTGTTTTTTTATTTTTAATGTAAATTGTGCAAATTTTCCGTCCACATATGGGAAAGTCAAAAGTATTTCCATTAAAAAATAAATAAATATGAAAGTCAACTAATTATAAGAAAAAATACTGAAGTTGTTGTTTTCGAAGGCCGCAACACTAACATAACGGTGATCACCTGTTAAACGCCTAAAAATGGCAAATACAAAGAAAATATATTGAATCAAATGGAAATATTTTTCACATCGACAAAATTTATTTTAGCGAAGACTATAAATCTGTAAAAGAACGAGATCTGACAAAAATAGAATGAGGAAAATAAGTAACTTTTGGAGTAGCAGGTTTAACTGGCAGTTAAACCAGATTTAATTTAACTGACTTTTTGTTTAACACAAAGAAAGCGGTGGTTGGCTTAACAACGAACAGTGAATAATGATGCAACAGTGTTGTTGCTATTAAAAATAGTATATTGTGCTCTAGTACGAGGTCCGTTTAATATATAGGGTAAATTTTTAAATATCGCGCATTAAGTACATTCAATTAGCTTTTTTTATTTTTTTATGTTGAGACACCCGTTTCGAGTATTTCTTTACATTTCCGTCCATTTAACATATTTAGTTTTGTAATGAGAGTCCTATAAGTCAGAAGCTGTCAAAAACTGGACTATCTAATTTTATATAAAATGGCATTATGTGCTCAATACTTCTTTAAATGTTGACTGTGTGATTGTGAGCCAGAAAAAAATATTACAAATAGTACCAGCTGTTAAAAGGTCGAGAAGATGTTCATGACAACACTCGCCCTTGGCGTCCCACCACATCAACAACTGCTCAAAATGTTGAGCAAGTGAAGAAAATTGTTGGAAAGAATTGTCGATTCACTATTACAAAAGTTCATGCAAATTTTGACAGCAAAATTCGTTCCAAAATTGCTAAATTAAGAGAAAAAAAGAACCTAATACTTTTATATGAACAACCCTCGTATACCAACAAATTATTACCTTGCCCTTTATTCCTTTGCTAATAAAATAATTTAAACAGTTAAAAAATTTCACTTACTCGTAAATCACTTGATTGTTGCCAGATTTCAGCCAAATTAATATTTTCCAATAAACAGAAAATAAAAAAAAAAAATAAAAAAACTATTATGCCACAAAAAAAAAAAGAAAAGAACAACAACAAATCAATTTTGCTATCCCTTGTGGCAATTTTAGCATAACGCTGTTGCTTTATGCCAGTTAATAGTTTCTCAGCTCATCTGAAGTATTTTATTGCTGACGTTTTACTGTTGCTGTAATTGCTGTTGTCTAGTCTGATAATGAATCCTCCTTTCCTGGATTTCAAATGGTTTTTCCTTCTCCTTCTTCTTCTTCTTCTTCTACTTATTATTTTTTATTTTTCGTTTCTTTATTGTTGTGGTAGGTACGAGTAGTTAGTTGGTTCTTCACCAAAACCCGTATGTAGGTCAGTGTTTTCGTTGATGGGTTAATTTAACTTCTAGTTTTTATATCTATTTTTTTCCCAACTCAGTTTTGGCTTTTTGCAGTTGCTGTTATTGCTGGTTATTGTCTTACCACGTAAATTTGCAAACAATCAAAGTTAAAATTTATTTTCGAGCGAATCACAAAAAGAAAATGTTATTAACGATATTTTATTCATATTCTGGGAAGTTTGTGTTGGATTCAAATGGAAATTTTAAAATGATAAAATGAAAAAATTGTTATGAAGAAATTGTGCTGACCTAAATTTTGTGAGGAAAATTTAAATACAAGTTTAATATATTAAAACTTCTAAAGACATGTATGCATGTAACATATGGTCACCAGAAATCGAAAAAGGCCGTAAATGGCAAAAATTCAAAATAGATTTTTTTTTATTGATTGTGACGTGAATTAACACTAGCCACTCAAAAAATAGAATAGTTGCATTTTTGGAAAGTGGCTTCTTAGAAAATGTTTGTATGAAAAGAGTATTTAAAAAGTATATTTTTGAAATGAGTGGGTTTAAAAATATTATCTTGTAAAAACACACTTCTGTACTCAAGTAAGTTTTTAAAAAAGTACCTTTGAAAATAGTACCTTTTTTAAAATATATCTTTTAAAAATATATCACTTAAAAGTAACTATTATGCAATTACAGTTGCAAAATGATACTTTTTTAAAATAATTTTTTAAAAAGTACCTTTGTAAAATAGTACCTTTTTCAAATATATGATTTTTGCGAAAAGTAAGTTATACTTATAACAAGTTCATTGTTAAATAAGTACTTTTTTAATAGGTGAACTCTTACAAAAAAGTACTTTCGTAAAATAGTACCTTTTTCAAAATTATGTTTTTTTTTGCGATAAGTAAATTATACTTATAACAAGTTAATTGTTAAATAAGTACTTTTTTAATAGGTGTACTCTTACAAAAAAGTACCTTCATAAAATGGTACCTTTTTAAATATTATGTTTTTTTGCGAAAAGTAAATTATACTTATAAGAAGTTCATTGTTAAATAAGTACTTTTTTATTAGGTGAACTCTTACAAAGAAGTACCTTCATAAAATGGTACCTTTTTCAAAATTATGTTTTTTTTTGCGAAAAGTAAATTACACTTATAACAAGTTCATTGTTAAAAAGGTACTTTTTTAATAGGTGAATTCTTACAAAAAAGTACCTTCGTAAAATGGTACCTTTTTGATATATATATATATATATATATATATATATATGTGTGTATATATATATATATATATATGTATATATGTATATATATATATATATATATATATATATATATTTATATATATATATATATATATATATATATATATCTATATATATATATATATATATATATATATATATATATATATGTATATATCATTTATGTATGTCTGTATCATTTTAAAAATCAACTCTTAAGCAAGTACCTTTTTTACACAATTGCGTTTTCAAAAAACTACCTTCGCAAAATGAGTACCTTTTTTTTGAAATATATCGTTTTAAAAAACGTCATTTAAAAAAAACAAGTGCATTTTTAAAAAAGTACCTTAAAATATTGCATTTGTAAAAAAGGTACCTTTTTACCTCGAAATATAGTAACTTTTTAGAAAATACATAATTTTAAGAAGTTTTATTTAAACAAGTATATTTGTAAATGGTACCTTAGGAACACAAGTACTTTTTTTTAGAAGTACTTTTGTAAAATAGTACCTTTTCTAAAAATATTTGTGTTTAAACAGTATAATTTAAAATATTACACTTGTAAAAGAGTACCTTTTTTAATACAAAAATTTGCAAAGATTACTTTTGTGATATAGTACCTTTTTATATATGTATATACTTTCAGAATGTATCATTTAAGCAAGTGCTTTTGCAAAAAGGGAACTTTTTTTTAAAATATATACAATCGTAATATAGTGTTATATTTGTAAAAATTTCACCCTTTTAACACAAGTACTTTTTCAGAAAAAGTACTTTTTTAGAAAAAGTACTTAATGAACTTTTTTAGAAAAAGTACTTTAATGAACTTTTTTAGAAAAGGTACTTTAATGAACTTTTTTAGAAAAAGTACTTTAATGGACTTTTTTAGAAAAAGTACTTTAATGCATTTTTTTAGAAAAAGTACTTTCATGAACTTTTTTTAGAAAAAGTAATTTAAAGAACTTTTTTAGAAAAAGTACTTTAATGAACTTTTTTAGAAAAAGTACTTTAATGAACTTTTTTAGAAAAAGTACTTTAATGAAATTTTTTAGAAAAAGTACTTTAATGAACTTTTTTAGAAAAAGTACTTTAATGAAATTTTTTAGAAAATGTACTTTAATGGACTTTTTTAGAAAAAGTACTTTAATGAACTTTTTTAGAAAAGGTACTTTAATGAACTTTTTTAGAAAAAGTACTTTAATGAACTTTTTTAGAAAAAGTACTTTAATGCATTTTTTTAGAAAAAGTACTTTAATGCACTTTTTTAGAAAAAGTACTTTAATGAACTTTTTTAGAAAAAGTACTTTCGTAGAATAGTAGCAATATAGAACATAATAATATTTACGTTCAAAAAGTATCATGTAAAAAAGTACATTTCTAAAAGTACGTTTTTAACAAAGTACCTTAGGGAAATAGTACCTTTCTTAAAAACATATATTTTCCAAAAGTATCATTTAAGCAAGTACATTTGTAAAAGAGTACTTTTTTTAATACAAATACGTTCTTAAAGAAGTACCTTCGTAAAACATTACATTTTTTTATATAAATTTTCAAGAAATATCATTTATAAGAAACTGTTTAGCAATTGCCTTTGTAGAAATAACATTTTTTTTTAATTTTCCTACCGCCTGTCCGTCGCACAAATAATAGCAAATGAAAAAGTTTAGTTTTGTGGGATAGGACGATCGTGTGGAATAGGCAGTTAATGAACTTTTCATAGCATTTTTATCAACTAAATAAGTTTTTAAATTTGGACTTGCAATCGAAAAAGTTACCTTTAGTGCTGTATTTTGTATTAATAAAATATTGTGTAATAAAATCATATTTAAATATGCACCTTAACACATTGTTTTCAAAGAGTGTGAAGAACGCATGAATATTTATAAAAAATAATTGCGTTTTGTCCCGATTTATATATTTTAATTTAACTCATTCAAATAAATTATTCAAAATTATACGATTTTTTTGTAAAAACACTCGTAATTTAATAAAATTATTCAATTACTAAAAACAATTAACATTTTACTGGCCACAATAACGAACACCATACAAACATGTATACAAAACAACGCACTTCACTAATTAAAGCTTAAACAAACACTAAATGTAAATCTCTAGCTGAAACCGAGTCGAATTGTAATGACGACAAAAAGCAAATAATAAACGCTTCAACGACCATCGCATTGCAAACAAAAGAAATTCATAGAAAATGAAAAGAGAAAAAAAAACAAAACGCATCATTAACAAAAATATATTGCGTATGCAACTTGTTGCACAAAAAAAAGCAACACACATTCGAAACTGTAAAAACTAAAAAAAAACACACACACACACATACACACACAAAAAACCACAAACAAATGGAATAAATAAAAATATCAAGAATGAATATGATTTCACAGTAACTTACATAAAACAACAACAGCGACATAAAATGCAATAAATAATAAAAACAACAATGTAAAAAAGAGACACTATACAAGAGAACATAAACTGAGCACTTTTTAATCTACACTTTACGCTAGCAACAACAATTTAACAAACAAACAAACAAACAAAAAATTCTTGATCTGGATCAGGAAGGAAATCAAGAGTCGTTATAATTGATTAGCTGCTTAATGTTTTTAATAAATTGACTTTAGCTCTCCGATGTTAAAAGGGGAACAGAAAACATGAGAAAAAAAAGCATAAAAATGCAAACGGTACAGGAATGAAGCACTTTAAAAGCGCTGCCACTTTAAGCACCATCAATATTTACTTACTGAACAGGGACAAACTGGTAACATCTAGGAACAACTAACAATTGGAAAGATTACATTTGCTAGCAAAAATTATTTTCATACGCAATATGTTTGTTCTTTTATAATCTTGTATAAGATAATATACTATAAAGAACTTCTTTTGAATAAAATACCATTTCTAAAAATCAACACTACTATCATAAAATTTTTATAAAAAAGTAGCTGATTAAAAAAGCAACTCCCCAACAAACTGGCTGTTAAATTAAGTACCTTTTTATGAAAAGTACCTTTAGATAAAAAAATTTTTGTTAGAGTACCGTTTAAGCGATCTTTCTTTTTTTTTAAATAAAAATTAGGTTTTTATGAAAACTACTCTTTTATAAAAACTACCTTTTTATAAAAAATTACTCTTTTATAAAAACTACTTTTTTATGAAAATTGCCATTTCATAAGAAGCATATTTTTATAAAAGTACTTTTTAATAGAAATTTCTTTTTAATAAAAAGTAAATTTTTCACTAAAAATACCTTTCAATAAAAAATGGCTTTCAATAAAAAATAGCTTTTAATAATGTACCTTTAAAAAAAGTTTCTTTTAATAAAAAGTACCTTTTACAAAAAGTACCTTTAAATAAAAAGTACCTTTTAATAAAAAGTACCTTTAAATAAAAAGTACCTTTAAATAAGAAGTACCTTTTAATAAATAGTATTTTTAGTAAAAAGTACCTCTTAATAGAAAATACTTTTCAATAAAAAATAACTTTTAAAAAGTACTTTTTAAGAAAGTACCTTTTAAAAATAGCTTTTGAAAAAGTAACTTTTAATAAAAACTACCTTTTAATAAAATCTAACTTTCAATAAAAACAACCTTTTAATAAAAAGTACCTTTTAGTAAAAAGTACCTTTTAATAAAAAGTGATTTTCAATAAAAAGTTATTTTAATAAAAGGTAGCGCTTAATAGAAAATACCTTTCAATGTACTTTTTAGGAAGGTACCTTTTAATAAGTAGCTTTCAAAAAAGTACTTTTTGAGAAAGTACCTTTTAAAAACGTAGCTTTGAAAAAAGTAACTTTTTAAAAACGTTTTTTTTAATATGCATATTTGAAAAAGTACCTTACAATTAACAACTTTTTAATAGAAAGTAACTTTTAGTAAGAAGTACCTTTTAATAAAAAGTGCTTTTCTATAAAAAGTTTCTTTTAATAAAAGGTAGCGCTTAATTGAAAGTACCTTTCAATGTACTTTTTAAAATGTACTTTTTAAGAAGGTACCTTTTAAAAAGCAGCTTTCAAAAAAGTACTTCTTGATAAAGTACCTTTAAAAAACGTAGCTTTTAAAAAATTAACTTTTGAAAAACGTACTTTTTAAAATGTATATTTAAAAAAGTACCTTACAATTAACAACTTTTTTTGCTAAAAGTACCGATTCGAAGAGATAGTTTTTTTATAAAAATTACTCTTTTATAAAATTTAAGCTTATGTAAAAATAAACTTTTTATAAAAATGACCATTTTATAAAAGGAATCTCTTTATAAAAAAATACTTTTTAATAAAATGTTATTTCTAATAAAAACTACAGTTTTGATGAAAAGTATACTTCAATAAAAAGTACCTTTTAATATAACGTACCAGTAAAAAAACGTAAACTTTAGTAAAGTGTAAAAAGTACCCTTTAATAAAAAGTACTTTTTAATAGAACCTAGCTATTGATAAAAATTTATTTTCAATAATACGTATATTTTAATAAAAAAAATGTCTTATAAAAAAGTGTCTTTCAATAAAAAGTACCTTTTAACAAAAAATAGATATTAATAAAAATTATATTTCAACAAAAAGATTAAAAATTTACTTATAAAAAGTAAATTACTTATAAAAAGTATCTAATAATACCGTACCTTTTTAGAAATTAGCTTTCAAAAAATTACATTTTAAAAGCAGTACTTTTCTAAAAGCAGCTATTGAAAAAGTACCTGTTAAAATAGTATCATTTTTTAAAAAAGTGCTTTAAAATATTATTATTTTTTAATTATTACCTTTAAAAAACATCTTTTTTAAAGAAGTACTTTTTTTCATATTAGTGCCTTTTTTAAAAAAGTACGGTTTAAAAAAGTACATTTAAAAAAATTAACTATTAAAGGAAGTACCTTTCTAAAAATAAATATTGAAAAAAATACATTTTAAGGAATTACCTTGTGAAAAAGTACCTTTAAAAATAAGTACCATTTAAAGACTACCTTTTAAAAGTTATCTTTTAGAAAGTCTTTTGATTAACTAATGCTGACCAGTGTTTTTTTCTAATATTAAATAGTACAGACACTTTTTGAAACCCTATATTCCTCAGAAGGATCGCCGCTAGGGAACTTTTAAAAATTAAGCAACTTTCCAAATATTATTTCATTAAAACAAGAACATTTTGAAAAATATGGCAGCATATCATTCGTTCACTAACCGCATGCGTAATTTAACTAGCTTTTGTTCAACTTTAAATATTAGCCTCTGGCTTTATGAGTTGGTACTTTTTTACTTCTAAAACGAAATGCAATATCCGAAGCAGGAAGACAAGAAATACTTTTAAATACAACATCAAGCCACTTTTGTTAAAACAGTCACGCGTCGTAAAGTATAATCGTCAGGCATTGACTGGACGCAGAAGAACAGAAATTGAACACAAACCGAACTGAACAACATAATTTCAACCCAATAGACTTGTATAGCGAAGGAAATGCACTGGCAATGGAATGAGAAATACAAGCCAGAAGACACAAAAATGCAGCAGCTGACTCTACTCGCAACAGAACAAACAGACAGATAGTCAACCAGCCAGCCAGCCAGTCAGCTCATTTGCCACTTAGTCGTTTAAGCAGCATATCGGCTAAATTTCTTCTTTTCATGCTGCACAGTTCTTCACTGAAAGTTCTTTTTCAACAAATCAGCAAACTCTAACTGGCCATCTCTCCCTTCTCTCTCATCTTCAGCGGCTTGACTTTCGTGTTCTTCATCTGATATTTTACGCAATTCTAGTTTGTTAGTTTCTGATGCATGAGAGATGATCACAATGATGATGCTGGCTGCCTGGCTGGCTGACTGACTGACTGGCGGACGACGATGATGATGGTGTTATTGCCATTGCCATTTAGCCAGTGCCACACGATGTAGTGGTACCCGTACCACCAGTGCCATGGCAATTTTTAAGCAACTTAAACGACCAGAAAGGGAAAATAACCGTTGGCACATTACGGTACATTTGATTACGTTACGGAATCGAAAACAAAATGGCAACAAAAACCCAACTTTATTTTTAAGAGATTTTTTTCTTCCATTTCTTATTGTAAATGGCTTAAGAAAATTACACATGTCTGCTGCTATTTAAGATTAGAATCCACCAAAAATATGGCATGAAAAAAAACAGCAACAACATAAAGAAGAACCTCTATTTCAGGCCAAACTTGCTTTATTACTTGTTTAAAAAGTGGGGGATTACATGTTTGTTACTGGCTTCCAAACGAAAAAGCACATGATCATACAGGCAATCAAGCATCCAGCCGTACAGATTTCTGCTTTTTTTTTTTGCCTTCTCAAATGTGATTGCATAAGTTTAGAATTACGGTACAAATGTACGTTGGTTTGTGTGTGTGTGTGTTTGTTTTTGTGTTCTTAACACACAAAAAAATATATAAAATAATAAAAAAAAATCAATTTTGTTGTTGTTGCTGCGTTCACCCAAAATAAGCCTGCAAGATAAGGAAATACAACTTCATCACACAATACAACTGCATCTTCTGCCGCCTGCCAACCCTCTTCCTGCTGCTACTCGTACTTTTAAGCTGCCTGCTGGCCGTAGAAAAAAGTGTTTAAGAATTAATGTTTGTCTTGTTAGAAATCATAAATAATTGAAATGTGATAGTAATAACGATTTAGCAATTTTAAAAGGAGAATTACGTATTTAGAAAAAAAACGAAAAAAATTCATAAAAAATTGTTTTTCGAATACAGAAATGTAAAATTTACAACGATACGACTTTACCATAGAACACAACGTATCGTTTTGCAAACTACTTTGTAAACACATACAGAGACAAAATTGCTGTTAAACTGTATTTTTGTCGATAGGGCCTTTTATTCAAGCATATCTTTTCCAATGGAACAGACAGAGATACATTTTTAAAAAGTGCAACACATATTCTGCTTTCAGAAATGTATTTGGTGAAAAACTTGGCATTTTTTTTAAAAGTACTTTTTAACAAATTATTTTAATTAAATAAGTACATTTTTATTGGGTATTATTTCACAAAGTAAATTTTTAAAATGGCTTTTTATTTAACTTTAAATTTTTTTCCAATAGCTCGTTTTTAAAAAGGGACGTCCTTTAAAATATGCCTTTGTAGAAACGTACTTTTTTGTAAACAGTACATTTATTGTACCTTTTTCGCAAAATATATTTTGTAAAGCACTTATTTTTAGAAATGATTTAAGGTGATTTTTTTAATGCAACTTTTTCAAAGATTTTTCCAAAAGGTTACTCTTCTGTTAATATTTTGCTAATATTTTGCAGATCTTGTGTTAATATTTTGCAAATCACTTATTTTGCAGAGATAATTTTTACGTACTTTTACTTACTGAACTTTGTTTAGACAACTTTTTGTAAAAAAGTGCTATTTAGAAGTATCTTTTTAAAAATACATTTTTAAAGAAACTTTTCGCAAAAAGGTACTATTTGTAAGGTAAGCAATGATAAACCGCAGCTGCACAGAACCAGCAATTTAAAAATAAAAATTTCGGCCACTAAAAAGGGATTAATTTCATAGGTACTTTTTTCAAATATACTTTTCTTTAAATATTCTTTTTTGTGCTTTTTAAAGCACAAATTATTAAAAGCTATTTCTTTAATATTAAATTTGAATCCGTTAAATCTTTCTTTTTGAAGCCTTTTTAATTAAGTACTATTTTATGAACAAAATATTTCTTAAAAAAGTACATCTTTGATAATGTCCTTTTTTCCAAGAAAATATTTTTTAGAGCTGCACGTTTAAACGTTTTTCCAATATGAAACTTTTTTCATAATGTACTTGTTTCAAGAGATGTTTCATTTAGCTTTCTGAAAGTACTTTTTAAAAGGTATTTCTCTAAGAGTAAAAGTACTTTTTTTTAATGTATTTCTTGAATGGTTCTTCTTTCCGAAAGGTACTTTTTTCAATGTTACTTTTTTAAAAGGTACTTATTCAAAGGGTACTTTTTTAAACGTTGCTTTTTTGAAATGTATTTTTTCAAAAGGTACATATTAAAAATGCACTTTTCCAAAAAGTACTTTTCTAAAATATACTTTTTAGAAAAGTACTTTTAAATGGTACTTTTTTTAAAGGTATTTTATTAAGAGGTATTTATTCAAAAGGTACATTTAAAAATATATCCTTTTTTAAAAGGTTCTTTTTTAGAAGGTACTTTTTAGGAGGAGAAAGTACTTTTTAAAAGGTACTTTTCTAAGAGTAAAAGTCTTTTTTTTTAAATGTACTTTTTGAAAGGTTCTTCTTTCTGAAATGTACGTTTTTTAAAGTTACTTTTTTAAAAGGTACTTATTCAAAGGGTACTTTTTTAAAATATACTTTTTTCAAGTGTATTTTTTCAAAAGGTATTTATTAAAAATGCACTTGTCCAAAAAGTACTTTTCTAAAATATACTTTTTAGAAAAGTACTTTTAAATGGTACTTTTTTGAAAGGTATTTCATTAAAAGGTATTTATTCCAAAGTTACATTAAAAAAAATATCTTTTTTTAAAAGTTTCTTTTTAATAAATAATTTTTTTAGGAGGCACTTTTTAAAAATTACTTTTTAAAAGGTACTTTTTTAACAGGTACTTTTTAAAAATGTACTTTTTTAAAAGGTACTTTTTTAAAAAGGTACTTTTTGAAAAGGTACTTTCTTAAATGGTACTTTTTTATAAGGTACTTTTTAAAAAGGTACTTTTTGAAAAGGTATTTTCTTAAAAGGTACTTTTTTAAAAGGTACTTTTTTATAAGGTACTTTTTAAAAAGGTACTTTTTAAAAAGGTACTTTTTTAAAAGGTACTTGGTTATTAGGTGCTTTTTCAAGAGGTATTTTTTAAAGGGTACTTTTTGAAAAGGTACTTTTTTAAAAGGCACTTTTTTAAAAGGTACTTTTTTAAAATGTACTTTTTTTAAAGGTACTTTTTTAAAAGGTACTTTTTTAAAGGTTTTTTTAAGAGGGCCTTTCCAAAATATACCACTTTCAAAGTATTTATTCAATAGCTACTTATTCAAATATTATTCACAACGTACTATCTTGGTATTTTACAGGTACTTTTTGAAAGGTACCTTTTCGAAGATATACTATAGTTAAAAATAAATGTCACTTTTAATAAGATGTACTTTATTAAATGTTCTTCTATAAATGTATTCATTTTTTATATGTGGCCATCAAGATCATGCGATTTGACGCCGTTGCACTATTAAGGACCTGGTCCACCCTGACGTTGGAGTGTTTAAAAATTAATATTTGTTAAGCCATAGACGAGATATCGAAGGAAGCTTTCACTTCAAAAAAAAAATTAAAGTGCTTTCTATATTTTTTTAAAAGAAACTTTTTGAGAAATTTTTTGCTCATTTCCATTTATGAAAAAGGATCTCATTTAAATGAGATCCCTGAGAAATGTACTCTTTATTACTTTTTTCATAAAGTTTATAATTGTGTGTAGTACTTTTTTTACTATAAAGAAATTTGTTGTGTTTTTACTATTCACTCTCTTGAATTAAATGCAGGGATTTGGTTCTTATTTTTTTACGGCTGTAGCTGTTAAATCTTAAATTACTCATTTAGCTTGTATGTAAAGTGTCATTCTTTTCAATATTGAAAACAAAATTTATATTGACCACCCAATTTTGATTTTGGTTTAACAGGGTTTGTTTTATTTAAGTTTCAATCGAATGAAAAAAAAATTGTTTTTTTTTCAGCCATTAGTCATTTAGTTCTCGGATACTGAATGAAGTCAACTGAAAGTGATCAACATGTTTTATCTATTGTTATGTAGAATATGTTTTCGTTTTACATTTAAATATTATTACTTTTTTTTTTGTTTGTATGAAATTCTTAGTCATATTATTAACGCCAAGCAAAAGCTATGACACATGTGTAAAACACTGGAGACTTGATGAACGCATTAAAGTCGGTATGGGTAAACGCTTTAGTTACTTTTAATCGTTTGTTGGGTTAATTCCTCAACACTCGTTGTGTACAAGAGTCTCAGGTGTTTTAATTTTTTGTTAGTTTTTTTTTGTGGTCAAGTGTGTGCAGTTATGAATTTAAATAAATTAATTTTGCTGGTCATTTTTAACCTCCCTCAAACGTTCATTTTTGTTTGGCAGTGTTATTGCTGCTGCTGTTGTTCTTGTCGTCGTTGTCATTCTTTTTGTTTCTTGTCCTTGTAAATTTTATTTTGTTCTGAACAGATAAATATTTTATGCCTCATAAAGATATTTTTTTCTTTTGCTTTCAGTTTAAAACTCAACATTTTCAAAGGAGATATATTTTTTGTTAAAAAATGCATAAATTTGCACTAATTAAACACGTTTCTGAAGATCATTTTCAAAGATAGAATGTTACTTAAAATCAATGCTTTAAGAATTATGTAGATTTGTGTTTAGTTTTGCGAAATAAGGTCAAAAGTTCATGTTGGATTTTAATCGGTAGATATTGTTTAGTGTGCAATCAAAAGAATGTCTTGAGCAGTTTTAAAATTTTGTTTTATTATTTTTGTGTAATAAAAATTAAGCAATAAGGCAGTATCTTAAAAACTCAGTTTTAGATTATGAGAGAAAGGCAGAGTTTATTAACAACTGAACTGGCAAAAGAAAATATGAGGAAGTGAAATTCTGCCATTAATTTTCATTAAGTAGTTCAAGGAAATACTAGAAACACACAAGACTTAAAATGTTCAAATATATAAAAATGCCAGTGAAACAGTGTAGCGGCCTTCCAAAACAGCGATGTGTTTAATACTTGTTTCATGTTAGCATAAATAATATTTTTCTCGCATTATCAGTCCATAACTATCAACAAAGTTTAAGCGATATAATCATTAAGCGCAATTAGTTTTAAAAAAGTTTCACTGTTCAACGGACTTTCGTAAAAGAAAAAAAAAGGAAAAATTCGATAAACATGTCGCTTAAGGTTTTTTGGCGATTATGGATCGTTATTTGCAGAGGCTATTTTTTAATATTTATAATACACTTTATCCTTAGTTTGTATTAGATTAGATTAACAGATCTAGGCAATGAAGAATTAAAAAATTTTTTTAATACTTTCATGTCAAAGTTTACTTAACTGAAGTTTAAATCTAAAATGTAAAAGTTTAAACTTGTCTAAATATTGTTTTCAAATTGTAGTAATATTTTTTTATAATTTTCTTTTATTGAATAATAGATTAGCTTTATAGGAGTTAACCTGGGTTTAAAAATCTAAAGTTCAGATAAACTCACATTTAAACTTCATTTAAAAATAAAACCTTATATATGAAAACTAACTCATTTAACTAAGAGTTTTGGTAACTAAAGTTTAATCTTGGTTTAGAAACTTTAATAATTAATAAATTATATTTTTCTTCAGCAAATAACATTTAAAGTCACCTATTGAAAGTATATAATAATTAACCCGGGGATTAAACTAAAAAAATTATTTTTAATATATTCTATTTTCTTAAAAAAAAAAGTAAAACTGAAAAGTATAACATTAACTCAGGGTACCTTAGATAAGAAATAAGCCCAAGTAAAACATGACTCTATGAAAATTATTTTACTTAACTGAGGGTTTTGGTAATCCAAGTTTGAACTTGCTAAAAATTGTTGTATTAAATATGGTTTTACCGGGTCATTTAGTTGAAATTAATATCAAAATTATTTCATTTAACTGAGGGTTTTGGTAACCAAAGGTTAATCTTGGTTTAAAAATTTCAAATTGATATAAATTAGGTTTAAGAAGAGATAATGAAAGCCGGGAGTTTTTAATAAAAAATAACTCTATGAAAAGTATTTTACTTAACTGAGGGTTTTGGTAATCCAAGGAAGAATTTGCTAAAAATTGTTGTATTATATATGGTTTTACCAGGTGTTAATAAAATCTAATTTCATTTAGTTAAAATTAATATCAAAATTATTTTATTTAACTGAGGGTTTTGGTAACCGAAGTTTAATCTTGGTTTAAAAATTCCAAGTTCATATATATTAAGATTTTAGAAGATATAATGAGAGCCGGAGTTTTTTAATAAAACATGACTCTATGAAAAGTATTTTACTTAACTGAGGGTTTTGGTAATCCAAGGTTGAACTTTGTAAAAAAAATTATATTAAATATGTTTTACCGGGTGTTAATAAAATCTAATTTCATTTAGTTAAAATTATTTTATTTAACTGAGGGTTTTGGTAACCGAAGTTTAATCTTGGTTTAAAAGTCCTAAGTTCATATAAATTAGGTTTTAGAAGAGATAATGAAGGCTCGGGTTTTTTAAAATAAAACATGACTCTTTGAAAAGTATTTTACTTAACTGAGGGTTTCGGTAACTAAAGCTTAAGCTGGGTTTAACATTTTGGTGGTTAGCTAATTTTTATTTAAAAAGTATTTGGTAAAATCAATTTTCGAAATGCTTTATGGAAACTATCGAAGCTAACTGATGATTTAAGATTAGCTAAACAATTGAGTGAAAATTGCTTAACCAAAGATTTAAAAAACTAAATGAAGAATGTGAAACAGCGCCTGTGTAAGCTTAAAAAACAAGTATTCCCCCTTTTTAATAATATTTTATTTGCAGTATCTAACGAACTAAAATTTAAATCTGGTTTTAGTTAACAATAGATGGAAATAATTGATATTTAAACTCGGTCTCAAAAGATATTATTTAAACAACTTCAAATTGCATATTCTTATGACAATTAAAATAAAATTTATATATACATATATATATTTCTTTTTTAATTTACCTTTTTTCAGACTCAAGGCCGCTAAACGTTGACGCAACATTGATATTAAAAATTTTTTAAAATAGATAATATTCTCTTCAATTTAACAAACACCCAAAGTTTAATGGACACTTTAACAAACAACTTAAAAACTTCTCTTTTTTTAAATTCTTATACAATTTAATCATTAATTAATTTAATATCTTAAATTATTTGATTTAAATCAAATCTTTTTCTTTGCAAATTCTTTTCCTGCAAAAGGCTTTTCTTTTTCTTTGCCAACTTTTTGCTTTGTTAATTTCAAACTGTGCGTCAACTGAAAAACCTGACGTCTTTTTAAAAAGATGTTTAAATTCAGACTGGACGGCGTAAAAACTTCCTGCCTTACATTTAGTCATTGTAAAAGTGCATTTCAATTCATTGCGATTCCGTACATTTAGAAGAGATGTTTGTTGGTAGTCTTTCAACTGGGATGAAATGCTGTGTGCTGCGATTCCAAATCCCCAGTTGTATGCTGCTGCTGCCACAAGAATCTAAATCTCATGAATTTTACCCGACACAATAACAAACAAAACAACAACAAGAGTTGCATACAAAAACAGTCGAACAAAGTTTTAGAACTTGTTTAAAAGCGGCCTTTTTGGGATACAGAAAAACTTGAGGAGACTCACAAGCCAACTCTAAGCACATCGTGTGTCAGTCAGTCAGTCGGTCTGCTAGTCTGACTGCCAGCCGTTACGCCATTTCTCTACACTTTTAGATCATGCTATGCTTAGAGTCGCTGTTTTTGCTGCTAGAGCAGATAATAATAATAATGATCATCATAATGATCAGCACAACGTTGCTGTTAAAGGAAATCAACAAAATGATCATGAACTTTTGAAGAAACGAGTGCTTGAAAATGTGTTTTGTGAATGGTTGGTTGGAAGGCAACATGTTGGCTGCAAAGAAAAGAGTTAATACTTCAAACTGGATTGGAAAAGGGATTTTTTCCAAAAGGGAAGCAGTAGCTTAAGAGAGAAAATTAGAAGTCAGTAAAAGCCAATGCACGCTTATGTTAAGGCAGCACAAAAAAAAAACATGCTAACGATCATGTGCACTTCACGTACATCGCGTGAGCGTTGTTCATCTTTGTAACTTCTAGCAGGCTTATCTGTATTGAAAAAGTTCCAAGCACATGAACACGATTTAGCAGAATTAAAAACGTTGTACTAAAATTATATTCTGAATGCTGGAGATCTCAATAGGCGAATTTAGAACCACGCATATTACCTGTCCTTTTTCTTTTACAACTAAGGAAATTTTAATAAAAATTTTATTTGGCACCTAAATGTGTAAATCACGTCACCAAATTAATATTTATAAGAAAAAAATATATCTCGGATATTAAAAAATTATAATTTTTTTTCTTTCTCACACAAATTGAAAGTATTTTGATATCAATTTCCCTTCTTGCTTTCCATCACTAATACGACTTGATTTTCAATATTACAACCTTAATCGCTCTTCCTTTTGAGCAGGATAATATGCGCAACTACTCTCTGGATTTAAACACACATATTTAGAATTATTAAAACACTTTGTGCTAAAATTTAGTACAAGACAGTGTTGTAAAAACTATTACAAAATATTTAGTATTAAGTGGTTTAGAATTTTAAAGCTTAAAATTTTACAACTTTAAGATTTATAAAGTTTTATTTCATTCGAATTAGTGAGGATAAGAAGATTTTAGTACCTAGTAAAAAAGTTGGTAAAACATATTTCCTACATTGAAAATTTAGTACTAGAACAGTGTTTAGAATGAACAATTTTAGTACTAAAAATAATATTAATTTTAGGTACAAGATACTGAGTTTATATATGGAAAATCTAGTACTAAAAACTAGTTATTATAAGAAATTTATACTAAAGATTGTTGAGTATTTCTTAATTAAAAGCAAGACACTGATTCTATACACGGAAAATAGAGTACTAAAAATTATTAATTAAAAAATATATTAGAAAAATATATGCGCATTTATCAATTAAAAGCAAGTACATATTGAGGAGATAGAAATGCTAATTTTTAGCACAAAATATTGGTTTTTAGCACTAACAGCCAGCTGTTTTTATTGCAATTTCTCAAAAAATCAATTTGCTGCATTAAATTTAACATTGGCTAAGTGTGGTAGAACAATTTTGAGTTTTTAGTACTAAATTTAGTACTAAACTTAAAATTCAAGCATTTAGGAAGAATTTTTGCCATTAACACTTGCTAGCGCTGTGAATACATGTGTACTAAGTAATAAACTCTTTTGTATGTCATTGCATATTATTAAGCATTCCAGTACCTTTGATTGCAAAACTATTTTCTTAAGTACTTTAACGTTTTGCCAATTTATTTTAACAACTTTGATAAGTAAAATATTTTGCATTTTTTTCAACATGTTGGCTGCTAAAACCTTAAGAAGCTTATATACTTGGCAAATAGATTTTGGCCATTATCAACACAATATTAAAGCTATTATTTTATTAGTTTCCATTAAATGCCAAAATATGTGACAAACTGAAATAAATAAAATTTAAATATACATAAGAACAGTGAGCAAACTCTAGCTTTTGGACAATAAAATATAAGAAAAAGAATATGAATTGCATATAATTTTTTTTAAGGTAAAAGAAAAAATAAACATTTTGAAAAATTTTGTGGCTTTAATTACTTTATGTTTTTCTTGTGAAAACTGTTGGAAAAACAATTAATTTTTGTCGAGAAACAAATCAACAAAAAAAAAAATTTTATTTTTTGATTAATGACCATCTGAATTACTTTGATATGTTTACTGCCCCTCCATGTAACAATTATTAATTTCTTTACATGAACTGTTACATCAGACATCATTTGTATTCGCCTCATTTAAATAATTCTCATTAAAAACTCATTTAAATTATAACATTAAACTTGATAAGTGTGTGATAAATTTAAAATAGATAAACCAAAAATAAATGTTTAACAAATCACCTGTTTAAACAATCGACTGGAAACCGTGCAATTTTATAACACTAAAACCCCTACTGAAATTCAAGATGCTGAATGAACCAAATTAACATTTTAACATGTTAATACGATAAAGATCTTCTTAATACGAAAACAAAGAGATTCTCACGTTTTAGTTTTATATTTAAATTTGTACGTATTTGGGCGTTTGATATGAAGACAGACATACGAGGTAGAAACAAACATACTGACTCCCTCAAACGAATATTCAAAAAATTAATATTTATAAAAAAAAAATTAACTTTTCGAGTTTAGGTGTTTGGCAATTAAAAATGTTAATCGCTATTTAAATACACGTTGATTTTAAATACGCTCGTCTTTCTTTCTGACTTGATATTTTCTGGGTTTTCAGCTATCAATTAAATTTAAGAAATACTCCGTCTTTTTGTCTGAGTTTTAAAAATAATAAATTGTTACCATATTGTCTCACAAGCTGGGAGTGTTATTGTATTTTGCTATTGCAATAATAATGTGTTCAGCGGCAAGAAGCAAAAAATTGAACTCTAGAACGACTAAAAAATTATTCACTCAATTGAAAATTGAAAACAATTTGATTATATTGAGAAAGCTAAAGAAATTACTCAAGGTACAGCGTAACATGATTAATGCACACCACAAGGTTTTATTAAATTCAAGCAATATTCTGTCAGCAAAGTTTCTATTTTCTGTTTTAATACGGAGGGGTATTTACGATTCTCCACAGTCCTACACTAAATACCGAGATGTTCGCTTTACATTTTCATTTGAATTTATTAATTTCAATTTATTTATATGTCATTTTTTCAACATTCTTAATCATTTAATTTTTTTTCATTTCAGTGTGTTTTTTGTTTGCGTTCATTGTTTGTGTCAAAATATTTTTGTGTACGTAATTAATTTTATCGTGTTCTTATTTAACAACAACCAACCAACAACCAAACGAAAAAATTCCCCTTTAAGAATCTGTCACACCACAACCATTTCCCTCATTTTTGATGAAATTAACAAGACTTTTTTTTAAATTGATTTAAAACATATTGACCTTCGATTTTTATTAAAAACAATTATTTGGTGGCGCCGAAAGCAAAAATAAGAAAGAGAAAAATATTTATAAACTAGTTTTTGGCTTGTTTTTATAGTATTTTAATTAATTTGTTAAAAATATTTTATTTATTTTTTTTTTGCTATCGATTTGGGTGTTGAATTGTGTACATTTATTTATTTATATGTGTAAACGATAAAATTGAAATTCGTTGTTTAATTAAAATCATGATATGACAAAAATAAATGTAACAAAAACCAAAGAGAACCAAAAATTCAAATTGCTAAAAATCAGCAATTTTTAATTTAAGTTATTTTATTGCACAGAAAACTTTCTGCAAATTTTATTATTGGCCATTTAAAGCAAATATGTAGTTGGCAATTTAGTTTGAAAGCATTTAAGAGGACTTTTTTTTTTGTTTTCCCAATGGTTTTGAATTAGATTTCAAGCTCTCCTACACCCGCGTGGCTACTTAATTGTCCGCTGCATACAGCTGCTGGAATTTGTAGAAGATGTTTTTCTTTGTAGCAATTTCAGCAATAAATATTGGAGAAATTATTCGTCGCCCACAAATTAAAATAAAAGTTTTTGCTTAGAAATTGTTACTTTCCTCCAATAGCATGACACAAAAACAATAAAATATAAAATAAAAAAATATTTATTTTATGAAAATATCGGAGAAAAGCATGCAGAGACAGGCAACGTTTTGCCAACAACAGGATGCGAGTATATCAGAAAGAAATTTTAACTTAACAAACAAAAAAAAATTTTTATTTTTTTTTTTAAGCAGCTGCAAAGCCAAGGGAGCGTTACTTTATATAGAGATTATATGGCAGTTATCGATAACTGTCCAACACAAATGTTTAATTTCTTAAGAATTGTTATTTTTGTATAAATACATTTTATATAAAAATGTAAAATCTATGAAATTCAGTAGAAAGAAAATTATCTAAACATGTTCGTTTCAAAAAGCGCGTTATCGATAACTTGTTCATATAAAAAATTTGCTTTTCCAAAGTTTTGTTTTAAAAATAAACTTTCATACAACAATTGTTTATATTAAAAAGGTTTCTTTCAAAATAAAGTTATCGATAAATTCCATATACAAAAATAGTTGGCATCGAGAGATTTTTGTTCGAGTATCAAGTTACTGGTGACTTTTTCATACACAAAATTTTGCAATAAAAATGTTGTTCCTTAAAATTCAATTTTTCAATAAGTTTTCTGTATAAGAGAGTCAATTATAATTTAATAAATTTATCGAAATGTTGTTTACAAAAAGTTTTTTTAAATAAAGTTTACATAACTCCTTTATATTAAAAAATTTTTGTTATCTGAAAGTTTTCTATTAACACTAAAGTTATCGATAACTTTTTCAGACAAAAATGTCTGCCATAAAGATTTTTTCTCTTAAAAGTTAACTTTCAGATTTTTCTATGCAAAAAATGTCAGCTATCAAAAACATTTTCTTTAATAAATATATAGAAATGTTTACAAAAGTTTTCTAAATAAAGTTATCGATAACGGCTTCATACAAAGAGTTTCTCAGTTAAAAAGTTTTCTCAGGTTTTTTTGTAATAAATTTGTAGAAATATTGTTTAGAAAAGTTTTTTTGATAAAGTTATCGATAACTTTTTCGAAGAAAAATGTTAGTCTTCACGAAGTTTTCTTTTGAAAACAAAGTTATCGATAACTTTTTCGTACAAAAATTTTAGCCTTCACGATGTTTTCTTTTGAAAACAAAGTTATCGATATTTTTTTCCTACAAAAATTTTAGCCTTAAAAAATTTTTCTCTCAAAAATCATATTACCGATAATTTTTCTATAAACATTTTAAATATCAAATTTTTTTTTTAAATATATTTATTGCAATTTTGTTAGCAATAAGTTTTTTCAAATAAAGTTATCTATAGCTTTTCTTTTTTAAATAAAATTATCGATAAATCTTTCATAGAAAAGCTTTAGCTATTAAAGGAGTTTCTTTTTAAATAAATTTATCGAAATCATTTTCATAAAGAAATTTTTGCTATGAAAATGTTTTCCTTTTGAAATCAAGTTATCGATAACTTTTGCTAAAATATAATATGACTATCAAATATTGTTCTCTTAAAAATCAGTTTATCGATAACTTTTCAATACAAAAGTGTGGCATATCAAAAGCTTGTTTTTAATAAATTTATCGTAATTCGGGTTTCAATAAGTTTTTCTAAACAAAGTTATCGATAACTTTTTCATACATTAAAAAGTTATCGATAGCTTTACAATGCAAAACATTTTTGTTATCATGAAGTATTTTTTTACAAATAAAGCCATTGCTAACATTTTTATAAAAAGGTTTTAGTTATAGGTTTTTTTGTTACATAAAGTTATCGATAACATCTTTATATAAATATTTTTGACAGCAAGAAGCAACTGCAAGTCTTGTTGGCGATTTCAATAGATAATAATTTCGTGCTGCAGACGCATATTAACTTATGCAGTTAAGGCGGCCCACGATTTTCCTTTATTGTTCCAATAAAATATTTAAAAAGAAGTACCAGATATTCAACTTTACTAAGGCTGGGTGGCGTCTTGATTTAAGTCATCAGGAAATCATTGAAAGAAATAAATATCAAGATATTTATGTGTTTAAAATTAATATTACACAAAAATTCATAATACTATTATTACTTGTTACACTGGCCAACAAAAAATTATTTTCAAGAATGAAGTTTTATAAAAGTTTTAAGCAACAATTCAAAATTCTTTAAAACATGGTATATTAATTTTAGATTACCGAGGCATAAGGCTCGAAATTTTTTGGGCCTCAGTTCTCTAATTATGGGGTAGAATGGAACGGCTTTTAAAAAATTTTGCCATTTTATAAATTTTCTCTCAGCAAAACTTGTAAAGAATTATTTACAATTATTTTTTTGTTGTTCCGTGTAATTTATGTTCATAACGGAAGTTCCAATTTGAAAAAAAAATTATATGAATTTATATGTTTATTATTATTGTTGCTGGCTGCTTTAAATCATTTGTTTATTGCTGCGTTATGAATTTAATTTGACATAACAACAGGCTTGGTTGCATATTTGTTTAAACAATTTCAATTAATTTGTATTTGTTATAAGAGAGAAACAGAAAAAACATGCAGGTAACTATGAAACGAAAGAGGCTGTCTGAAAGCTTAAATTTGACGAAAAAAAACGAAAGTTGTTTGTTACAGTGTTTTTCTTTCCATTTACCCGTTCGTTATTGAAAGGAATTAATCATTTAAAGATTTTTGTCATGTTTTTTTTTCTTCTCTTTTTTCTATAAATTTAAAACTTACGTCATTTTGATATTAATGTCACATATTGGAGCTGAATGTTTGATTTGTTCGAAAAGGAACCATAATTCACTCACCTGCAAAAACAGAAGAAGAAATAAAGAAATTGTTAAAAAAATCATATATAAGAAACTAGTTTGTTTGTATGTTAAGCAAAATGTATTGTTCGCGGGCTAAAGAAAATATGAGTAGATGGAAATAAAAAGAATATGAAATAAGGATGTTGACTCATATATAATATATAACTTACAAGCATTTTATGAAGTGTTCATATGTTTTAGACCAATTATTGCTTTTCTATAAAATAATAGATCAAATGTTTGTGGAATGCTATCGAACAGCCTTTGCAGAAATTCTAATTATATATTATATATTAGACTTAAGGCATTAGAAAAATATTCAATTTTTCAAAACTTCATCAATTTCGAAAAACTTCCATCGAAAATTCATCGCTTTCGCAGAATTTTCATTGAATAAATTAATATCGACTTCGCACAATTTCTATACAAGATTGATGGATTTTATAAAAATTTCTGTAGACGATCTATTGACTTCGAAAATTTTGTTGATTTTTTGAAGATTTGTCGATTACAAAAATATTTCTATATATTATTTTATTTCGAAAAATGTCGAAAAATGTATTTATTTCTTAAACTTTCTATAGAAAATGTATCGCTTGTTAACAAATTAAATTTTTAATAACTTATAGATTTTGAAAAATGTCCAGTTGTTGTATCAATTTCGAAAACTTTACACTAAACTTATCGATTTCGAAATTTTTTTATAGAATTTTAATTTTATTTTATTTAATCGAAAACAAATTTTATAAACTATACAGGCAAAGTTTTTTTTTTATTATGTATTGAATTAAAAAAAATTTTTATACAAGATTTATCGTTTTCAAAAATTTCTACCTATAGAAAATTTCAAAAGTTTTTTGTAAAAAATTTATGTCAGCTAATGTAAGAAAAAAGATTGATGATTGTCAGAAAATTTCTATAGACGAGTTATCGATTTTGAAAAATTCCTGTAAAACATATTTCGATTTCGAAATTTTTTATAAAAAATTTTATTTCTATCAATGGCTGTAGAAAATCTATTTGTTTCTTAAAATACCTCCATTACGAAAAAATTTTATCGATTTCAAAAATGTCGCTTTATCGATTTCAAAAATTTTCTGTATATATCGATTTTTAAAAACTTTTATTGAAATTTTACTTCGAAAAAATATCTAGAGAAAGTTTATAAATTTCTTTTTAAGTTGCATAGAACATTTTAAAAATTTTGATAGAAGATTTATCGCTTTCGATATATTTCTGTACAAGATTAATCGATAACAGGAAGTTTCCAAAGTAAATTAATCGATTTCGAAAGGTTTCTATAGAAAATGTATAGATTTTGAACAATTTCTATAAGAGATTTATCCCCAGCAACAATTCTAGAAAAATTGTAGCTTTCGAAAATTTTCTATTGAAAATTATTCGACTTCGTAAATTTCCATAAAAACTTTATCAATTACAAAAAATTTCTGTATAAGATCTATAGATTTCGATAAATTTCTATAGAAGATTTATCAAATTAGAATAATTTTTATAAAAAACTGAACTATTATTCGATTTCATAATTTTAATATAAAACTTTTATCGACTTTGAAAAATTTCTGTAAATTTATCGGTTTGAAAAATAGTTTGTAGAATATTTCACATCGATATTAATCTGCAAGAAATTTATCTATTTCTCAACATTTTTATAGAAAATTAACGGATTGCC
The DNA here is from genome assembly GCA_951800035.1 of Linnaemya tessellans. NCBI lineage: Eukaryota > Metazoa > Arthropoda > Insecta > Diptera > Tachinidae > Linnaemya > Linnaemya tessellans. The sequence continues at coordinate 99,409,058 of OX637535.1, forward strand.
AAAAACCTATCGATTTGGCAAAATTTTTATAGATAATTTGTCGATTTCTTAAAACTGTTATCGGAAACTTATCGATTTCGAAAACTTTATGTAGGAAATTTATTAATTTCGAAAATTTTCTGCAACGAATTATTGTGAATGCTTTCCTATTACAAATTTATCGATAACTTAAACTATTGTAAAAAACTTATTGATAACATAACTTGTTACTTAACATTAAAGATAGCTTTACTTTTAGAAAAAAATGCTATTCACAACTTGCATATTTTATCAAATAGTTGCTGTGCATTTCAGTTTTTATAATGGAAAATTTATACAAAAAAATTACGTAGAGAAAATTTATCGATAATGCATATTTTTTGTTGGAAAGTAATCGATAATTTTAATGTTTCACAAAATTTTTCCGATGGCTTACATTTTCCCTAAATAAAAATAGTCTATTGAAAAGTTAGCGACAATTTAATTTTTTTGTTTGTGGAAATTATGGACTTTCTCACAAGGCAGCTATCGATAATTTAAATCTTTTGCAATATTGATAAAGTTTTCTTTTTTACTATATGATATTTGGCAATGGAAAATTATTTTATTTTACTGCGGAAAACACGTCGATAATATAAATTTTTTATTAAATATTATCGATATCATTAATTTTTATACCAAGTTATCGATAACTTTGCTATTTTATTTAACGTTATCGATAGTTAAATTTTTCAATGAAGATTTACTGATAGCTTCAATACGGAACATTTTTTTAGAGTTTCGTTTTTCGATAACTTTTTTTAAATTTATCGATAGCTTTAATTTTACGCCAAAGATATATTATGAACAAATAGCTTAATGAAATTTTAACTTTGAACAGCTTGACAAAATCACAAATTAGCATTATTTTCGAAAAGTTTAATAATTTGTCACTATAAGAAATTACAGTCTAGTTTAAATACAAATATTATGAAATTTTTGGCAAAGTAGGTTATCGATAACTTGAGTGTGCTGCAAGCAAAAGTGGTTTGAATAATTTTGTAAAAGCCATGAGTCTCTTATTATATTTGATTTGTACTTGTTTCCAGGTTTCTGGAATCAATTTCATTAATCTTTCAATAGTTTAACCAGCAGACAAACAAATGAAACTGCCATTTATTTTGCTGTAACAAATAAAACATATTTTTCTCTTTATCAAATTAACAGTAGAAATCACAACATGAAAGTAAACACTTCCGTCTTTAAAGTCACATTAATAAAAGTCAAAGATTTTACTGGTGGCTGCATCATCAGCAACAACAGCAGCAGCAGCAGCAAAACAAGACAGAAAAAAACAAAAGAGTTAAGAACCAAACTCTAAATGAAAGCTAATAAAAAATCAAAGTCTTTTTTCCACTCAGCCTGTTGTTTATATTATTATTGTTATATTTGCTGTTGCTGTTGTTGTTGTTAACTGATATCATATAATAAATTTGAGCTTAACAATCTAAGCCGTAAAGAAAATTCGCTTTCCACACAAACCAAAAGCGCTTAAAACAACAAGCAGCCAGAGTTCGCAAATGCTACAAAAGAGGACAGGAGAAAGGGAGCTGGCGAAGTGCATTAGAAAACTAGGAAACCTGTAATGCTAAGCCAACAAACAAATAGCAAATCTATGTAATTACAAATAATAATTCTAAAAGCATTTATCTTTTTTCTTTCCAAACCATAACATTTTCTTTTTCCTTCTTTTTTTCGTTTTACCAAACAACGAATGAAAAGAACCTTTTGGCTTTATTTATGAAAACGACAACAAATCGACAAAATGCAATTTATGCGTTTCGTTTCATTTCATTGCAATCTGCCAGCATTTTTTATCTTCTATTATTCTTTGTTGCACTGCACACACAAATATTACGAGCAGTTGGCTGTAATCCTCATCAATGGTTTAGGGCTGATGCCATAACATCGTTAGAAGATGTGCATTTGTGCAACAACTACTTAAAATCCATTTCTTTCTTTTTTCCTTTAATTTTTTGCTATTTGTTTGTTTGCCGTGCAGCAATTCTTTGCAGCTCATTGCTATCAATTGATTGAGATTAGAGAGAAGAAAAAGAAAAGAAAATGCAAAAAAAATATTACAGAATGCCTGGTGCTTATGTTATGAATTGAAGCTGTTTGCAAACTTAAATATGCTGCAGCAGTTGTTGTTGCTGTTTTTTTCTCTTTTTTCTATTTTTTATTCAAAGATCAAATCAATGCGGCAGCTGTAGAATGTAAAAGTTATTTTCTTATTGTTGTTGGTGTTGCTGTGGCAATAAGATTCGTTCTAAGCAAAAAGTGTGATTTGTTGGCAAACTACAAAAATGTACAATTTAAACAAATAAGAAAATATTCCTTTTTATTTAATTCAAGAAAAAAAGAATAGCAAAAGCTTCCACAGTACAGAAGAGCAGAAAATTCTCTAGCAAAATTTTTCGAATATCTATAATGTTGCTATATAAAAAATTTAGTAATTGAAAGCAATTTTAAAAAATATTTTCCGAAAGCCGGTTCCGAGAGATTTCTAAAGAGAATTATTTGATTTCGCAAAATATCGATAACGAATATACATATACATATATATATATATATATATATATATATATATACATATATATATTATTTTTTTATTTAATAATATCGATAATTTTTTTAAAAAATAAATATATAAGAATATTAAATATATATAAAATTGTTTTAAATAAAATATTTTTTTAGAAAATTAATCGACGACTTTAGAAAGTCAATCGGCATTAAAAATATTGACCCCTTCGGTCATGAGTCCTGGTACGAATAAAAAAAATTTGGGAAATATTCCTTTAAAATTTTTAACTACATCGAAAATCTTTTATAGTTAATTTCTTGACTTCAAACAATTTCTATAAAATATTTATTGATTTCGAAAGAAAACTTTTCTATATGCAAATTTTCAAAACGATTCAATTTCGGAGATTTTTCAGTATCGAAAAAATTCTTAGAAAAATGTTCGATTTTGAAAACTTATAGTTTTAAAAAATTTTCTATCAAAAATTTATCGAATTTAAAAATTTTTATCAAAAAAAATTTTGTCGATTTCAAAAATTTTCTTTGGATAATTTGTCGAGTAAGAAAATTTGTTATTGAAATTTTTTTATCTATTTATCGAATTAGAAATTTTTTGACAATTTATTGAATTTGAAAATTTTTTTATAGAAAATTTATCCAATTCGAAAATTTTTTATACAAAATTTATCGAATTCGAAAATTTTTTATAGAAAATTTATCGAATTTGAAAATGTTTTATAGAAAATTTATCGAACTCGAAAATTTATTATAGAAAATATATTGATTTTGAAAATTTTATATAGAAAATTTATCGAATTCGAAAATTATTTATTGGATATTAATCGAACTTGAAAATTTATTATAGAAAATATATCGAATTTGAAAATTTTGTATAGAAAATTTATATAATTTGGAAATTTTATATAGAAAATTTATAGAATCCAAAAATTTTTTATAGAAAATTTATCGAATTCGAAAATTTTTTATAGAAAATTTATTGAATTCGAAAGTTTTTTATAGAAAATTTATCGAATTTGAACATTTTTTATAGAATATTTATATAATTCGAAAATTTTATGAAGAAAATTTATCGAATTCGAAAATTTTTATAGAAAATTTATCGAATTCGAAAATTTTTTATAGAGAATTTTTCGAATTCGAAAGTTTTTTATAGAAAATTTATCCAATTCGAAAATTTTTTATAGAAAATTTATCCACTTCGAAAATTTTTTAAAGAAAATTTATCAAATTTGAAAATTTTTTATAGAAAATTTACCGAATTCGAAAATTTTGTATAGAAAATTAATAGAACTCGAAAATTTTATATAGAAAATAAAAAATTTTATATAGAATAGTTAATGAATTCGGAAATTTTATATAGAAAATTTATCGAATTCGAAAATTTTTTATAGAAAATTTATCAAATTTGAGAATGTTTAGAAAAAATTTATTTAATTCTAAAAGTTCTTATAAAAAATTTATCAAAATTTATTCGAAACATCTTTATAGAAATTTTCAGCACAATGTAATAATATAGAAAAATTTTTTGTAGAAGTGTTGACGATATTAAATGTATTTTTCATATTGATTTTTTTTTTAATATTTATCTTACAAAATTTATGGACATTTATTAATTTTTTGAAAAAATCAATCGGGAGCTATTCTCAGATATGATTTTTGTGGCCCCACTGTATGATTTGATAAAAAGTCTCTGTGTATCGTGCTATGCGATGTTACTCACCAGAAACCCATAACTTTTACTAAACAAAGACCCTTTTGCTGTGTGCTTTCAGCTGCCAATATTGTCAATATCTGCAAAAGCAACTGCAACTACAACAACAACATAAATAAAACTCTAAACAGAAGAAAAAATCTTGAATAGAAAGGAAAAGGAAGAACAACTACAACAACAACAAAACAAATGCAATTCTGGAATTAATAAAAAATCAAACTATTCAACAGCAAAAAGAAAAAGAAACTCAAACAAGAACAAACATGCATGATGTTTAGAAAAATAAACGCAATTTATTGAGCAAATAATGTGCATTTTGTAATACACACCAACAATGCAAACTCCCATTAGCCGACGATTGCTCGCAATAGAACGAGAGTACAACTGCACTTGTGTAAGTGCTCGTTCACTGTTTTTTTCAGCTGTTGTGTCTTTTTGTGTGTGCGTTTGTGTATATGTTTTAAGGTGGATCATTTAGTTCGCTAACTCTCTAACAACAATTGCGACAATAGAAAACAATAAAGAATACAATAAAAACATTCCGTTTAATAAGCTTAACAATTATAACAAAAAAGTGTATTAAACAAACACACTCAAACATACGCGCTCACACTTTTAAAGCTATAGCTGGTGTTTAAGAGACGGGGGCGCCTTTCTTGTCGTGTTGTTTGTCTTTTCTTTCTGCGGGAAAGTTGGATATTAAGAAAAAGGGCTTGTTTGGATGCTTGGCGATGATACTAAAGAATTTAATAGCAAGTGTTGCAAGGCAATTGTAAAGACGAATATTTGTGGAAGTGTGTAAACTTTAAAAAATATATATGTATATGTGCGAGTACATAAGTATATACTATATAGCGAACAGTGGGGTAGTTTGAATTATATTCATAGGGAGAACTTTCTTTTTATCTATTGTTTTTCTATAGTGGGAATTTTTAATAAAGCACTCGTATCAAATATGGCTAACCATGACTACTAGAAAACTACTTTACATATCTCATTGTATTCGTTACATAGTTTAAGAGAATATTTATTTAAACCAGAAATATGCTACACATCTACACAGACATATCTCTTAAAAAATATATTTTTCACTAATATTGATGGACAATAAGTTGCATAAAAGTGAAAGGTAGACAACTTCAACAACAATTTTGAAACGAATATTTTAAGGAATACATTTTGTTAAATGCGGACACTTTTATTTAAAAAAAAATTTTCGATATATATTTCATAAAGAAAGTATTTTGCAAAATATTCTCTGATAAAAAGTTTCTAAAAATGTCCACCAAAAGTTCGTCAATAAAATCTTTAATAAGTATAATTTGCCTTTACAAGACTAAACTATAAGAATTTTTTATAAAAACGATTTTTATGAATTGCAAAATTTTAATAAAAATCTGATAGAAAAATTTCATGAATAACAAATTATTTCTACGGTCGATATATTAATGAAAACAGCATGATTGAAATTGTTTGAATGTTAATTTTGCGATAAAAAATACTATCAATTTTATAATAATTCAGGCTCGAGATCAAATCCGTGAGCTTGCAAATATTTTTTTTTTTTGCACACCGCTTGGTGATTATAGGAAATATTTTAAATATAACACTTTTAATCCAAAAAAAAAAATAGAATTAAATATAAATTCTTCTATAAAATTAGTTGTAAATTCTCGGATTTGAACTTGAGCCTGAAAAATATATTTTATATTACTAAATAAAAAAATCTTTTGCAGTATTTTTTTTATCGAGAAATTTGCTTAGAAACAGTTTCAATCATCCTTTTTTCATCAACATATCGCCATATGAAATTTTTTCAAATATTTTTACTAACGATAAAATTTTTTTTATTAAAATTTTGGAATTAATAATATTTATAGTTTTTTCATAAGAAATTCTTAAACTCTTCTTACAACAAATTATATTAACAATTTTATTGATAAATACATATTTTGTAGAAATTTGTACAAATTTTTTTTATAAAAGAATATTTAAAAAAAAAATTTATAGATATATAAATAATATGCATTTATAATAAAAAAAGTTTTGTTCGAGATAATTTTTGTATTTGAGATTTTTTCAACAATAAACTTCAACTTAAAAAAAAATTAAACTCTAATATTTAATAAATTAACTAAGACAGTATGTTGAATAGACGATAAAAAAACGCCTGAAACAAATTTTTTTTATAAAACAATTTGCTTGTGGTGTTAATGAATTTAATTATATTACTTATTAAAGTCTTTTATTCATATTCATACTCCGAATATTTTTAGAAAAATGTACTCCGAATATTTTTAGAAAAATATACTTTAGAAAAGTATACTCCGAATATTTTTAGAAAAATATACTCCCAATATTTTTAGAAAAATATACTCCGAATATTTTTAGGAAGATGTACTCAGAATATTTCTAGAAAAATATACTCCGAATATTTTTAGAAATATGTACTCCGAATATTTTTAGAAAAATAATACACTCCGAATATTTTTAGAAAAATATACTCCGAATATTTTTAGAAAAATAATACACTCCGAATATTTTTAGAATAATAATACACTCCGAATATTTTTAGAAAAATATACTCCGAATATTTTTAGGAAGATGTACTCAGAATATTTCTAGAAAAATATACTCCGAATATTTTTAGAAATATGTACTCCGAATATTTTTAGAAAAATAATACACTCCGAATATTTTTAGAAAAATATACTCCGAATATTTTTAGAAAAATAATACACTCCGAATATTTTTAGAATAATAATACACTCCGAATATTTTTAGAAAAATATACTCCGAATATTTTTAGAAAAATATAATCCGAATATTTTTAGAAAAATATACTCCGAATATTTTTAGATATATATACTCCGAATATTTTTAGAAAAATATACTCTGAATATTTAAAAAAATATATCCCAAATATTTTTAGAAAAATATGTATACTCCGAATATTTTTAGAAAAATATACTTTAGAAAAGTATACTCCGAATATTTTTAGAAAAATATACTCCCAATATTTTTAGAAAAATATACTCCAAATATTTTTAGGAAGATATACTCAGAATATTTCTAGAAAAATATACTCCGAATATTTTTAGAAATATGTACTCAGAATATTTTTAGAAAAATATACTCCGAAAATTTTTAGAAATATGTACTCCGAATATTTAAAGAAATATACCCCAAATATTTTTAGAAAAATATACTCTGAATATTTTTAGAAATATATACTTCCAAATTTCAATTGTCAGGTACAACTAGAAAATATTTTTGTATAGTAAAAATAATTTTCTGCAGTTTTTCCTTCAAAGGGAAATATTTTCGTTGCAAAAAACAAAAATGTTTGTCATATAACAATACGAGACTTACAAACTCAATTACAAATAATAACGTTACAGAAACTTTCACTTCTTATATGGAAACTAGTGATAATTCAAGTTGGGAATCGAACCCTGTTCTATAATGCGACTAGCTATGAATCACATTGTAGTTTTACAATTATTTTTCGATTGATATATGGATTTGTTTTTAACTTTATTAATTTTAAGGTCTTAAAATATGTACATAATTTTTTTACCTTCTTTTTAATTTGTCTAACTTTTTGCATTCAGTTAGAAATGAAACTTAACATTTTGTAGTTATTTTTGAGCCATAAAATATAAAATTTCAGGGTATTTTCTGGAAAACCAGTGCAATTACATTTTCATAGATATTTTTTGGGCCACACGTAGTTTTTGTTAATTATAATATAATTAATTTTCTTCTGTCCCCTTTCTTTGCCACGCCCTTTATCTTAGATATTTTTATTTATATGGTTATGGCGTGATTATTTGTCGTTTTATATAAATCTTTTATCGCAAAGTGTTTCTTATAGTTTTTGTTGTTGCCTCTTCTAACTTAAAGCCTAGTCAATGACATTTGCAAGTCTGTATGAGGAGTACAGGTACGTTTTGACAAAATCTTAGTTTTTCTATTGAAAAAAAAATCTGGGCTTAACTTTGTTGGAGCATAAAATCCTATAAAATTGTTATCTTTAGTGATTTCTATTTTACAAATTTTCATGAGTACGAGTGCCAAAGATAAGGGCAAAAGAAAAAAAATTTGTAATGCCAGTTAAAGAAAAGCAATAATTTAGATGATTAATTGGAAATGTTTATTACATGTGCACGATGATGATGATGATGATGGGATAAAATATGTTTAAGCATGAAAACGAAAAAAAAATTCTTTTGCCGGTTGGCAAAAGGAAAAATGTAAATTCTATACGAGTGTGCTGGCTGTTTGTTTGTGTGTGTGTGCATTTAAATTACTTGTTTTAACATTTTAAAATAACTTTTTAAGTTTATTAAGACGTTAATTTGAGAAATTAAATGTTGTCAAATGTAAGACCACCTCCTGCCAACACCTTTTTATTGCGAATGCTTGTGTGAGTGTGTACGCGTGAGCACCTATTTACACCTCCGCCTTGAGGCGTTGTTTTTGCATTCTCCAAGCCAACAGCAACAACAGTTCCCTTTATTTGCATATTTGTTTTGTTAATACGTTTTACAATGTAAAATTTGCCCAGCATTATAAGCCACTAGGTAAATTTTGCAAGAGATGGCGTAAACCAGGTATAGCCAATTCACTGCTATGGTAATGTCATAGAAAATTTTAGTCGATAAAAAAGCGTTAGGAATTTAAACTTTATTTCTGTAAATTGTTTGATTTCAGTTTTCACAACATCAGTAATGCTCTATTCATAATTATTTTTAAATTTAATTCTTACGTCATATTTCATTATAAAAACTTCATTCATAAGTGATAAAATATTTCTTTTTAAGTTATTTTTCAAAATTAAAAAGAAAAATTTCCTTTTCAAAAAGCAAATTAATAAAATACAGAAAACAAAATTTTTTTTCTGAAAAGTACTTTATTCAAAAAAAGTACTTTATTCAAAAAAAGCTACAAAGGTCGCCAAAAGAAGCTCATGGAGAAATTTCTGTGAGTCAATAGATAGAACTAGGGATTCCGCAAGGCTTAGTAGGGCTCTGACCATGAACCGCACATGTCCAACCTTCGTTAAGAGGGGGGATGGGTCATGGACAGATTCCTCCGCGGAATCCCTAAGTATTCTTTTCAACACCCACTTTCCAGGCTGTACTGACACGGCCATAGGAATCCTCCCATTTAGTGGGATTCATCACACTGTCAATAGAGATTTAATATCCACAGAGAGAATCTCTTGGGCTATTGACAGCTTCGCACCGTTTAAATCGCCGGGTCCGGACGGCATCATTCCAAAGATGCTACAGAGTGCGAAGGGCTCTGTTATTCCCTGGCTTTATAGGTTCTTTGAACTCTGTCTTACACTCAATTACGTTCCGACCAGCTGGAGGAAAGTAAAAGTGGTTTTCATTCCCAAGATTGGAAAAAGGAGTCACGAGGACCCAAAAGACTTCAGACCAATCAGCCTTTCATCTTTCTTAGTTAAGACGCTAGAAAGATTACTAGACACCCATATTAGGCATCGACTTGAAGGATCGCTTATTCTCTCAGATATTCAGCATGCCTACCTGAAGGGACGCTCCACGGAAACAGCTCTGCATGAGGTGGTGGAAGTCGTGGAGAGATCCCTAGAAAACAAGCAGTATACCTTGGCTGCCTTCTTAGACATAGAAGGCGCTTTCAACAATGTATCAGTGGCAGCCATCCAACAGTCTCTCCGGGATGCAGACGTTGAGGAATACATCAGCAACTGGATCATTACTATGTTGAAGGCAAGAAATGTCACTGCAGCATTAGGTAATAGCGAAATGTCAAGATGGGCATGTAGAGGAACACCACAGGGTGGGGTGATTTCTCCGCTGCTCTGGCTTCTCGTTGTTAACACGATTCTTCTCAGACTAGATGCTGTAGGAGTTAAAGTTGTGGCTTACGCGGATGATGTAGTAATAATGGTATCAGGGATGTTCACGGACGTGATTAGCGATATCATGTCCAACGCCTTGGGTATGCTCAGTAGATGGGCTGCAGGATGCGGTCTAGGAGTAAACCCTAGCAAAACGGAACTGGTACTATTCACTACAAAGACCAAAACCCAAAGCTTTAAACTTCCTCGGCTGAATAATCTGGAACTGTCCCTTTCGGACACGGCAAAATACCTAGGAGTTATCCTGGACACGAAGCTATCGTGGAAACCAAATATACACCATAGAATAAAAAAGGCAACAGTTGCCTACTACTCCTGTAGGAGAATGTTTGGCTCCAGATGGGGCCTAAAACCCACAATGCTTAAGTGGATGTACACAGCAATTGTACGCCCTATACTGACTTACAGGTCGTTAGTATGGTGGCCCGCCACAAGTAAAAAATGTGTAGTAGATCAACTATACAGGATACAGAGATCTGCTTCCATCGGGATTACTGGTTGTCTACGTACTAGTCCTTCAGAGGCGCTGAATGCTATACTAAACCTAATTCCGATTGACCTTTATGCACTCCGGCTTCCTCAAGCAGTGCGGCAAGACTAGCGGCATCAGGGAGGTGGAGGTCAAGGGACTATGGCCACGCAAGAATCCTTGGCCGGCTACCACCGACACTGAGGAAGCCCACCGACTATATAGTACCTCACTTAGACTTTAACACTTCATTCAAAGTCCTCTTACCATCCAGGCGGGAGTGGAGAAGGGGTAACTTAGAAAGGGAATTCAACTTCAGAGTGTATACTGACGGATCAAGGATGATCTGTGGTGTAGGCGCAGGGGTCTTCTCGAGGGACCTTGGAATAAAACTCTCGCTCCGTCTCCCAGATGAATCCAGCGTATTTCAGGCTGAGATACTGGCTATAAGGGAGGCGGCGAGGCTGTTAATTGATAGGGGTGTTCAGGGTAGAGTCGGTATCTTTGTCGATAGCCAGGCGGCACTCCTATCTCTCAGGTCGTTCACTACGTCGTCTACTCTGGTAGCCCAATGCAAAGAGCTGCTATCCAGACTGGGGGGTCAGATAGACGCTACCCTCATCTGGGTACCCGCTCACAGCACTTTCTTTGGAAACGAACAGGCAGATGAGCTAGCTAAGGCTGGATCTGCTAAGGACGTCTCCACTGCCGTATCGGTGGACATGCCGTTTGGCACCCTAAGGAGCACCATTCAGAGCCATTTCCGGCAGAAAGCGGCGGACAGGTGGCGTAAGCTGAACACGTGCAGGGTGGCTAGAAGCATGTGGCCATGTTATAACGACAATAGAACGGCACAATTGATTAACAGGAATCGCAGGGACATCTCAAGGCTCGTAGCGGTTGTGACGGGGCACTGGGTAATAGGCAGACATGCAGGCAGGTTAGGTCTCAACCATAATGCATTCTGTAGGAGCTGCCGAGATCAGAGCAAGGAGGAGACAGTTTACCACTTCCTTTGCGAATGCCCGGCCTTGCACAACACGAGACACAAATTCTTAGGCAATAGTATCATAGGCGACCTCGCGGAGTTATCAGGTATAGGTCTGGGGGACCTTATTAGATACCTCAATGCGACGTGGATCTAGTAACCATCCGTACCCGAGATCAGGATACGGCTTCCATAGGTAGTCACTGACGAGTGGAGTGGTTTTTCAAAACGGGATCTCAGAGATCCTACTTGAATGCTTGCGTGTAGCGGGCAGCCACGTATACCAACCAACCAACCAGCCTTTCTCAAAAGCACCTTTTTCAAAAGTATCCTCCTTAGATGAATGCTTTGTTTGGAAAGCAAATGCTTAGGCACATAATTTTTTCCAAAAGTAATTTTTTAAAAAAGTATATTTCAAGGATGTAACTTTTCCAAAACAATGCCGCTTCAGAAAAATACCCTTTTTGGAAAGTACTTTATTAAAAAACGTTTTTTTTATTTCAAAGGCTTTTTCTAAGAAAAACATATACTTTTCTTAAAAGATATGCTTTTCTCAAAAAGTACCGTTTCAAAAAGCACCTTCTCAACTAAATACCCAAATAAAAAAGTACTTTCATCCAGCAGCCTTTTAAGTAAATACATTTTTTATGAGCTCCTTTTTGAAAAAATATATATTAAGAAAATACTTTAGCAAAAACAACCATTTGCAAAAAAGTACCTTATCCAGTACCAAAAAAATACAATTTCTAAAGAGTACTTCATTCAAAAGGTTTTTTTCTTTAAGTACTTTTTTAACAAATAATTGAAAAATAAATATATTTTTCAGAAAGTACCTTTTTAAAAGTACTTTTTATGTAAAAGAGTACAGTTTTTATAAAGTACCACTCTCTGAAATAAATCCATCTTTTCCAAAAGATGTATTTTCCCACAAATACATTTTCAAATATGTATTATATTTTTAAAAATTACAATTTATGAAAGGTACAATTTTCAAAAAATGCTTTTTCCGAAAAGAATGTTAAAAATTTTTTTTCATTGAAAGTAAAAAAAGAAAATGTCTATAAAAAAAAACCTAATAATAGATTGCCTGAAAAAGTTACCCAAAGGTTAACGAAATATTGAAAATAAAAGGGAGTACAATAACACCGGTACTCACAAAATTTAAAATAAGTTTGAAATGTATTTTAATCAAATTTGTTCATACAAAATTTTCTTAAAACAGATTTGAAATACGTTTTATTTTTTTATGAATAGGAGGGTAATTATATAAAATATAGACCTAAAGCTTAAACAATTTTTTTAATTACTTCTAATTCTTAAACTTCAAAGGAAGACAAATATTTTCTATGAAAACATAATTTTTTTTTCTAAAAGTTCCTTTTTTAATATAGCACCTTTTCCGAAAAGTAGTAATTAATACCTTGTTCGAAAAGTAGCTTTTTCGAAGAATAGATTGTTCGGAAAGTAGCTTTCTTTGAAAAGTGCGTTTTTACAAAGAGTACGTTTATTCGGAGAGTACATTTTTCGGAAAATTTCCCTTTTCTATAAAAATATTATTTTTTCCAAAAGTACTTTTTTCGAATAGTACCTTTTTCGAAAAGTACGTTTCTTTTTTTGAAAAGTAGCTTTTTGAAGAGATATTTTTTTTTTGTGAAAAGTACCTTTTTTTGGAAAAATACACTTTTACGAAAAGTACCTTTTTCCGAAAAGTACTTTTTTCGGAAAGTACATTTTTTCATGGAGTAAATTTTTTTCCAAAACTATACTTTTTCGAAAGTTATCCTTTTTCAAAAGGTACCTTTTGTTTTCCAAAAAGTACTTATCTACAAAGTACCAAATTCTTTTTCAAAGTACTTTTATAATGCCAATGTTCAGGAATACACTATATGAATGAGTTAATTTTATTTAACTCAAAATTTAAAATGTTTCAATGGTATGAATTTTATTGAATTTAAAATGCAATTTTCCTTCATTTACCAATTTTGGTACCGATACACGTCAAAAACACACATCAGTCTAAAATTAAGGTAAATTTTTATTTAAAAAAAATATATATATCCGTAACATTCTTAATTTTGTTTTTTTTTCACTGAAGGAAATCTTCAGTTTTTATTTCAAATAGAAACTAAAAGTTTTTTTTTTGTTTTTAACTAAAAGTAAAAACATTGATATTTATTTAGTGTCAAATAAAAACATAACAATTGTGGTTCCTGGTCACGGTTTTCTGCGGTTCGTGGCCGTGTTAAATCATATTTCTATTTCCCTTACCTGCAGCAGATTCTTCTTTGAATCTCTTTAGTTTATTTACTATTTTTTTGTAATTTTTTTCAAGGCATCGTTTTTGTTAAAAAGTTATTTTTTTTATGTAAATGAGTGCATGTGAAAAGTGTGTATGTGTGGGTATTGCTTTTTGTTTCAATGTTGTATTATTGTTTTTGTTGTGTTAATGACAGCTGCGTGTGTACTGTGACTGTCAACACATGACAGTTTTGTTTGTCTTGAGTTGATAATGAAATCTGAAAGCCATACGGCTTCTCGTAATAATGCAACAGGCATTTGTTTGATTTTGTTGCACATTCTTTTTTTTTATTTTTATTTTTTTTTTATATGTTTTTTCTTTTGTGTTTCAACTGATCTGTATAAAACTTTTTTGTTTGTGATAGCAAGAATTAACAGAAGAAAAAAAATTACAATGCCCCACCACAATCACTGGCACATTAAAACTTTAAGCTTTTGTTGCTGTCATTCTTTAAGCGCGCAGGCGTTAAGTGTTTGCTTAAGAATGTTGTTGATTTTACGGAAATTTATGGCCAACTGCATTCATATTTATTTTAGACAAGTTAAGTTCTATTTACCTACAAACAAATATAAAACAATAATAATCTTTAAATAGAAAATGAAAACGTCTGGCTAAATAAGCTGATTAAATCATGCCTTAAAACAAACAACAGCTTAAGTAAGAGTAATAAAGCTTAAAAGGAACTGTTGGAAATAATTATATATATATATTTTCTTTTGGAATTTTATAGCTGGTAACATGATCCTGGCCCAACAGCAGCTGTTATTTAAATGCCTGAAAAATTGTTCTTCATTCATAAAAAAAATTGAGGTAAAGGATATTTTTTTTCGTATTAAAATTTTTCGGTATATTTTATTATTTTTTGTTTAAAAAAAAATAAGGTGTGATACAAGGTAAAATATTGCAAAAAAATCCCGCAAAGGTCTTTCATATTTTTTTTGTCAAAAACATTTTTTTTTTGCCATTAAAAGTTTTTTTCCTTATAACTTAATTTCATTTAACTAAAACCATGTGTGTGGTTTCCTTTTACTGGCAACCAAATTATTTCGGCCCTTTGAAACAAAAACAAAACAACAACAATATATTCCTTATATGGCACTTGTATGTTTCAAACGGAGCTCCTCCCATATTAGAATTTTGTTAAAGTCATAAAAAGAACCCACATGTTCTTTTAAAGTTTTGAAAAAAATTCAACTCAATGCAACATTTTATTGGCCTTTTGGTAGTTTTAGTTTTATTTGCTGGCACATACGGTTCTGGTATTTTAAGGTTTGGTTTGGCTTCAATTCTTTTTAATTTGGACCACCAACAAAGAGTTTGTGTAAATTTTTATAGAAAATTAAAATTTCAACTATTTTGGAAAGCTTTTTTGCACACACACACACCAAACCAGCAACCAACGAAAATTTGCAAATTATAGGTTCTGGTGTTTTTTCTAATTAGCTGGCAGCAACAACAACAAGGTCATTTGAAGTCATAATTTCATTAGCAAACTAGCATAAGAGGGCATAAAAACAAATTTTTTTTAATATAATAAATTATTTTGCAATAAAATAGTTTTTTAAGCAGATTTAATAAAGCAAGAACTTTAATTATACTCTGAAAGGACTTTTCTTTAAATATTTATATGTATGAAAGTTTTTTCCAAACTGCCCATAAAAAAAATTCTTTTTAAGTTGCATAAAAACACTGATAAACTAAAATAATTTTATTTTAATATTTTCGTGTTTGAAAAAAAAACAAAATAATTCAAAAACTTTATTTTGACAAAACGTGTTTCAAATCTTTTGAAAAGTTCTTAATTGGCACACTAATTTGGCCAGAGTCCAGCATAGGAAAATTGGAAAATAATTCTGTTTATTTTTCAGCTGCATAAATAAGATGGCATATATAATTTGCCTGTTGCCAGCTCAAGAATTAAGTTGCTTTTTTCCCTCTACTTCTTTATAAATAGAAAAAATTCTATGAACTTCCAAGAACTTGAACCTTCTTCTTCAAAACAAAAAAAAAAAAAAATTCAAAAAATATGCAGTTTCATTTTGCTAGAAATGTTCCTTTTTAGCAACTTTTCTTTGTTGCTGTTGTTGTTGTAGCTTTTGTGTCGTTATCGATCTCTTAACAATCAATTTCATGACAAAAACATAAAAATGTGATATTTTTTCTATTCAATAACAAGGTTCCTAACCCCTATAAAAGTAACAAACCAACAGCAACAACGACAACAACAACAACAACAGTAAAACTTTGCAATAGGCAGTAGCAACAAAACGCCGCATGCTATAGTTACGACAAGAGAATTACAGCGTAAAGTAGCAGCAAGATGACAAAAACTACAACAGCAAAAAGAAGTAGAAAAAAAAATAAGACACAGAAATAGAAGAAAAACTCAAGAGGCAGCTTTATAAACAAGTCACAATGTCAATGGCTTTAAAGCTCATAAAAATGGTAATGGACACATTTAATGGCATCACGACAATGACATAACTAAACAACAAAACAAACCAACAAACAAGCACACACACACACACACATATGAACATTTATAAAAATCATAGAAACATGTATTGTTGCATGCCTCATCATATGCTGCTAACATTCATATACGATTTAGTGGTAATAACAACAACAGCAACAATAAAAAGCAGAATATAAATGTCTAAAAACAGCATCCAGCCAACAATAGAAGCAACAACAACAACAACACCAGTATCATCTTTGTTTATTATAGATGAAAATGTTGCCTACGACAATAAAAAAGAGGCAAAAGCAACAAATGCATAATAAATTAATGCAATCTTAGAGAGGAAAAAAGGGTCTCATATTTTTGTTAACAGAAACCAGCAGGAACAAAAACATCATCGTCCCCATCATGTGACTCAAGTCACCGACAGCAATTCAGCAAATTAAAAATCACCCAAAACACCCAAAAATTTCATTCTAAATAATTAATTTCTATATCCTTATAAAATTGTAAAAAATAAAATTTTAAAGCTTTTGCAACAAGCTTTTGAAGCTTTATAATATATGTATCTCGCCAACAGTTTTGCATATAAGCATTCATATAAAAGTTAAGAAAGTGACAAGAAGCAACTTTTTATATAATTTTATTATAAAAAAAGCTTAAGCAATTCAATGCAAACATTTAGTTCAAAAGCTTCCAGCCTAAATTTCATATAATAATCAGCCCTAAATTATTTACACAGTTTAGAAAATGATTATTCGTATTAAATTTTTTTTGTAAATGATTTTATTCACAGCTTTAAGAAAGCTTTAGGAGTTATGCGTTAAATTTTCTTTCAAAAGCTTCAATCATGAATCTCATATAATATACCAGTTGTAAATAATTTATTTCAAGTAAAAATGATTTTATGAAGAGCTTTCATAAAGCTTTAGGAATTTGATGATAAATTTTATTTCAAGTATAGTCTGAAAACTAATTATTCGTATTAAAGTTTTAAAACAACGCGTAAGAAATATTTTTTTTCAATGATTTTATTAAGAGCTTTAAAAAAGCTTTCGAGGTTATATGATAAATTTAGTTTCAAAAGCTTCAACTATGAATTTCATATAATAAATCAGTTCTAACTAATGCATTTAGATATACAAAAGTAGTTAGAGCTTTTATAAAAATTTTATTAAAAATAATTTAAAAAGCTTTTCAACTTAATATTATTGCAAATTACTTACTAATGACAAAAGGCAAGTTGCTAAGAGCACACCTGAAATTTTTTTTTAAAAGCTTTTGTTTAGAGTTTTAAAAAGACTTTAGGAATGATATACAAAATATTATTTTAAAAGCCTTAAACCAAAAGGACATATAAAACATAAGCTTTAAATAATAAAGAAAAGTTGTTAAAAAAACTTTAAAAAAGTTTTATTTAAAAAATAATTGTTTTTTAAAGCTTTCAAAAAGCTTTATAGTAATAAACAATTTAAATCAAGCAACATTTTTTTGGGAAAAGCTTTTTTTATAAAAGCTTAATGTGTTAGCATAAAAAGCTTTGAATATAAGAGAAGTTTTTCTGAAACGTTTTTTAAAATAACTTTTAAAATTGTTTTCCATATATATTTGCAGAGAAAACTAAATTGACATTGATTTTCAACAATTCCAAAAGCTTTACAAATAGTAGCAAAAGCTGGTATACTAGAAAGACTTAATAAAAATGCGTTTCAACGAGTTTTTAAAATAATGTTTGTGAAGATTTCTTTAGACCATAAAAACTAAAGAAAATCTTCAAATTAGCTTTTAAAAAGAGCTTTTAAAAATTTTTGTAAAACGTACGAATCGGTGTCATAAAGAGCTTTGAAAATTATTACATTTTTTAAAAATTATTTCTTTTAAAGCTTAGATAACTTTTTTGTAAGAATCAGTAAAACTTTCAAACATCAAAAAAAGTTTGAGTCATAAGAGTTTTAAAGCTTTAAGTTGAATTAGAATTCCCTTGAGCATCAGCCATAAGCTTTAAATAAAATACAGAAAAATGTTACTATTACAGTTTATAGGAAGTTTATATAAATTTGATTTACTTATAAATCTCTCTAGATCCTTAAAACCAGGAAAGCCTTTTTTTCTATAGCAAACGAAAATTTCTTTGAATTTTTGTACAATCAGCAAAATATATGACCACTTAATCACTCACGCCATTAGATTATATTTTAACTTGATTTGATCTTTAAACTATTGATTCTTATTAGCTTTTGATAGAAATCCGCAGCATTCAATCGAGACTTCATTACCTATCGCTCTAATCTCTATTGACATTTTTGCTTAAAGAGCAATCATTATGCTTGATTAAATAAATTTGTCTTAAAAACTATAAAACAGCCAACCGAACAACAAATAAAAAAAAAATTTTTTTAATCATGTGTGTTACAAAAAACTATACCCAAATTAAAATTTGTTAGCAGAATATTAAATATCAACTTGATTTCAAAGACCAAAAAGCCAAGCGCACACGACAACCACACCAATATTCACTCACTCACACCAGCCTGCCTCGAATTCAACTCTAACAAAAAGAGAACTTTGAAAATAAACAAAAAGAAGAAAAAAGCGAAAAATCCTTTATGCAGATATTGTAAGAATAATGTCATTTCAAATTATATTTGCACGCATCAAATTTCACTGGAAAACTTGTTGAAAAGGCGAAAAATCATTAAAACAGTTGGTGGCTTCATACACTTCGTGCTGAACTACTCCGCCAGTTAAAGTTTAACAATTCTGATGGCTGGAATTTTTTTCTTTTTAAATAAATTTAACACACACAAAATGTATATTTATTTCAGTTTAATTGCCTATGAAACATACTTGTACTTTGGCTGTAAACGGTTTTGGCAAGCAGCTGTCTGCTGCCCCCTCCCTCCCTCAGCCGGTTAACAACTCGTACAGAGTAGAATAAATGGGCGATTTATGCTTAAAAGGGTTAAAAAGTCGTTAAAAGTTTAATTCTTTGTTTTGCTGTTGTGCGATAATAAAATAGTAACACACAGTCCTCTATTTATAACTTTTATGAGATTTTGTTTGCTTCACTCAAACATACGAGGGTGGGGTGAGTCATATTGTGTATGGTTTTGTTTATAAACCGTTATCAAAAAGTTCGACTTCTCTTCTCTTAGAAACTTTTTCTTTGATAAATCTCCAATATTTCTTTGATCTTTCTGCAAGGCTTTTTGGAATTCAGCATTGTTTTGGACTGGATGCTTTTGGGAAATTATGTTTTTTTTTGAAAACGTGTTTTTACCAAAAACATATATTTTTTGAAAATTTATTTTTCAGAAAATATTTTTCTAAAAACCAATTCTACTTTACGAAAAGTGTACTCTTTCAAAAAGTACTTTTTGGAAAAAGTACTATTTGAAAAAACAGTACTTTTTGGAAAAAGTACTTTTTGGAAAAAGTACTATTTGGAAAAAGTACTTTTTGGAAAAAGTACTATTTGGAAAAAGTACTTTTTGGAAAAAGTACTATTTGGAAAAAGTACTTTTTGGAAAAAATATTTTTTTAGAAAAGTATTTTTTAGAAAATGTACTATATGGAAAAATTAGTACCTTAAAAAATTTTTTTAAGGTACCTTTTCCGAAAAGTACTTTTTTTAAAAAACTTTTTTAAAGATTTTTCCTAAAAGTACCTTTAAACAAGTTAGCTTTGCTGAAAATATCACTTTTTAGAAAAAGTATTTTTAAAAAAAAATACTTTTTGAAAAAGTACTTTTTGGAAAAAGAACTTTTTGGAAAAAGAACTTTTTGGAAAAAGTAATTTTTGGAACAAGTACTTTTTGGAAAAAGTACTTTTTTGGGACAGCACTTTTTGAAAAAAGTACTTTTAATCTATTTAGAAAAAATACTTTTTAGGAAAAAAACTTGTTGGAGTATTGTATAATTTATGAATATAAGAATTTCTTGCCGTGCATTTATGTCGAGGAGCAGTTGAATAAAAATTAATATATATCTTTCAAAATAAATCTGTCTGCAAGTCGCTTAAAATATATATACTTTATGGGGTCTTAGATGAATATTTCTCTGCGTTACAAACGGACTGACAAAGTGAATACACCCTCCGATTCTTTTTTGGGGGGTATAATAATAGATTGCAAATATAAGTATTTGGAGAACAATTGAAATTTGATTTCAAAATACATTGAAAATGTGTTTTATTTTATTTTTATACTAAAATGACAGTAACACTTGACAATTTTAATAGCATCAAAGGAGCTCAGTAAGCTTTTAGATCGCTTTGTAGTTGTACGACACTAAAGCTTATTTCATGCTTAAAAGATTTTATTTACAAACTTTAATTAACTACAAACAAAAGGACTGTTTTTTATCTGATCGATAGACCAGATCTTAAGCTTTTGTCAAGGTTTTTAATTTTTGCTGTTCAGCTAATTAACACAATGGCACAAAGTGTGATTTGAAATGGTTTGTGTTCATTAAAATTCTATGTGATGTTTCAGTTGCTCCCCAGTCTCGCGATAATATAATATTAATGACGCCATATTGTCACATTGAAAACAATTTAATGTCATTTTAAGGCCACAATGAGAACAACAACAACTGCAACAACTGCATGCTGTGGAGTGTGTGTGTTATGGGTACAGAACTGCATTAACCTGTAACCAGCGAGTCCGTAGGAAAATGTTGCAATTGTAAAATATCTTCATACACGGACACACACAAATACACATGTGTACATTTATGAGGAAGGTAAATGTGGCCGAGTGCATATTTCCATTACAATTCTTGGCCAGTTTCCTTAAAAGCGTGTAGAATCTTAAGATTTTTTCTTCCTAGACTCATCTTTATTTCTAACATTTCCACAGAAGTGAAGGAAAAAAAGATGAGTACATCAATATTCGAAAGCAAAAAAGAACTACAAGCAAGAGTTTTGAAAAGAATTTGTAACGTGGCGGTATTTGTGTAATTACTGGCGCCATAATGTGTGTCGTAATGCCACCACAAACAACTAAACAAACGAACAACAAGCAAACAAACGAAACATAGAAATGAAACATCAATTGCATGTTTTGGTAATTCAACTATTTGCAACACTCACACACACATACAAACTCACTCACTGGTTTTACTAAATGTTTGTGTGTGTGAGTGTGTGTCTGTGTTTGAGTTTCTGTTTAAAGTTGTTAACTGTTGTTTTCTGTACATTTGGCAGCCACTGTTGCAGCCACTGCTGCTGCAGTTGCAGGAGTAGCAGCTAACAAATGTTGCATGTTTCATTGGCGTTGCACATTTTTTTCCGCATTTCAAATGCGTTTGCAATTATTTACATTTTGTTTATATTTCTGGTTTTTTCTATAATTATTTTTGTTTTTTTTTTAAGAAAAACCATAACGAAGTGTTAATTGTTTTTAAAAGAGATCGTCAGATGTGGAAAATGCCTTTAAAGAATTACAGTAACATCAATAGAAATACAGAGAATATTATGAGTTCAGATACAATATCAATAACAGTTAGTCTTGTTAACAAAAAGTGTTTTATTTCAATTCAAATCACTTCTGAAAAATTATGTAAAAAAAAATTTAAGGTAAACAAAAATTTTTTGTTTAGGTAAACAATTTTTTTAAATAAAAAAATTTTTTAAAAAAAAAACATACTTTTTAAGAAAAAACATACTTTAACAATTTTATAATTTAAAAAAAAAAATTTTTAAGTGAAAATAAATTTTTTAAGCAAAAATTTTTTTTAGTCAAAATTTTTTTTAAATAAAAAAATTAGTTCTTCAAGAATGAAATATTTTTATATTTATCAAACTAACACCAAAACTAGATCAATACTGATTTCGAGGCCGCTACCTCAGTCTGAATAAAAAATTCTTATCTTAATAATAAAATTAGTAATTTCGGAAAATACTAATTTACATTCATGTTTAATATAAAATTCTATTAAATAAAAATTAATTTCAACAAATTTGTATTATTTGGAGAAACTTAATACCTAAACGAATTGCAATCAGACTTTGCCGTTTAAATAATTTTGATTGAATAATTGATTTCAAAGTTAATATTTATTTTAATTAATAAGCCAAGAAATATTTTTCAAGCTCAAGTTCAAATTCGCGATATTACAAATAATTTTTGATTTAAGAATTTGTTTTTAATTCGAAGCTTTTATTAAGAATGGAATAGTTTTTATAATCTTCATACTAGAGATCCCTACTGGCCAGTACGCCATCTTATCAGCGATCTTTTTATAAACGTGATATTTTATCGAACGTAAAACTCGTTTCAACAGTTTAGTTGAGAGAACAACAACAACAAAAACAAAATCAACATTTCGTTAACTACGAAAATATCCCAATGATGCACAAAAAAAATATAAGAAACTTTTAGTAAGCCTAAGAGCAAGCATGAGAAGCGCATAGTAGGCATTTAGATGGAAGCATGCGCCGTAAGGCAATTTTTAAGAAGTTTATTCGTTAAATGCTTTATACGTATTTAAGATTTACAAAGAAATCGTCACTAAGCCTAAGTGCAAGTATGAGAAGTGCATAGTAGGCATCTTGATGAAAGAATTGATGGTGTGGAAATTTGAAAGAAGTTTATTACTTAAATACATTTAAATTTTACAAACTAGAGGATTAGAAATCGTCACTAAGCCTAAGTGCATGTATGAGAAGTTCATAGTAGGCATTTTGATAGAAGAGTTGCCAGTGGGGCAATTTAGTGAAGTTTATTAGTTAAATGATTTATATATTTTTTTAATCTAACGAAGTAGAAGATATTTTTTGTCATATATCACCGGAAAGGTCCACAGTTTAAAAAAAGGGATATTTCGCTGCGTGACAAAATGAATATACCCTCCAATTATTTTTTGAAGGGTGTAAAAACAAATTTTGCTTTTATAAATTACAATCAATCACCAAACTTAAAATGTGTTTGTGCAATTCTCATTTAATCATTCTTTTCTTACACCAAATATTAATTAATATTTAAGCTTTCAAAAAAGCTCCAGTAAAGATTAATTACGAAAACAATTTTGGCGTTTATAAACTACAATCAACCACCACCCCTAGAATTTGCTTGCGTAATCCTCATGTAATGATTATTTTCTTCCACTCTTTGCTTTTTTCATAAAAGCTTTAAAAAAAATTTTTTTTATAAAATCTAATGAGATCCTCTTTTGGAGTTTTATGCCAACAACAATAGACAAACTTATGACGAAAAATCATAAAATTAAAATCAAAACCTGTAGGCAAAAGTATACAAGTTTCAGGCAGTTGTTTGCTGTTGTCGTTGTTGTTATTATTTTAGTTATCGCTGCGACATGAGCAATAAAATAGGAAAAGTTTATTAATGAAAGAAAACAACTAGAGGCACCACAACCGCCACCGCTACCGCCACCGCCACCGGCGCAACTCTTATCTGCCAACCAGATAAAATGTAGCCAAGAAGTACCAAAAGTATTTTCTAACCTCAAACAGATGGTATAGAACGAAATAGTAAGAAGGAAAAAAAATAGCAGCAGCAGCAGCATTTCAGTTGTTTGCTATTCATTCGTTCTTGTTCCGATTGGAGATGCTTTCGTTTTGATATTGATGACATCGCTACGGTAGGAGACATTTAACAAGCGATCAACGTGAATGGCGACATGTTTTTTCGTTTGTTTGTTTGCTTGTTTCATTTAGAATGTTGCATGTTGCAAATACTAAATGAAACACATACTCGTGCAACACACAATTTTACAACTCTTGGCTAAAGGATTGCTTAACAAAAACCAATACAATTAAAAAAGCTTTTTGACATTTTCCACATTTTATCGAGGATTTAACTGGGAAGAGAAGAAGACAATGTGATATTGGCTGCTGCGATCTTGAAATGCTACTGTTAGTTATTATTGTTGTAGCTGCTGTTGTTGTTGTTGTTGTTGTCGTCTGCAGCGAATTGGTTGGGATTTGGTTTTTGGTATTGCTGGTGATGGTGATGTAGCATTGATTTTTATAATTTTTGTATTTTACTTTTGGTCTCTGTAGGTTGTCAATCGATCTTTATTTATTTTTTCTGTTGGTTTTTTTGTAGTTGTTGTTGTCTTTTATTTTCTATTTCTCTATGGAGAAGTAAAGATTTTCCGAAAGATTTTAACAACAAGTTCAATACCATGCTGGCGACAATTGAACAACTACTGTGATCAGCCAAACATTGTGCAATTTAACTGCTGCTGTTTGCGAACAAAAAGTAAATAAATTAAAATGAAAAAAAAAGTAATAGAATATTGAGAAAAAGACCACTAAATATATCCTACACTGGGCTGTGAAGACTTTTAAGAAGTCCAGAGTTGAAACTTAAAGCTTAACAGGAACTCAAAAAAAAAGAAACTTGGAATTTTGCACGAAAGCTCTTTAATAAAATACAAGAATATGTAAAAATTTCATATCAGTTTTATAACTTTTTTTAATTGAAGTGTAATTATTATTTTCGGTTTAAGGTCATGACCTTAAGCCGAAAATAATAATTACACTTCAATAGAAAACACAGGTCAACAATTATATAATATAAACATTTTTTAAATTTTTAAGTTAAAAAAGGTTTCGCTTTAATTATTTGTTGAGCTTTTTTATAGTTGATTATCTGAACTTGAGGTTATTTTATATAAGTAACGATTTTAAAAATTTTTTATGTTTAGGAAATTTAAATAAAAAATGATTATTAAAACACAAACAGCATTTTTAAACAGTGTTCTGAATAATTCTTGCAGTTAAAGATAAAAAAAAATCTTTAAAGCTTTGTTCGCATAAGCTTTCAGACAGCTTGATTAAAGTTCAAAAGCTTTAAATGAATTTTCCCAAAATTCATGGGAGAAAAGCTAAAGTTATTTTATAACTTCAAAACAAACTAAAATTAAAATTTTTCATAACTAAGATCTCTGAAAAGCTTAGGCGAGTGCTGTAAGCTCAATAAAAGAGTTTGATTAATTAGCGGCGGATAAAGACTGTGGGTTAAATGTCTGAAATGAACTCCTAAAACTCATAAAATAAAATTTTTAATTGTAATTATTTTGCCAAAAAAGCTTTTATAAACCTTACTTTTTTATCAATTTCGTATTACTAAAAGCTTTAATAAAGCTTAATTTGAAATTAAAAGAATTAAATCTCATTTGTTAAGCTCTCCAGCTGTAGTTTGAAATAATTTTGTCTTCAAAGCTTTTGAAAAACTTTATTTTTTCGAAAAATTTTGTATAACTAAAAGCTTTAATAAAGCTTAATTTAAAATTTAAGGAATTAGCACTAATTTGCCAAGCTCTTAAACTTTCACTTGTAATAATTTTGCCTTAAAAGCTTTTACAAAGCTTTATTTTTTGAACATTTCGTATTACTAAAAGCTTTAATAAAGCATAACTTTAAATTTAAATAATTAACTTATTTGTTAAGCTCTCAAGTTTTCATTTGTAATAATTTTGTCTTAGAAGCTTTTATAAAGCTTTGTTGTTTGGATAATGTTTGTGATACTAAAAAAGATTTAAAGCCTAATTTGAAATGACTTGCCACAATTCTGAATAAAAAACTTTTAATTTTGATGATACTGGCATAAAAGCTTTTTGAAAACTTTATTTCTTTTTACATTTTTATTTGAAAAAAACCCCCTTAAATAAAGCTAAAATTTAAATTTGATTTGATATCTCTGTACTCTAATTTCTCATAATTCACAAAATTAAGCTTTCACTGTAAATAATTTTGCTAAAGCTTTAATGGCAAAATTGTACATGGTAAATATTTTGTGAACGGTTTGCTATTTAATTATTGAACATAAATAAAATTACACTTCAAAACTAAATTGTTTTTTTTTTAACAAATATGCCAACAGGAGCTCAAGTTGTAAGAGGAAACATCAAAGCAGGCAGAAAGCTTTCATATCAAATATCTTTAAAAACCAGAAATTATAGATATATAAGAGCAAATTTAGAGTGAAGAGCAGCGTCACAATGTTTAATTGAAATGTTAGCTTAAATTTTAAAAGCTTCGACCAGTACAGACAAAAAGCTTTCATAAGGCTATGATGAAACATTTGTCACTAACTTGTTCACTATTGTTCATGACTCCCTGCATAAACAAATTCCTCTTGCAGTTTCTGGCCATGGTGGCTTCAAAAAAAATGTTGCATTTCAAATTAATATGAAAACAACAGCGAAACAGCACTACAAAAGAGCAACAAATGCATAAATGAAGCAGAATAATAGAAGCAAAACAAGAATTGAATTGCCAGGCATGTTTTGTGTTGTCGTTTGTTTTGTAGTCGGTTAAAATAGTTTGTTATTGTCAATATTATTGTAGTTTGTATGTTTGTTTGTCTTTGAATATTTCTGTTCAACACACACAGCATGTGGCATGAAAGCAGCCACCACATTCTAAAATCGGCAGCAGTGGAAACAGCAGCCAAAGAAAAATAACATGAAAAACTTCTAAGAAGAAGAAAACAGATTTCTAAGCAGCACGTTCGCAATGTCATTATCATTATCATCATCAATATTAACAGCAGCTACAGCAGCAACAAGAACAACAACAGCAATTGCAAACAACATCAGCAACATTGACAAACAAAAAAGGCCAGCAACAGTTTGCAAAAACAAAAAACGAACGAAAAGTTTCTTTCTTCAACGCGACTGACTGCATGTTCACAACAATTATTTTGTTGCTGCTGTTGTTGTTGTTTTTCTTCTGTGGCCGCATTTTATTTAGAATTTTTTGACAATCAGGGTCGTTTTTGCACTGTCTGTCTGTCAGTCTGTCTGTCTGTCTTTCTCTGTCTCCAAAAGTCACTGCAGCAGCCCAAGTATCATCGCTGATTGTTACAATAGATGTCAACAGTCAAGAGCAGCTGTTTTGCTTGCTAACTGCCTGTTTGCCTGCCCGCCTGCTTTAGGCCAAACTTCCAAGTCTTTTCAGTTTGGATGCCACAATCAGTTCAAGTAGCTGTGATTGCAAGAATAATGAAGCGTGTTTTACTGTAACGCTTCTGTGTGATAAATTTTTTAGTTTATTTTTTCGTTGCTGAAGTTGGAGGTGGCCATTTTGTGGGTTTATTAACATGCAAAACAACAACAATAAGAGCAAAATGTCATCAAGATTATGAAGCTTATTTTTTATTTTTTGCAAACCAAGTGAGAAAAATTGTACAAATGATTGAGGTTAGAAAAAGCATTTCATTAAATAAAAGCAGTAAAAAAAAGTTCTAAAACGGTATTTTATTGAGGCGACCTTAAGCAAAAGTTTCAGATAATCTGCAGTATTTTGACATAAAGCAGGAAGCTTTTAATATGCTCTAAAGCTTTTGATAAATTCCAGCAAAATTTTAAATCTTTGGAAAAACGAAGTTTTGCAAAATTCGAAAAATATTATAAGAATTACACATAATTTTTGCAGAAATCGTTTCATCGCTTTGAAGCTTTTCCATATATACTAGAAATATCAAAAATTTTAGAGAGCAAAAATATTATAAGTTAACTTTTTCAAAAATGGTTTCATTTTGTTCCAACTTCTTTAAGTTTTCTCTTTGAAGCTTTTTAGAAAGCTTTCGAGATACACCTAATTACTAAAATTTTAAAGCATTACCTTTAAAATTTAAAAAGCTTTGGAGGCAAAAATTATTGTAAATGATTCACAAGAAAAATAAATAATTATACATAGCTTTTAACATAGCCTTGATCGCTTTGAAGCTTTTCCGAAAGCTTTTGATGTATACCACAAATATCAAATACATAACTTTCTCAAGTTTCTTGTATATAATCTCATTCAAACTTTTTAGAAAGCTTTCGAAAAATTTTACAACCTTCAGAAGGCAAACGCAATGGAAATATTTACAAGAAAAAAATTATATACATAAGTTTTCAAAAGCTTCTTCTTGAAACTTTTTTGAGAGCTATTGTGCAATATCAGAAATTTGAAAAGCTTTAGAAGGGCACAAAATATTTGCATATAAAAATATAAATATAATAAGGATTATTATGAACTACTTATTCAAAAGTGCTTTAATCTCTTTGAAGCTTTTTTAATATTTTATTTGAAATCTATATTTTAGTCATTTAAGAATTATTGGAATGATATTAAAAATATGTTTAAAATATTTCAAAAAACATTACAAAGACTATATGAAATATTTAAAGAAGCTTAAAGCTTTTAAAATGAAGCAAAGGCATTGCAAAAATGTTACAAAAAATATATTATAATTATAAATAACAACTTCCCTTTGAATCTTTTTTTTAGGCTTCTTAAGCTTTTTAGCTTTTCTTTGAAGCTTTTTTAAAATTTTTCTGTCTTGTCACAACAGTACTAAAATGTTATAGAAAAGTTTCAGAAAATATTACAAAGAATATATAAAATATTTATAGAAGTTTAAAGCTTTTTATTGAAAAATTTCGCACAATATATATATTTATTATACACAACTATTTCACCAAGAAGCTTTTTATGTTTTTTTTTTTGACTTTGTTTGTTTGTTATTCTTTGAAGCTTCTTTAAACTTTTATTTCACATCCTAATTTTAGAAATTTTTTAAATATTTTATTAATCATATGAAAAAAACTAAAAAGTTTTTACAAAATATAAAAGAGCGAATATAAAGCAAAGCTTTTAACAGGGACAAAAATTATTTTAAAACTTGACAAAATACGTAGTAATTATGAAAAACTATATATCTACGAAGCTTTTGTATTTTTTTCTTGGAGCTTTTTTTGTTATTCAATGAAGCTTTTTTAAGCTTTTATTTCAAAACCTTATTTTTGTCATTTATGAGTTATTTTGTTCATCGTATGGAAAAGAACTATAATAATGTAATTAACAATGTTAGAGAGACAGAGAGAGGGAGACACAGAGAGAGAGAGAGAGAGAGAATATAAAACATTGCCAGAAGCTTAGAGCTTTCAACGAGTGCGTATACACATACTTAAATCAATTTAAAACTATAAGTATTCTTTTTATATAATTGGTTTTTATGTTAAACTTTTGCAGACTTCAAAGCTTTTCTATAAACCAGTAAAAGAATATTACGTGCTAACGTTGCGTCCAAGCTTTCAAGTTAATAACAAACATCCAATTATCCGGCCAATACTGATTAAATTTATGCAGCAATGTTGCACTTTAATGTTTGCTCCTCTTTTCTGGCTAAAATTTAACTATTTTGAAATGTTATCTCTTGTCTTGTTGCCAGCCTGTCAATGGGTTCTGACAGTTTGACTAATTAAACTGTTATAAATCTTTTAGGATTTTGTTTTTGTTTTATTTATATGCACATACTGGAGAGGCCACAAGTACCGAGTGCAGGCAGGGCATAACAACAACCATCACATAAAAGTGTAAATAAAGGAAAAAGCTTTTTCTTCAGTCCTCTTCAGCATGTTGAATGTTGGTTGCCGGCATAGTTAAACTTAAAGTTGGCATATGTTTAATGGTATTTATGTCTATTTTAAAGTTTTCGTTACCTTGTCTTTTTTTCCAAGATTTTTTTTTATAGTTTGGTGTGTTGTGTTTTTGTTGTTGGTTGGAAATTGTCTACATCCCTAAAGGTAAAATCTTTTACTGCAAAGATTAGTTGAAGAAAATAATGTTTAGTTTAGGATTTGGTTTAAAGAACAGCATATGCCAATTTGCGGGCCTAGAGTGGGGGGGACTATGCAGAAGACTAAGCAGGGGAGAGAGGGAAAAAAGATTGACAAAAACCAATTAACTTTTAACTTTTTGCATTTATTTATCGCCACGCGAGAGTCTTTTTTTCCCTGTTTCTTTTTTCCTGGACTTACAGCAGAACAGTGGTATGGAAGAAGCCATGAGTTTGTTGGCCATATTTTTTTATATATATATTTTTTAAACACTGTGCCCCCAATGGCTGGAAATGAAAATGTACTTGGCTTTGAATTTAAAAATAAAAAGGGCTTAAACTATTCCAGGTTCTGCATTTGAAGCGTAACTCTTTGACTTGAACCCAACACTGTAGATAAAAACAAAAGCTATAAATGCGCTGCTGCAGCAAACAACAAAAACTTTTTAAACTTCTAGATAACGTGGTAACTTTAATCTCGTCTCGTCTAAAGTAACTGTCAAATTGTTAACATCTCTTTGCCAGCACACACACACACCAACAAACATTTACAATGTATTATTCCTTAAGGTTGTGGTCTCGGGTCTAGGCCATAAAATTGTGAGTGAATGCTTGAGCTGGTGTACGTTAATCTAGTTATCTATGCACATAATTCTTAAGCAACAACAACAACAACAACTATGCAGGACACAGCGCAATATAACAAAACAAAGCAAAACAAAAAAAAGCTAAATTCTTTTAGACTTACATGACAGTTTGAAAGAGATTTAATACTTTTAATGTACGAACTATAAAACAACTTGAATAAAATCAAAAAGCTTGCAAGAAGGCGCTTTATTTTAAGGTGTTTTTTTTTCTTGTTGTCTTCAGTAAACTCAAGCTAAAGGCTTTAAAACGCTAATTAAACTTGGCTAAAAATAAAGTAATGGAAAAAACGGACGTCTACACATTATCCATTCAAACTGTTAAGCATTGGTTTGTCAAAAAAATTAACATCGTATTTTGCGAAAGCTCAACTGTTGGGTGCATTTATATGCAGAGTGTTAAGGCCAAAAACAATTTATGTAAATGGTTTTTAAAAAGGGCCAGCAACATTCAGATATATTATGAATATAAACTTTCAACACGAAATCACTTTATATCTAATGAGAGAGCATTTTTTAAGTTCCACACAACTTAAGAAGGGTTTAACTGTCAAACATGCTCTCACTCTGTGTTCTGTTCATTCGTGTCAAATAGCCAAACAATGCCTGCAAAAGTGGCCCAACAACGGCCACGGTGGCCATTCTTTCAGTGAAGTTTCGTAGGAAAATAAGTTTAGATTTTAATAAAATACTTCCTATTATTTTTTAGCATTTAATTTAAAAAAAAAAAAGTAAAAACATTATATTCGATCGTGTCGAATCTTAAATACCCTCCAAATATTTAGTAAGTAAATTTAAAATGTTTAACTTAATGAGACAGAGCTCCTTTAAGACATCTCTGTACCCAATTTTAAATATCTATTTTGAAAGCGTCATTCCGGGAAGGCCCGTAGGGGAGACGTTTCACCTCCGCAAGATCAGAGAACATCTCAGCTTCTTCTAGGCTTAAGGAATACAAATTGTTCCATATTTACACTATTTTTGCATATAATATCGTACGTCAACGCCCACTAAAGGGGGCGGGGTTCAAAAATAGACTATGTCATGTTTTCCACAGACGAACGTATGGGCAATGCTAGACCGTCTCCGACTTCATCACTGATCAAGAATATTTGCTTTATGAGGTCCAATTCTTCTTGGGGGGTATCAAAACTGTATTTTGTCGGGGTCTCTCTGGCAAGGGCCCGGGGGGAGGGCCATTTCACCTTTGCCATAAAACTCCAAAAAAAAAGTTTGGAATAATTAAACGTAAAATTAATTTAAATTTTTTTTTATAGGGTCCTTTAGCGGCCACCGGGGGGAGGAGGAGGAGGTATGGCAACTTCGTCATTAAAGCATAAAAATGTAATTTTTAAGGAACGTAGGCTTAAGTAAAACCATTTGTTCAATTTTTACACTATATTTGCATATAATAACGCCCACTAAAAGGGGCGGGGCCAAAAAATATTTATTTTTATTTTTGTGACATAAAAATATATCATTTGCTTAACAAAATTATAAGAAACAAAAACATTCAAAATTATGTTGTTTTTTAGTGGTTGGTTTAGTTCTTCATAGAGGAACTTTTTCCCTTCTGGCCCGATTCAGCCCATTTACGAAATTGGCCTGTGCTATCCTTCATGATGTATTTATACCAAATTTCAAGAGTCTGGCTCTTTTCGTTTGGACTGAATAGTGATTTCCACACGCGGACGGACGGACGGACATGCTCAGATCGTCTTAGATTTCATCACTGATCAAGAATATATATACTTTATGCGGTCTCAGATGGATATTTCGCTGCTTTGCAAACGGAATGACAAAGTGAATATACCCTCCAATTCTTTTTTGGAGGTTATAATTACTAAAAGCTTTTTTGTTAGAACATTTCCTAAATACCAAAACTAAAGGCTTTTAATGTTTTATTATTAAAAATATATTTATCTAAAAGTATACTTTTAACATCTTCATAAAATTTGAGTTTAAAGTGCAAGTATGACTTTTTTCTTATCGATTTCATTAGAACCCTTCTAATGGATGCGTTAGCGTTCACTGGCTCCTTCGTACGTTAGTGCGTTCGTTTGTTGGTCAACTGTTTCTTACATTTCTTTGTTTTTTTTTTTTTATTTATTTGTTTGCGGTAATAAACTTAAGCAGTCAAGTTTTATGACACAAACTTAAATACATCTTTTTGTTGTATTTAATTTTTCTGTTTCTCTCCCGTTTACATGAACATCAATTTAACAACAAACAAAACATTTAAAAAGGGCACTAACCAGTGAAATAGATAGTTGCAGAGACGGACAAATATGTGAATGGATGAATGAACGACGACGGCTTTTTGTTTGGTCAGGCTATTTTCCTAATATTGTTCAGTTTACTTTTTCTTATAGCAATTCTACTCTCAAGTTTCAGTGTTCTTTTTAATGCTAAATTTTCCAATGTCACGCACCATCTACAGTTTTAGTGTATGGAAGACGGCAATTGTGTTGGAATTTACATCTCTCTCTGTAACACTTTTATATGGATGGATGGTTGAGTATTGATTTAGTGTTTAGTGTGATGGTTGATGTATTATTCTTAGTTCTTTGTTATATTATTTGTTTAATCAAGGCTTAACACCAAGACCTCGAATTGCCGTCTTCTCATAATTCAACTGAGAAATCAATCAAAATACTTTAAAAATTACTGCAAAAATGTGCGTAATACGTCAAAGCTTTTAAACAGCTTTTTCCAAAATCTGTACAAAATAACTAATATAAACAAGTAACAACGATATTGTAATCATAACACAAGGTGTCTTTAACGTTTTTGTTAGCTTAAACGATAAGCTTCTAAAATATTATAAAAAGCTTAAAAACCGGAAAATTGCATGGCTTAATAGCAAATCTAAACAGGAAAGAAAGCATAAATTATTAAGCTTTCAAAATGAAATATTTAATTCTATAAAATATATGAAAGTTAAAAAAAAGCTTTTTGCTAAAACTATGCAATATATACAATATCCAAAACTATTTTTTTTTTCTTTATATTTAAATCTCCACGAAAACTTTTAAAAGTAAGAACTTTCGATATAATATATAAAATATAAGCTTTTAACGAGCTACCCTAGTAATACACAAAGAATAAACACTTAAAAAAAACGTAAGCTAAGTATGTCCTTTTTTCTAACAAATTAAAAATAAATTAAAAACTTTTTAAGAGCTTTTTAGAAAATTCATGCCATTCCATATAACAAACGTGTAACGATTCTATAAAAATAATGGGGGTTTTGTGCAATGCTTTTAGTTGCAAATCCATATTTGAATCAATAGAGATTTACACATAAGAAAAAAGATTATTCATTCAATTATATAAAAAAAATCAAAGCTGTCGAAGAGCTTTTCGCACAAAAAAATAATATGTAAAAACTGCAAATAGATGGAAAATATATATTTGCCTGTGTATACTTTAAGGATGTAATAAAAATTAAAAAAAGCTTTTAAGGAGCTTTCGATATACATACATATATATATATATATATATATATATATATATATATATAAATATATATATATATATATATATATATATATGTATATATATATATATATATATATATATATATATATATATGTATATATATATATATATATATATATATATATATATATATATGTATATATATATATATATATATATATATATATATATATATATATATATATATATATGTATACACTTTATAAGCAAAGAAAAATCAAATAAACGAAAAACTTGTCAAAAATAAGTTTTCACATCACATATCACGCTAAAGAGTGCAAAATAAGTAAAAGCTGTTAGAGAGCTTTTGCAGAATATAAAAAAGCAAGATAGGTAAAAGCATTTAGAGAGCTTTTGCAGAATATATTGATATATAATTCAAAAATTATTTCATTGCACTATATATATATATATATATATATATATATATATATATATATATATATATATCTATTTATGTATGTAACAATATGGGTATGAGCTTAAAAATTATTTTGAAAGCTTTTAAATACATTTGGTAAACAATTTTTGGAGAATCTATAATATAATACAAGAAATAAAGATTTTAATAAATACATGATAAATTACAATTCTGCCGCCCATATTTTACGTTTATTTACGCGATATACATATGTAGAAGAGCTTTTAGCGATAACTCGGATATTTTGTTATATTTATGTATTATCATATAAATCAAAAAACAAATATTCCTTTCCCTGATATTCTGTTAACATATATACTTAGGGGCATTATAATGTTGATAAAAATTCATGAAGTGTACAAAATTGGCAAAAGCTTTTACACAGCTTTCAGTGAAAAATTTTGAAACACATTGACTTTAAGTCCGCTTTTATAAATTCATGAAATTAACTGCCCAAAACCCACACGAATGCGATTTTTAATTAACGTGTATACAAAAAGCTTTTCCGGTTTTCCGGTACCATTACACACATACAGAACCAGAACCAAGGTATCAATAATATTGAATAGATATATATAAAAATATAAGTTCTTTACCAGTTTATAAATTTTAAAATTGTGTTATGTAAAAGCTTTTAGAGAGCTTTTTTAAAATATTTTGTACACCTAGAATTGTAATATATACGAATAGTAATATATACTCACAGTATTTATTTAATTATTAAAGCTTGTCAAAAGCTTTTGAAGAATTTTTGTTAAGTATATGAACTTTATATTTTATGCACGTTATATTCTTGCACAAACTTTTCTTTTGCCAATTTGCGTAAATCGAGTTAGTGGTGTTCGTTATTGGATTTATGTTGAAGTTTAAGTGGTATAATGACGCGACGTGTCTCGTTTTCTTTTCTTCTTGCCATAAATATGTACATACATATTGTATGTACAGTGTGTGTAAGTGTCCACTTTAAAGTCTTGTATAATGTGTGGTCTATCTTGGCTTTGGCCTGGTCATTTAGGTTCTGTTTTGCTTAACTTCTGCTTAATACTTTTAAGTCAAGCAGATTGAATTTCATTTCTTTTAATCTTTTTTCATGAGTTTTATATTTCTGCAGTTTTTATTTAAGCCCATAAAAAAGCCTCCAATACATGTTTTAGTATTTTTGAAATTTTTTGGCTGAATGACTGTCAAAAGCTACTTTTTTAATCACTTCTTTAAGATATATTTTTCTATGAAATTTATTTGTTCGGAATCATTTCATGGCCATGAATAATAATGCTAGTGGTTGAAATGAAACTTAAATTTTTTTTGAATAATTTAAGATAAACCACTTTTAGAACAGAGCGTGCTTTGTACACTGAACAGATGTTTAATGGAATTATGTGATTATATTCATTATTGCACAGTGCCAGAGCTTTAAGCACCGTATAATTTTTCGCAAATCACTTTTTTTAAGTACAATACTTTTCATTTGTTTTTTTGTTAAGTGTATTGGCTTGAGAGCGACCTTTTTTTCCTAAATATTATAAAAAGCTTTGGTGAAAATACTTAATATATCAAAAATATTTTAACAAAAATTTAACATTTTATTAATAATTAAATATGTAGCGTTTTTTAAAAAACAATTCGGTAAATTTTTACAAATTAACTTCAACGTCATAAAAAAGCTTTAAGGTCTGTAAGTTGCTTCAAGCTATAAAAAAATATTACACAAATCTTATCTTCAAATAGCTCTTTTAGAAAACAAAACCAAGCCATTTTATACAAGTATAAATTGACTGAAGAGCTTAAAGCTTATCAGCTTTTCAATAGTTTAATTGAAAGCTTTTACGATTTCTAGAAAAATATTGAAAAATATCTATTTATTTTTTTCAGCTGAATTTAATTTACAAAAGGTTTTGCCAAAACATTTCATAAGAAAATAAGCTTAAAGCTTTTCTAAGAAAATTTGATTTTTATAAAATCTATAATGAAATTAGTTTGGCCTTGTTAGAAGCTACAAAACGTTTATATGAAATCATTTTTAAAACATGCCAAAGCTTGATAGTAGTAATAAGCTTTTAGCTTTGAAATATAAAGCTTTTCAAATGGAGTTTGTTAATTATTTAACTATTTTTTGAACTAATTTTTCTTACTAAAAATTAATGTAAGTTTTTATTTTTCGAACTTATTAATTTATTATATAAAAAAATTATTAAACAAATAATTGGGCAGATTGCAGATTTGAACTTTAGCCTGAACAAAGAAATTTAACTTAATAATTTTTTACAGTTACAAATTTAATAATGAAAGATTCTAGAATTGTTTATTTATAAAAATTATAATGAATTAATTTTGGGATATTATAAAATTTTTGTATAAAAGCTTTCCTGAAAACATGTAAAAGCTTTGCTGGAACAAACTTTGGAACGTAAGGTATTAAGCCTCTTTTGATTATGTATTTAAGTTTTTAACGGCTTAGAATTTTATATATATTTTTTTAAGTTAAAAATTCAATAATAAATTAAAACATTAAGAAAATTAAAATGAAAGATATATTTTCGAAAATACTTATTATATGCAAATGAATACTCTGTAGGATCTGTAAATAATACAGTCTACAAAAAGCTCACAAAAAGCCCGCTTTGCCCATGATAGAGAAATAGTGTAGAAGTAAATAACGTAACATGACCAAAAACAGAACTTTGATCAAATAAAAGAAACCAAACATGGAATGTTTCTTTCACAAATACTTTTTTGGGCGCTCTTTTTTTTGTGTGTGTTTGAAGCGGCGGCAAAAGAGCTTTGATATTAGCTAAAGCCCTTTTTTGAGTAATGCAAAACTACAACAATAACAAATAAACATACTTATACATTTTGAAAAATGATCAAAAAACTTTAAAGCCGCTGCAAGCAACCACCAGGCAGGCATTTGGACATCAAACAGGGCAAACAGCAAGCAACAACAACGACATCATCAGCAAGTTAAATAATGTTTTACAACTACTGGACCATAAAGAGCTGTACAAGTTTGAAGGAAGAGGAACAAAATATATAAAAAGAAAAATATATATAAAGAAAATAATCAACAAGAAGATGCGCTAAACATCCTTTTGTTAAATGTCGTCGTTATGAATCTTCTTTATTTTCTTAGATGCTGGTCCTCTCCATCGATGATGTTTGTCTTTAAGTGTCAGACTATCTGTCTGTATGTCCACCTGTCTTGAGTATTAAATGATGTTCGCTCGCTCCTTATAATTTGTTGCTTTTATTTTATATTTAAAGGATTACTTTTATTTAGCGTCTGTCCTGGTTTTATTTTTTATTTTTTTTTATTATTTATTTTTATTTTTTTGCCGCTCAAACTCTCTCGTAATCGTACGTTCGCCCGACCGGCTTTATTATCGCAGTTTATTAAACACATCCAGCAGTTGTTACTTCAAGTTGGCAAAGAAATCAAGAAGGACTTTAAGTTGTCAGTGGAGCAGCAACAGGAACAACAACAAATGAGATTTATTTAAATGTTTATTTCAAGTTGATATACAATATGATGTAGAAGAGATCATAAATCAAAATTAAATAAACATTTTCAAATGAGAAAAACAGTAAGCGGTAAAAGTAAGCATACCTGAACGGGAAAATTAAATAGTTTTGACAATTTTTAAGGAAAAATTTC
Organism: Linnaemya tessellans; assembly: GCA_951800035.1. Taxonomy (NCBI): domain Eukaryota; kingdom Metazoa; phylum Arthropoda; class Insecta; order Diptera; family Tachinidae; genus Linnaemya; species Linnaemya tessellans. The sequence continues at coordinate 99,447,259 of OX637535.1, forward strand.
ATAATAAGGAGAACAGTTTCGCATAATATTTATTTAAAACAAAAAGCTTTTTTAAAAGCTTTAAACAAAAAGCTTTTTAAAAGCTTTAAAGCACAATATTTTTGCCGGTATTTATTTAAGTTTCGCATAATATTTATTTAAAACAAAAAGCTTTTTTTAAAGCTTTAAACAAAAAGCTTTTCAAAGCTTTTTAAAAGCTTTAAAGCACAATATTTTTTGCCGGTATTTATTTAAGAATATTAGACATTTCTCTAAATTGACCTGTTTCTTTTTATTATCCTTAACTGTATTCAAGCGTTTGTCCATTTTGTAACTTTGATTATTTTTATTTTCATCTAAACACAAAAAACTTTATGTCCACACATATATTTTCATGACAAAAAAAACCGCACTTTTCTTTTTACTATAAAACTTTTAGCACCTGGCCATCATTGTCAATGGAAATGATAAAATGAGACAGAACTTGTGATTAAATGAGAAACAAGTGTCAATTACAAAAGCATCTGGTCTGGTCTGTTCTTTGTGGTCTTGAACAGAGAAACGCAAAAACGAAAGCAAAAACAAAAAATTGAACTGCTTTAAAGCATCACAAAAAGGAAATATATAAAAGAGTTTAAATTAAGAGCAACAAAAGTAAAAGTTTAAATTTTGGTAGAATTTAAAATCCCCAAACAACTTAAATTCAAGCAAGTTGTGGGCCTGTTTTGGAACCCTGACATGAAAAGTTAATTTTTTTTTTAATTATTTTTATACCCTCAAAAAAAGTATTTAAATCAATGAAACATCCCTCTAAGACCCCATAGAGTATATTTATTCTTGATCAGTGATGAAATCTAAGACGATCGAGTCATGTCCGTCCATCCGTCTTTGGAAATCAGGATACAGTCGAAACGTAAAGAGCCAGACCCTTGAATTTCGCTATAGATAACATTTGAAGGATAGCACAAGTCAAGTTCTTCAATGGGCTATATCGGGCAAGAGGGAAAAAAGTTCCCCTAAGAAGAACTAAAACAACCTCTAAAAAACAATGTTATTTTAAAACTTTTTTCTTGTAATTCTGTTAAGCAAATTATATATTTTTGTGTCAAAGAAAGTCCAAAGCGTTCAACTTGGAGTCAGAAAATCATAAATATCCATTTTTGGACCCCTGCCCCTTTAGAGGGCGTTGAAGTAACATAAATATTTTAACAAATTGTATTCCTTAAGCCTGCATTGCTTAAATATTAAATTTTTAAGCTTTTACGACAAAGGTATGATGTCCTCTGATCTTCCCCTGCTCTACACCCTCCACCCACCTTTTAACCCCTAAATGACCCTAACAAAAAACAGAAAAAAAATTTTTTTCTACCCTTATTTAGCCCTAAAATTTACTTTTTAAGTTTTTACGACAAAGGTGATATGTCTCCCCCACTGGTCCTTCCCGCAGTGACCCTGTCAAAATAGCGTTTTAAAATTGGACACGGAAATATCTTAAAGGAGCTCTGACTCAGCAGGTTAAACATTTTGAATTTATTTAAGCAGACGTACATATGAGTACTGATGATAGAATTGTAGCGGTTTCCGAAAATAGCGATATTCTGCTCTGCTGTATAGAGTATTATATGATAATTAAATTGAAGTTGATTTTCCTTTATATGTTGGAATATATATCACGTCTTTCTGAATTAAATCACTTTATGATTCTTAGCCTATCAATTTTATTCAAATTTAATAAAGCCTTTTAAAATTTTTAAACCATTTAATTTTCTCTAGGTGCTCGGTACCACGGGCGCAGATTTGAGAAAAAGAAATTTTAAATTTTTTTTCTCTAGAAATAATAATTTTTTTCTGGAATAGTTGGAACCATCATTAAGTATCTTAATACGAGCTGAAGTAGGTCATCCAGCTGCATTAATTGGGGATGATCAAATTTATAATTGTTCCAGCTCACGCTTTTATTGTAACATTTTTTTATAGTAATACCAATTATAATTGGAGGATTTGGAAATTGATTGGCTGCTAGTATTAAAGGAACCAGTTTTTTTGCTATTCCAAATTTTCTCAAAAAAAAAAATTATATTCGACCGGGTCGAATCTTAAATACCCTCCAAATATTTTGTAAGTAAATTTAAAATGTTTAACTTGGTGGCAGAGAGTTCCTTTAAGACATCTCTGTACCCAATTTTAAATCTCTATTTTGAGAGAGTCATTCCGGGAGGGCCCGTAGGGGAGATGTTTCACCTCTGCAAGATCAGAGAACATCTCAGCATCTTACAGGCTTAAGGAATACTAATTGTTCAATATTTACACTATTTTTGCATATAATAACGTACGTCAACGCCCACTGAAGGGCCCGGGACCCAAAAATACACTATATCGTGATTTCCACAAACGGACGTATGGGCATTGCTAGACCTTGTCCGACTTCATCACTGATCAAGAATATTTGCTTTATGAGATCCAATTCTTCTTGGGGGGTATTAAAACTGTATTTTGTCGGGGTCTCTCTGGCAAGGGCCGTGGGGGAGACATTTTACCTTTGCCATAAAACTCCAAAAATAAATTTTCGGAATAATTATATGTTAAATTTATTTAATTCTTTTTTTTTCTTTTTTTTTTTGATAGGGTCATTTAGGTGGCAAAGGGGAAGGAGGGGGTAGGGCAGAGGAGTACCAGGTTACGCCTCAGCTTTGTCATTAAAGCTTAAAAATCTTATTTTCAAGGAGTGTAGGCTTAAGTAAAACAATTTGTTAAATGTTTACACTATTTTTGTATATAATAACGCCCACTAAAGGGCGTGGGGTCCAAAATTTTTTATTTCTTTATTTTATGGCTTCAAGTTTAACGCGTTAAGCCTTATTTGATATATAAATATATCATTTGCTTAACAAAATTACAAAAAAAAAATATGTTGTTTTTTAGAGGTTGGTTTAGTTCTTCTTAGGGGAACTTTTTTCCCTCTTGCCCGATTTAGTCCATTTCCGAACTTGACCTGTAGTCTAGCTCTTTTCGTTTGGACTGAATCGTGATTTCCACAGACGAACGGAAGGACATGTTCAGATCGTGTTAGATTTCATCACTGATCAAGAATATATATACTTTATGGGGTCTCAGATGGATATTTCACTGCGTTATAAATGGAATAACAAAGTGAATATTGCCTCCAATTCTTTTTTGGAGGGTATAAAAAAAAATTTAAGTTTTAGCCAAAATGCATCATTCGTCTTACAAAATTTAACACTGACAATTCCATCTGTTTTGTATGAGTGTATCCTTCCACATGTTTTTTATTTCATTTACTTATTCTATTTTTAATTGAATACTTGCAATACAAATACAACCAAAACTTAACCATTGACCCATAATTTATGGTCTAAACATTACAGCTGCCTTCATTATATTAACCTCCCCACAAACATCACACGCCGCAGACAACCTTCCAACCATTTGCAACAATGTAACCACGGCTAACAACCACACCATACCACACATTCAATTTAGTTGCAGCACTAGAACACTTTTGAACATCGTTCCTATTTATTGGCAGTTGCCAAGTTGCACGTACAACTGCAACACAAAAATCTATTGCTGCTGACTGACAGTAATGATATGCAACATTATTTATATCACATGCAACGTTTCTATAACAACAACATCTACTAGTGAAAATTAACAAACAAAAATATAAATAGAAATAAAAAATATAAAACAAGCAATTTTAAATTGAATTTAAACTGGGCAGTAATTGCAAATTAAGACCAGTTGCAATTCCAGTGCGGGGACATAAATAAATAAATGAAAATCTTTTTCCAATTAATTGTGTGTTAAATGAGTAGAAACTGGCTGCGAAATAAAAGACAATTGAAAATATTGCATTCCATTGAATGCTTTTAAGCCGCAGCGCGCGTTCGTTTTCTGTTGCCATTATATTGAGTTGCAAGTGTCTGCAGAAGGCAGCAATAAAAAAAAATTTATTTTCGACACGTTTATGCCATTAGGATGAATAAAGTTCTATTTTCAATTCATAGCAGTCGTTCATTTTTTTTTCTTAATATGCACTCGTCCAACTGATGTGGGATTTATGGAGTTTTTTTCTTTTGAAATTTGGCGAATTTAAAATGACAGCATTTGTAAATTGTCTAAGCGCACGAAGCAGCCCAGCATTTAAACATGAAGTACGTAAAAGCTGCTCAGTTAAATGAAAATTCTAAATATAAAAGATTATTGCAATTTAAACAAAATTTAAATTTAAAAGATTTAAAAATTTAAAGACACAAAAAAATTAAGAAAAGCTCTTTCACAACCTAGAGGAATTCCTTTTTTTTAAATCTGTAGAGTACAGAAATTCTGGGAAAACAAAAACAGGACAGTCAGTCCTGTTGCCAATTTCAAAACATCATTTTGTCACAGTCATTCTGGGCAGGGTTGCTGGGGGAGACATCTCATCTTTGACGTAAAAATTTACAAAGTCAATTTTTCTGGTAATTAAGTGTAGCAAAAAAAATTGGTTTTTTCGGGTAGGGTCATTTAGTGGGCCAAGGTGGGGAAGGGGAAGATCAGAAAACATCTCAGCATTGTCGTAAAAGCTGGAAAATTTCATTTTTAACGCGTGTAGGCTTATGGAATATTTACACTGTTTTTCCATGTGATATATTATTTCAACGCCCTCTATAGGGGGTGGGGTTCAAAAAATCGATTTTTTCTGACCCATAGTTCAAGGCTTTGAACCTTCTTTGACATAAAAATATCTCATTTGCTTAACAGAATTTAAAACGAAAAATAAAAATCATGTTATTTTTTATGGGTCCGTTCAGTTCTTCTTATTGGAACTTTTTTTACCCCTAACCCGTTTTAGTCCATTTACGAACTTGACCTGTGCAATCCTTGAAATGTTATCAATAGCAAAATTCAAGAGTCTGGCTCTTTTCGTTTCGACTGTATCATTAAACCAATTTAATTAAAACCAGTTCGTTGCGAAAACACTATAAAGATTTCTTTAAAAGCTAAAATATTTAATATTCATTTGACTGATTTACTTTTAATTTCAAAATTCTTGCCTTTTAGTGAAGTACGACCAAGTCTTATTATATGTCTGGGTGGAATATTTTTAAATAATATGTATATATATATATATATATATATATGTATATATATATATAACTTTTGTAATAAATATATATTTTTTTAATAAAAATGTATTTCTTTTAATCAAAATAAATTTTTTTTAATAACAATATCTTTTTTTCGTAATAAAAATATATTTTTTTTAGTAATAATTTTTTTTCTTAATCGAAATAAAAATTTATTTTTTTAATAAATATATCTAACTTTTTAAAAAATATATATTTTTTAAATCAAAATAAAAATAAATTTTTTTAATAAAAATATATTTTTTAAAGCGAAATAAAAATTTATTTTTTTTAATATATATGTATATATATATACATATATATATATATATATATATATATATATATATATATATATATATGTATATATATTGTATATATATATATATATTATTTTTTTTTATAAAAATATATTTCTTTTAATAAAAATACATATTTTTTGAAAGAAAAATTATTTTTTAATAAAAATATATAACTTCTTAATATATATATATATATATATATATATATATATATATATATATGTATATATATATATATACATATACATATGGGCATTTCCATTTTGGCGTTACGTTACTTTTGTACGACGATATGTTGAAAAAAAACGTTAAAAACCAGAATTTAAAAAAGTTTTTTTCTCACATTAGAGAAGTGATTGGATAGCTCTATATTCAGCCAAAAAATGGAAATAGTTGAGCCTAAGAATTTCAAGATATACTCCAAAAAGTGACCTGGCGTTACGTTACAAAAAACGGAAGTGCGATTTGACTTTGATAACAAAATTGTTGAACTCTGCGAATTGGGCAAGTATTTTTAATCGAATTTTTTTTGATAGGTTTTGGACCAATATACATTTATTTTCCAAGTTATAAATTGAACAAATCTTTTTTCCTTTTTTTTCTTTTATGAAAATTGGTCTGGCGTTACGTTACTAAAATTTCCACTTTATTTTATTATGTTAAAAAATGCGAAAAAGACATAAATATTAGAAAATTATATAAAAACTACAAAATACTAAATTTATTTTTTGCATTTGTTTTATGATTAAATATGTTTGTAGCAACAGTTTTGCATTAAGAGTATTATTATGAAATTGCTTTTAGGAATGTTAATTATAAAGAGAAAATGCCCTTGAAGTTAAGAAACACTTACAAAAACGGGAACTTCAAACTTGTAGCTCAGTATTTCACCATCCCAACAAAAGAAAGCTTTGAGCTCCTAAATTTAATTTATTTTAGAAGTTTCTCTTTTATAATACATTAGGAAAAAATCTGTTTGTTAACTTTTAATTTTTCGATCAAGGTGGACTTTTTTCTGGAAATGCCCATATATATATATATTATTTTTAATTGAAATAAAAAGTAATTTTTTTAATATATATATATATATATATATATATATATATATATATATATATATATATATATATATATATATACATATATATATATATATATATATATATATATATAAATATTTTTTTACTAAAAAAATATATATTTTTGTTATCGGAATAAAAATATATTTTTTTTAATAAAAATAAATATATATTTTTAATATAAATAAATTTTTTTTAATAAAAATAAAATTTTTTTTTATAAAAAAATATTTTTTTATCGAAATAAAAATTTATTTTTTTAATAAAAATATATTTTTTTTAATAAAAATATATATTCTTTTATCGAAATAAAAATATATTTTTAATAGATTTTTTATTTTATAGATTTTTTTTATAAAAAAAATTGTTTTAATAAAATTACACTTTTTTAAATGAAATAAAAATTTATTGTTTTAATCGAATAAAAAGCAAAACACAAAATTTTGTCAAATTAAAAAATACATAAAAAAACGTTAAGCATGAAAATAAATCAGCCACCAAATAAAATTCAAAACCAATTTACAAAAACGAAAAAGAACTTGAAATTTATCGGCACAAAGAAATTATAATAAATATCGACTCTACACACATCTGCTTTATGCGCAGCCTACATTCAACAAAGAAAAATAATATAAAAACAAAAATTATTAAACACTAATTAAGCCGAAACCGATGATGACCACAATCATAACACATTATTACCCTTGTTCTTTAAAGCATCAACTGCAGCAGCAGCAGCAGCATCACCACCACAACGGCAAAGAACGAATTACAAATAAAAATAAAGAAGTAAAATAAAAGCTCATTGCGTGCAAAAATTGTATCACGCTTTTATTGCTTTCCTGCAACGAGAAATAAATTTTTGCCCAGACTGACTTTAAATTGTTTGCAGTTTTATGCCAGAGCAGTTGTATTGTATTTTGACAATTTCATGGATGATAAGCTTTGCATGCAAATTAGTTTTTGCCGTTGTTGTTGTTGCAGTTTCTTCACTTTTAAGAAACCTAAAAGCACGCACACTTTAGTTGATTTCTTATTTCGCCTGGTATTTTATTTCATTATTTATTTTTTTATTTATATGTGAATTACTGTAGTTTGACATTTAAGTTGGCCTGTTTTAAAGGACACTGGGTCTGCCGCACACTCGTGTAGCATTTTTTGTAAAAAGCCATATGATTGTGGATATTGAAAAGCAAAAAAAAAAAAATCTGTGTACGTGCTCAAAGAATATTCTTATTTACATATCTTTGACATTGACAGTTTATGGTCAAAAACGTGTTTGGAATTTTTTAAATGAAGTATTTTTTGGAATTCATATTTTTATGGCCACTAAAAACCACAAAAAAAACTAAAGTATTGAAGAAAAAAAATTCTTGCAAGGAAAATCAATTTTGTGTTAATGTTTAAAACACTGGGGAGTTCTTTTTTTCTTTCTTGAAACTTTCTCTTTGTCCATGTAAAAGTCCTCTAAAGGCCACAAAGAATAAAGGCAGTAGCTGTACTTGTCAATCAATGTCATTGTTAGATGATGATTTTAACAAGTAACACGTTATTGGAAAAATGTATAACCACTCACAGGAGCACTGCCAGTTGGAAGCACAGATGTTAAAATAAGCAAAAAAAAAATAAACTTAAAGCCGCTGGAAAGCAAAAAAAATAATAACAATATAAAAATGTATTTAATTGTCTTTATAAGTGAAAAAGAAAATGGTTAAAGCTTTTGAGCTTGAAAGTTAACATAACAGAATATTTTCTATGATCCATGATATATAAACTAATTTTTAGGCACATATAAACGTTTAAAGCTCTCTCTTAAAAAAGAGCTTTAAAGCTTTAAACAACAACTTTAAATTTTATTTCAATTCTTAAATTGGCTTAAAATTTATATATAGTATTAAAAAAATGTATTTAAAATTAAATAATAGATATAAAATATACAAAATAAGCTAATTAAAGCTTAAAGCTCAAACATATTTTTAATTAATTTGTATTGTATGGTATTATATATAAAATGCAAATTGTAAAAGCTCATCTGGTTCTATTAAAGATTTAGAAAGTTTTAAGTAATGAATATTATATATTAAAGAATAGCTACTAAAGCTTAAAGCTCAAAAAAGATTTTAATTTATTTATTTATTTTTATACCCTCCAAAAAAGAATTTGGAGAGTATATTCACTTTGTCATTCCGTTTATAACGCATCGAAATATCCATCTCAGACCCCATAAAGTATATATAGTATAATCTTGATCAGTGATGAAATCTAAGACGAACTGAGCATGTCCGTCCGTCCGTCCGTCCGTCTGTGGAAATCACGATTCAGTCCAAACGAAAAGAGCTAGACTCTTGAAATTTCGCATAAATATATTTTAAAACTTAGAGCAGGTTAAGTTCGAAGATGGGCTAAATCGGGCAAGAGGGAAAAAAGTTCCCCTAAGAAGAACTAAACCAACCCAGAAAAAACAACATAATTTTTAAAGTTTTTTGGTTATTTTGTTAAGCAAATGATATATTTTTATGTCAAATACGGTCCAACGCCTTAAACTTGGAGCCATTAAATAAAATAAAAATATTTTTTTACCCCGCCGTTATTATAGTCAAAAATAGCATCAAAATTTAACAAATTGTTTTACTTAAGCCTACATTCCTTAAAAATACCACTTTTAAGCTTTAATGACGAAGCTGAGACGAAACCTGGCAATACTCTGTCCTACCCCCTCCTTCTCCTTTGCCCCATAAATGACCCTACCATAAAAAATATTTTTTTTTAAATTTTGTATATAATCATCCCAAACATTTATCTTTAGAGTTTTATGACTACCGATTTCTGCCCTACCCCTCCCCCCCCCTCTTCCTTTGCCACCTAAATGACCCTACCATAAAAAATTTTTTTTTTTAAATTTTGTATATAATCATCCCAAACATTTATCTTTAGAGTTTTATGACTGCCTGTTGCTGCCCTACCCCCTCCTCCCCCTTTGCCCGCTAAATGACCCTATTAAAAATAAATAAAAAAATTTTTAATTTTGTGTATAATCATCCCAAGCATTTATCTTTAGAGTTTTATGACTGCCTGTTGCTGCTCTACCCCCTCCTCCCCCTTTGCCCGCTAAATTACCCTATCAAAAATAAGAAATTTTAATTTTGTATATAATTATCCCAAGCATTTATTTTTAGAGTTTTATGACAAAGGTGAAAAGTTTCCCCCACAGCCCTTGCCAGAGCGACCCCGCCAAAATACAGTTTTTATGCCCTCCAAAGAGAATTGTGATGAAGTCTAAGACGGTCTAGCAATGCCCATACGTTCGTCTTTGGAAAACATGATATTGTATATTTTTGAACCCCGCCCCCTTTAGTCGGCGTTGACGTACGATATTATATAAAGGAACTCTGTCACACCAAGTTAAACATTTCAAATTCACTTACTAAATATTTGGAGGGTATTTAAGATTCGACCCGGTCGAATATAACGTTTTTTCTTGTTTTTTTATTAAAAACTTAATATTTGAAAACAAATTTGAAGCCCCATACATAATAATCTAATCGACGTCTCCAACTATTAGAAATATTGGGGACATTGACTCTGCTGTGGAGATTCTAAGTGAATCGTTTCGCTGTGCCACTAATGTGGCTTGCAAACCAACGGTTTGCAGGGGAAGGGCGAAACCACCATGGTGGAGCCCGGAAATTGCACATTCACGAAAGGAATGTCGTAGGCTATTCAACGAGGCTAAACGATTAGGCGACTGGTCGACATACAAAACCTCGTTGAATCGCTTCAAGAATCTTGTCAGAAACGCAAAAAGGAGGTCTTGGAGGGCTTTCTGCAGTAATGTGGAGGGTTCATCTGAAACCAACAGGCTGCGTAAGATGCTATCAACCGCACCGGTTGTACCCAGCTACATACAGAAACCCTGTGGTAGCTGGACCATGAGTAGTCAAGAGACGCTGAGCGTGCTACTCGACACTCATTTTCCTGGTAGCCAGGCGGCACCTTTAACAGGCACTGCCGATAGCAGCTTGACGACAGGCGCAGTCACAACTCCATTGGATATGGATAGGCTCCGGTGGGCTGTACACAGCTTCGATCCGTTCAAATCTCCGGGACCAGATGGAATAATTCCAGCGGATCTACAGAGAAATGCGGACATTGTCCTACCTTGGCTCACGGTAATTTACAGTGAATGCCTTAGGAGGGCTTATATACCTATATTTTGGCGTACGTGCAAGGCTGTCTTTATCCCGAAGGGGGGTAAGACGTCACACACCAAGCCTAAAGACTTCAGACCGATAAGTCTTACTTCTTTTTTATTCAAAACTTTAGAAAGAGTAATTGATATTCATCTGAGAATGACCATTCCGAATGAGCTTCTCTCCAAGTCACAGCACGCCTACACTAAAGGCAAATCTGTGGAAACGGCACTACATTCTCTAGTGGGCCACATAGAAAAATCTCTTGAGTATAGGGAATTTACTATGGGGGCTTTTCTGGACATAGAGGGTGCTTTCAACTATGTCAACCCCGATTCCATCATCAATGGGGTGGTAGCAGTAGGGATTGATGACAATTTATGCCGGTTTGTTAGAAACTTACTAACTTTCAGGGTAGTCAGGGCCTCGATTGGGGATGTCACCGAGTATAGGGCAGTATATCGGGGCACTGCCTCGATAGACTGCCCTACCGGGGGGTGTTCTGTCACCTCTGTTGTGGAACCTGACCATTAATTCGCTTTTGCTAAGTCTAGAACGCAGACAGATTATGACTGTCGCGTACGCGGATGACGTAGCGGTGGCGTTATCGGGTAAGCACTTGGATACCATATCTCAGTGTATGGAGTCTGCGCTGGCTCTGCTGAGTAGGTGGAGTGTCAGCTGTGGGCTCGGCATCAACATAGCCAAGACTGAGTTGGTGCTCTTCACTAGGAGGTACAAGACCGATAGCTTTATGCACCCAAAGCTTAACGGCACCTCCTTGAAACTATCTAAAACCGCCAAGTACCTGGGTGTGATTCTGGATAGTAAGCTATCATGGAATCAGAACATACAGGCGAGAGCGGAAAGGGCCTTAGTGGCTATTTATACATGCAAAAGGGCAGTAGGCCTCAAATGGGGTATCAACCCTAAGGGGATCAATTGGATCCTTGAGGCTGTTATTAAACCAGTACTCTTTTACGGGGTATTGGTTTGGTGGAATGCGATGGACAAGCAGGCTCATCGCAGGACCTTTGAAAAAGTCTTTCGGGTCGTAGCGAGACTGATGACAGGCGCACTACGATCTACATCAACGGGAGCAATTTTTACAATGCTAAATTGGCTCCCGGTTGACATTCTGGCCAGACAACTGGCTCTATTCTCAGCGGTCAGGTTGAATACAGTATGTCCATGGACTAGGACTGACTATGGGCATGCTAGGATTTTGAGAGAGCACTCGGAAATCCATGCCAACATTGACTACTGTGTACCAAGACCCTTCTTTGGTGGACTTTTCCGTTCCATTGTCGTTGACAGGGAACAGGTGGACAGGTTTTCCTTTCCCGAGGATTCAGTTAGAGTTTTCACTGACGGATCCAAAAGGGGAACAAGAACGAGCGGAGGCTTCTATGTGGAGAACTTCAATGTAAGATCTCCATTCCGGCTCCAGGACGGTTGTACTGTCTTGCAAGCCGAAATCTCTGCTATTACTCGGGCAGCGAGATGGCTAAGGTACTATAGGATATCGAATGATATCTGAATTGTTACCGATAGCAAGGCAGCCATCTCTGCTATTAGTGGTGTGTACAGTACATCAAAAACTGTGGTCGAATGCCGACTGTCTATCAACGAGATAGCGAGACATTCGAGGGTGACACTGGTTTGGGTGCCGGGGCATTCTGGATGTCCAGGCAACCATACTGCGGATGAGATTACGAGACAAGGGACTGAATTGAACAGTTCAATGATCAGTCACTTCACTGGCATTCCATTAGCGCGTTGCAAGTTTCTGATTCAAAGCGAATAATACAAACTAGCTCAACTTAGGTGGGAAAGCGTGGCTAACTGTCTCGTGGCAAGAGCCACGTGGCCCCATTACGACTTGCGCAAAACACGCGACCTTCTCAAGTTTGACAAGGCGCGCATGCGTCAACTGGTGACTGTTCTGACAGGACACTGTAGCTTTGGGACTCATGCGAGGAGGATGGGTCTAATATACAACGACTATTGGAGAAGCTGCAATGATGAAGAGGAGGAAGAAACTGTCCTCCATCTTCTGTGTCAGTGTCCTGCCCTTGCTAATGTAAGGGCAGCGGTGCTGGGCTCCCGATTCCTGTCAGACTCAGACAGCCTGGCAAATATGGAGCTTACAGGGGTATCATCCTTCCTCAGGGGTACAGGATGGTTTGAAACGGCGGAGGACATCCCTTAGGAGGTCCTCTGCTTAAGGGCATCACAAAGGGACCGAATTGACGGACCCAAGTGGATTGTCCCGCCAGGGACAACGGCCCTCTAACCTAACCTAACCTACATAATCTACTAGACTGTGAAAACATAGTAAATACATACGCAATACAACTTGTTAAAGCTTAAAAAAAACTTTTCCTGACTCTATTAAAGATTTTAAAGTCTTAATGTTGAATAAAGAAAAAAGAATATGCAAAAAAGCACAATATAGCTTTAAAAGTTCAAAAGTTCAATTATCTTTGAATAAAGACTTTAGAATATTAATACATATTATATAATAGATATAATATTTGAAAAAAAAATAAAGCTTAAAGCTCCAAAGAAAGTGCAATAAGGCTTCAAGCTCAAACAAAAGTGTCAATCCATTTGTGTTTTATTAAAGACTATAACATCTTAATATTACATAATATGTATATTATATTCAAGAAAAGTAAAGCTTAAAGCTCTAAAATAAAAACGAGGAAAGCTTTAAATTCAACAAAATTTTTATTTATATTTTTATTTAAGACTTTAAAACATTATTGTTATATAATAGATATATTCATATATAAAAAATATCAAAGCTTAAAGCTCCAAAACAAAAAAAAACTTTTTTGATTCATCTGGAATTCAACACTAGGCTTTAAAAATCCACAAAATATATTTAACTATATCTTTCTAATGACATATAAAAAAAATTAAAGATTAAAGCTTCAAAGAAAGAGCTATAAAACTTCAAGTTCGAACAAAAGCTTTAATCAGCTTTTGTTTTATTAAAGACTATAATATCTTAATTTTGTAGAATATGTAAAATATATTCAAGAAAGCTTTAAGCTTTAATTTTGCTGAATATATGCGCAACAAAATTGTCATTTATTTTTTTTCTTAAGACTTTAAAACATTAATATTATAAAATAGATATAATAATATAAAAAAAATATTAAAGCTTAAAGCTCCATTTTAAATTTTTTTTTATTAAAGGCTTTAAAAACGGTTGATTCAACTGGATTTCAACACTAAACTCTAAAAATTCACAAAAAGTTTAAGTTTAATATATATAAAATGATTAATAAGACATTTTTGAAAAAAAGCTTTTTATATCCCACGACAACTGAAAAACTAGCTCAAACAAATTTATTTGACTGCATATTTCCAACCAAACAAAGATATCTTTGATGTATTGCAAAGAATTAACAACGCATTTTTGTAAATCAGGTTAAGAATAATAAAGCTTTTAAAGCTTTCTACATAGCATTAAATGTTTAAAATTTCTGGGTCAAATTTATTTCGGGTTTAGCAAAATATAAACAATAAATATTGATAAATGTATTTTTAAAGTTATGAAAAGTATATTAAAACTTATAATTTCAAAAGCTTTTTATAATATTAACAGCTTTTAGGTCAAAAATTACATTTTTTCTTTGATATCTCATGTTTCCGAGTTTAGCTTTTAGATTTATGTACGGATCTTTTTAAAAATTCCAAAACAACATATTATCCAGTACCAAAAGAACTCAAAAGCTTTTACTAACAGTAATTCCCGATACCTACTTAAGGAATTGATATCCAACGGAGTTAAATTTCATTTCAGTTTCGTAGGCATTTACAAACCTTAAGGCTCAAATATTTTTCCAAAGAGCTTAAAAGCTTTTGGGTAGAATATAATTTATATATAATTTTTATTATTCAAAGATATAAAGAACCTAATTAAGGAATTGAAATCAAACGGAGTTGATACGGAGTCTCGTAAGTATTTATAAACTTTAAAGCTTAAATATGTTTCTAAAGAGCTTAAAAGCATTTGTGTAATATATATGTATATATATATATATATATATATATATATATATATATATATATGCATTTATAGTTTTTATTATTCAGGTGTAAATGTTTCATATTTAAATTGCCAACTCTATCGCTTTAACTAACAACACATACTTTATCTACCAACCCTCGTATGGCATCGACTGCCTTCTTTTTTATCAAACAACTGTGCAAAAAAGATATCAATAACTATTTCATTTTATTGAAATGTCTTTTCCATTTAAATCACATTCTCGATAAAAAAAACAAAACACAAACTGGAAAATGTTTAATTACAATTTCCTATCGAAACAAAATTAAAATCTCGACAACAAATTCGAACGAATTTAGTCACATTTCATTGTGATAGATAAAAACTAAAACAATATAGATAACAAAAAAAAAGAACATATTTGTGCCAGAGTTTAATTAAAAGCAAAAATATATTCTCTCTCTCTAAACAACAACAGGAAAAACTCTATAACCATTTGGTTTAACTGGCAATTCAACAAATAAAATAATAAAAAAAAAATTAAAGAAATTAAAACAAAACGGAATAGATTTAATTTGATACACAAAATAAGTTTAAAAAATAATTATGACTCTGACAACTGCAACCAGGATAAAGCACTTTTAGTAGAAACTTTAAAATTTAGCTGACATCATTAACCCAGTTTCAGGAGATCAACAGAAATTTGAAAGCTCTTTTCTGGGAATGTAGTTATTTTTTCTCTAAGTGCAAGGTGAATGTCTGTCTGTCTGTCCTATTGAAATTGAATTTTCTGCAAGTGAAAGGTGTCATGTACAAGTCTTGTAAATGTTCAACAATTAAGGAAAATAGTTTAATAATTCTCTAGAGTTTCCAAATAATAAATGTTGGTGAGCTTTTTTTTAATAATAAAGAACTATTAAGTTGAGTTCATACTTTCCAAAATTAGCAGCATCATATTGTAGTAAAATATTGAAAATCTAAAGCAAGTTAAATTTGTGGTAAATGTTTTTTTCGAAGCTCCTTATAAAAGAACTATACAGCAAAGCTTTTTCCTAAAAATGTTCTATTGCTGCTTAAAGAAGCTTTTAAAAGCTGTAAAAGAATTTTGTCCATGGTTACAATTTTCCATCAAATACTTGAAATTGTTTAAGTAAATGAAAAGAATTTTATTTATAAATATATAAAATCTTTTTTTAAATATATAAAAATAAAAAAAAAATTTTACTGTTAAAAATTTTCAGTTTAAAAGTCTTTAAAGGTTCTACACATATTAATTAAAAGTAACTGCCTGGCCCACGATGTCGCTCGATATCGTTTCCTCATATAAATACATTTAAAACAAAAATAAATTTCAAAATGTTGTTTTTGTTTTAAATATATTTATATATGAAAACGATATCGAGTGACATCGTGGGCCAGGCAGTAAATCTATATATACATATAAACGAAAGTCGTGCAAATTGGAGGGAATGTAGCTTAGAACCAGGAGACGGACATATAATACCAAAATGGCGGATAGCCCAAAGAAGTATGCCACTACCTTTTATTCACCCCCATGATAAGGGTATCAAATGAAAGCTGTTTTTGAAAATGAAATCTAAAACACAATAAAATTATTTCAAACATAATAAAGTGGACGCTTCAAAATAGCGGAGAGCTAATTTTTTCCACCCACATCATATGGCTATAAAATGAAAGGGATTTTTGAGAACGAAACATATAATAATATAACATAATATAATAAAAACTCTTGAAAACAAAAGGGCGGACCACTCCCATGACATGGGTAACAAATTTAAGAAGTTTTGGAATTGGCAACACGATATATGTATAATGAAATATCTAGAAACACTTTATGAGACACGCCCCAAAATGGTAATAAGACTACTTTTTATGCAGCACACGATATGAGCATCAAATTAAAAGGTTTATTGAGAAGGAGACTGAGACTAAAGTATAGTAACTCCAAAAAATATCTAACAGAGAGATTTATTCTGACTTTATCGACCTGAAAAATAAATGAAAAAACTCGATTTTGTATTTTGTTCGTTTCGGTTCGCATTTTCTGTGACGATATATGACTTTCTATATATACACTTGAGCAGTCGGATCTTAAGCCTTGATTTTCATTTTAAATATTTTTTTAATTAAGATATATGCTTTTTTCTTTAAAGCAAAACATATTATTTAAAAGCAAAATAACTAAAGGGTCCGCCATCTAACGTTTTTTTTCAACTAGTGCTTATTTCGTAAATGGTAACACTTAGCTCATGTCTGATTTGACAGATAATTAGTTTTATCCTTCCGCTAAACGAATATGTTTGTGTATACGTTACGTTTTCGCTTCGCTAAGTGGGCCTGCGATCGACTTACAGAAGATGCCGATTTTGCCAAAAAAATCATCTCTACAGATGACGCTCACTTTGATCTTGGCGGGTATGTAAACAAGCAAAATTGTCGCATTTGGGGCACAGAAAACCCGCACGCAAAAATTGAAAAGCCGACGCAACCAAAACGAGTCACGGTTTGGTGCGGATTTTGGTCCAGAGGCATAATTGGGCCATTTTTCTTCGAAAATGAGCAAGGAGTGGCCGTTACAGTCAATGGCGATCGTTATCAGGCCAGGTTGAACGAATTTTGGTTCCCAAAAATTGAAGAGGAGGATATTGGCAACATTTGGTTTCAACAGGACGGCACTACGTGCCACACAGCCGAAGCTACACTCGATGTTTTGCGCCCTGTTTTTGAAGATCGCATTATCAGCCGCCGAGCTGATGTCATTTGGCCACCTCGGAGCTGCGATTTCACACCGTTGGACTATCATTTGTGGGGTGCCGTCAAAGATAAGTGTTACGCCGACAAGCCAGAGACAATTGACACTTTAAAGGACAATATTCGTGAAGCCATTGGTGAAATACAGCTGCACACAATCGATAATGAGCTTAAAAATTGAACCGATCGTGTAGGCTACTGCATGGCCAGCCGAGGCAGCCATTTGAATGAAATTATTTGCCATTATTAACCGGAAGGATTGTACTTTCAAATAAAAAAAGGAATTTGAAAAAATATTCTGTAGCTTTTTTTATAGCATTTTCAAAAAAAAAATTTATTTGGCGGACTCTATATAAAATAGTAATACGTAAGCTTTTATGCTGGCGGAAAGGTGTGTCAGTCCTGCTCCTCCCAACACATTGGAAACGATCGTATTAAAATATTTTTTTTTCTTATTTACCATAAAAATGTAAATTTAAACAAGAATAAAAATATTTTATTAACCAAATATTTGGAGGGTATTTAAGATTCGACCCGGTCGTTTATAACGTTTTTACTTGTTTTTCGAATAGCGTTTTTACAGTGCAACATTGCACACGATCTGTTGGATGATTTCAGTGTGATTATTTTTAAACTTGCATTAAACCATGTTTTAACACAAAATATTTTGTGGCAGCTACAAAACGAGCCGTTCGTTGTCATGGGCACAAAGTGCCAATTTGATATTAACACGTTGCAAATGCTTTTCATATTTTCACATTATGATTTGACACTTTTTTTAATAGATTTGCTGGAAGATACATTTTGTATGGGGGGAAAAGAAAAGAGAGGGTCTCCTAATGGCATTTGCAACACTTACAACAACAAAAACTTCTCTCTACTTGGAAATCAAACCAAGCCCAGCTGGTGTTGGAAAAAGTGTCAAATTTATTTATGACTTGAATTCCAATAAAAACTTTTTTCTTTTTTTGGCAAAACTTTTAAAATAAAACTACAACAAACTTGATACTTTGTATGAATTTTGTTTTTGTTGTTGTTGTTTTCTACGAACATGAAAGCTTAAACTTACAGATGTTATTTTTTATTTTTCATTTTTTTTCATTTTAAGGAGTTGGCCGATGAAAATTATGAAAATGAAGATGTCTCTCCCACATGCACACGTTTTCTGCATTTAAGCTACTGTTCTGAAATTATTATTCTTTCTATCTTTTTAGTTCAAACGTTTGAGTTGCATGTTTTTGTTATTCATTATTTGTTCGGTTGCATTTTGCTGATGTGGTGTTTATAGTCGTAGTGTTGACAATAATGATGTGTCGCCGCCGTTCGCTTTTGCTGCCGCTGCTGCTGCTGCTGTTGCTTTTGGTTGTTTTCATGACATGAATGTCATAATTTTCATAGTCATAAGTTTTCATGACTTTTCTGATTAGTAATTCGTACAGCACATGAGATTTTTAACACAATCTTACAAGTTTCATTTCATATTTATTTTACTTCTTTTTGTTGTTGCTGCATATACATATTTAAATAAGCATCTAGTTAGAGGAGCTGAAACGGCTTGTCATGAAATTGCAGTCAAAGTCAAAGTGAAGCAAATCTTTTAGGAATCTAAATATTTTAATGTTTACATGTAAAAAATAAACATAAACAGAAGCTCTTATGCAGATTTTTGTTGTTGTCTTATTTGTGTGCACGATTCTTGGGAAAAAAAGGTTGGCTTTTTCGCACAAGAAGTTTAAAAGTTCTTTTATTTTGATTTTTGCAGGCAAACTGAATTACAGGAAAGCAAGAAAATATGATGCTCATAAAAAAAACAAAAGATTAAGTTCAGAGAAATTACTTACTGATGGCCACAATTCAGAACCACCCGTCGCAAGCAAATGCATCAACATATTGAAAATATTAAATAAATAAGCTTTTGTAGTAAATAGAGAATAACAATTAAAAAAACATCACAAAGTCTTTCAAAACTATCTCAACAGCACCTTGAGAACCATTTGAAAGTTAAACTCAAGATTCCTAATACTTTACAAAAGGTCTGAACGATTTTTTATATAAATTTAGACTGATTTTTTTTAGAGAAGTCTTTAGAAAGATTTTTTGCACAAACATTTAAAACTATTTTTTTAGAGAAACAAAAAGATTTTTCATAGAAAAGATATTTTTTATAAAAAAAAATTTATACAAAAATTAAAGATTTTTTGGACAAACATTTTAAAAAAATTTTTACAAAAAGATTTTTCATAGAAAAATTTTCAAAAATTTTTTATAAAAAAAAGTTCGACCAATAAAAATGCATACATAATTAAAAAAAAAAATTTTAAGGATTCTCTATAGAAAAGCTTTTGGAAAATATTTTTATAAAAAAACTTTTTTGAGATTTTTGTGCGGAAAATTTTTTGAACAAGTTTTCTTCAAAAACATTTTTAAAAAGATTTTTTATAAAAAAAAAATTTATAATGATTGTTCTGAAATATATTTTTAAAACATTTTTTATACAAAATGTTCTTAAACAATAAATATTGTTATAGGATATATTACAAAAAAAATTTTGGAATGACGCTTTATAGATTTTAAAAAGTTATAAAAATATCAGAAAAATTTATTATATATCAGCAGAAAAAGTTTTCTGTACAAAAAATATCAGAAAGATTTTTTATAAACATTTTTTAGCTATATACATATGTATAGGTATAATTATTTTTATATAAATAATTTTCAAAAAGATTTGTATGAAAAATTAGTTTGGAAATATTTTTTATAGAAATAATTTAAAAAATATTTAAAAAAAATTTATTCTAAAGTCATTTTTTTATAGAATAACTGTAAGATTTTTATATAAAAATATTTTGAAAGATTTTTAAAATTTTGTTATGGAAAATTTTTTTTTTTTTTTGTGATAAAATTTAGAAAAATTGATAATGGAAAAAATTTAGAAACATTTTCGTATCAAATAACATTTAGATAAACTTTAAAAAAAATTACAAAAATTTTGTATGTAATTTTTATAGAAAAAATGAGAACAAGTTTTTATGGAAAAATGTTTAGAAATACTTTTTATTATCGAAAAAAGTTTAGAAATACTTTTTTTATCGAAAAAAAATTTGAAAAACTTTTTTATATAAAAAAAATGTATTAAAAAACTGCTGAGAAAGAATTTTTTAATAAAAATAATGTTTAGTAAGATTTTCATATAAAAATGTTTAGAAAGATGTTTTATAGAAAAAGAATTTTACAAAGTTTTTTAAGGGAAAAATATTTAGAAAAATTTTTTATGGAAAAAAATTTCGAATAAAAAAAATTTTGAATTATTTTTATGTGAAAAAATTGAGAAAAAGTATTTATGGAAAAAAATTAAGAAAAATTTTTTATGGAAAAAAATTAAGAAAAATTTTTTATGGAAAAAAATTTAGAATTTTTATTATATATGAATTTTTATTAGTCGAACTTTCTTATGTAAATTGTTAATTTTATCAACGGGCTTAAGTTCATTGTAAATTGACAACTAAATTCAATTACTTGAACATAAATAACAAAGAAGGTTTAGTTATCAGCAGCCGATGGCTCTGGAAAAAGCGAAAGAGATACATACATGGAATATTGGGAATATTAATCGTCAGGGTTGGGGAATTTCGTACTAACCAAAAATGTAATAACTTAAAAAATATGAATGTGATAACTTCTCATATTCAATTTTCGTTAAAATATTGGTTAAATAGTTGATATTCCTACTAACTAGCACCATTTGCAAAAGTGGAAAAATTGAACAAAGAACGCTGATGAGATGGCGTAGCGGCCTCGAAATCAGTACTGATCCGTTCTGCTGGTTTGATGATTATTGAAAATATTCTTAATATTCAAATATTAATATAAAATTAATAAAATAGAATTTGAACAAATTCATTTATTAATAAAATAATAAAAAATGGTTTGCAGTCTTGCAGATTCGAACTTAAGCCCGTTGATAAAATTAACAATAATTTTTATGTGAAAAAATTGAAAAAAATATTTTATGGGAAAAAATTAGGAACAATTTTTTATGGAAAACAATTTTCTATTGAAAAAAATTTAGAATAATTTTTTTTATGGAAAAACAACTTTTTATGTATTAAAAAACACTGAGAAAGATTTTTCATAGAAATAATTTTTTATATATTCGTATAAATTTTTTTAATAGTTTTAATAAAAAGTTTTAAGAATGTATTTATTAAAAAATGTTTAGCTATATTTTTTATAATACATTTTTTAGAAATATTTTTGTATCTAACAAATTTTAGAAAATATTTGTTATAGAAAAAATGTTTAGGAAGATTTTTGCAGAAAAATACTCAGAAAGACTTTTTAGAAAAACAAAGATTTTTTTTATAGAAAAACTTAAAAAAAATTTTGGATAAAAAAATATTTTTGATAGAAAAAGTTTTTAAAAACTTTTTTTATGGAAAAATTTCTTATTTATAAAGTTTATAAAAATATTTTTTACGAAAAAATGTTTTATAAAAAATTTTTTACAAAAATATTTTTTACAAAAACATTTTTTATAAAAGTATTTTAAAAAAAACATTTTTTATAAAAATAATTTTTATAAAAAATTTTTTTTTAAATATTTTTTATAAAAATATTTTTATAGATAAATTGTTTGCAAGAATTTTTGATGGACACACTTTTTTAAAAATATTAGAAAAATTATTTTTTATAATATTTTTTTTTAATATTTTTAATAGAAAAAAATTTTGGGCAAGATTTTTACTGCGTAGAATGATTGCGGTGGTAAAACAAAAGGCAAGAAATTAAAACTCGGGTGAATTTTTAAAGCTGATTTTAGCCTTTTTCGTAATATTAGTTATATTATATATAAAAAGGCATGAGGAAATCTTAACATACTTGACTTTTCGTAGAAGATTTAAAAGAAAATTATCAACACAAGACAGCCGGAAAAGGTATAGTGAGAAATGGTGCTAAAAGCTGCGAAAGCCTAGAAGAATAAAAGCACACTTAAAATTTCTTTAAACGCCCAATCTTTGTTATTGAAATAAAAATGTACACATCATGTGTTTAAGAATCTATCGAAAAGAAAAATTCCATTTACAATTGTAAGAACTGTAATCACAAGGAAAGAATGGTTTAAAAACTCAATTATTGCTACACCTTAAAGGCTGGGAAATTGAAAGACAGCAAAGGAAATAAGAGAGATGAGATATTTTACTAAATGCTTAACACGAATTTATATGCGGAATTTACAGCACAGTAGGGCATTTAAATACCACAGAAGATTTGTTAAATTAGTTAAACATTTTTATATTAAAAAAATATCTATCAAGTTTTTTATAAGTGTAAAGCTTTCAAAAAGCTTTCACTGAATTTTATTCCTAATTATGGACTTGTGATTCAAAATACATTTCCTTTGAATAGATCAGTATGACTTTTAAAAATTTCTGCGTAATCTTGCTTGCAAATAAAGCTTTATGTTCAAAGTTTAAAAAAGCTTTCAAAAAATTTTGCACAAGAATAAGTATTTAAGTTCCTCAAGCTTTTTTTTTTTTGTTAATTTGTCTTGGAAGTGTTAGCAAAAGTCGTTTAGGCATAACAGTTCTTCGTATCTGCGTACACTGAATGATACGAGTACATGTATCGCGAAAAAGTTGCAAGAGTATTGCGGCTGAAAATGGAAGGAAATCTTTTGAAATGTTGGCGGCGCGACTTGTGATTTGTGAATGATACATTACTTTATTACCTGCGGTGTCTGGAAGCAAGACGCTTGAAAACATTTTGCGTGCATAAAAACGAACCATAATTTTACTTGCAAGATTTAATTTTTTTTTGTGTTCTTTTGTGGCTGCATACTTCCATAATTATGCGTAGTAACGCCCTCTGTCAGCAAGTTAGGCTCTTGGTGCTTCACCCGTTGCGACTTGTAGTCTGTTGATAATGTAAAGGAGCAGGTAGATTCTTTTTTCTTGAATTTTTACTTAATGCTTAATATAATAATTTATGTTATATTTATGCTTTGAGGTGCTAATTTGATTTGTGTTATAATTGAAGAAAAAATATTTTTATAGATTCTTTTCATAAATTTCATTTGATTGTTCAACAAAAAAAAATTTCATTGTTTTAATTATCCTTTTAATCAACGATCCATATCGAAATGACGGAAGCAAATTTGTACACCCAAAAATATATTTGAAATGGTTTTTTAAATAGAAGAAATGTGTCATTAACGAAATGCCTCTAAACGAAAGCTTTTGGCTACATTTCATATAAACTTATTTCGTAGTAAATTTAAATTGAATTCAGGTTGCTGGCGTGAGTTTTGAATTTACCTTTTGCTCTTAATTAAATTCAAATAGGGCCGGTAAAACAAACAAATAATTTGTTTGCAAAATACACAGCAATTTGCTAGTTGTTGGCCAACAACGAAAAAAAGGACAACAACGAGGTGTAAATAAACAAATTTGTTACAATGTTGCTTTGGCCAACACATAGCTGTTGGCTTAAATCGGACGCAAACAAACTAAAACACACAATATAAGATAACAAGCGAAACTAACGAACTGCGAGGGTAGTGATATAATTACTTTTTTCTACTGGCTTCAAGGAAAGCCGTTCTCAATAGCTTTAAGTTGTTGCAAACTTTTTTTTGGAAGCTTTTTTTAAGCTTTAGAAATCTCGTATTAGCTTTTCACACAAAAACCTATAATTAAATAGCTTCTATTAACGTTCATTGCCTTTTATTTTATTCATTATTTTTTTTATTGAAAATTTTATAAAATTATTGAAAATTTTATAAAATTATTGAACATTTTATAAAATTATTGAAATTTTTTTTTATTAATATGCAAAATTTCGGTAACAGTTTACTAGCATCGTCAGGAATAAGTAGTAGAGAATTGAATTTTAAAATGTAAAAATTGGTCTTAAAACATGACTAAAAAATTTTTCACAAATTTTTTTAAAAAATATAACTTTAAAATTACTTTATTTTGCTTAAAGTTTCGATAAAAGCTTTCCAAAAGCTTATAGTCTTAAGCTTTTCCCCAACATTTTTCAAACTATAAAATATTATCGAAAGCTTCACAAAACGTATTTTAAAAGCTTTATAAAAAGCTTTCTAGAAATATTGCATAATTTGAGCCACACATCCTGAAGTATTTTCCTAGATTCTCTGAAACTTTATGAAAGCTTTTCAAAGTGCTGTTATTAAAGCTTTCAGAACCAGTTTTACAAATACTTTGTAAAAGTTTTTTATAAAAAGTAGCTTACACAGAGCAACACGCTGTTCACTTAAGTATGAAAGGGAAAAAACTATGATTTTTCCAGTTTAGCAAAATATTTAATCAAATTTGCTCTGAAAAGCGTTTATGAAAGCTTTACGTAAAAGCTTTTCTAAAGCTTTCTGTAAAAGCTTTCGTAAAGCTTTCTGTAAAAGCTTTTGTAAAGCTTTCTGTAAAACCTTACGTAAAAGCTTTCCGTAAAAGCAGGTATTGAATATTTCCTGAAAAATCTTTTATGAAATATTTCCGTAAAAGCTTTTGGAAAAGCTTTCCGTAAAACCTTTTGGAAAATCTTTCCGTAAAAGCTGTTATCAAATCTTTCCTAACATCTTTTTATGGAACCTTTCCAGATTATTTTAAATCGCACAGCTTTTAAACTGAAAGAATTTGCTGTCAAACACAAATTCCACGATATGGGATCCAAAAGTTCATTCCAATTTCGACATGATTTTTTTCTGGTACCAGTTTTATGCAGATACGAACTCTTTCATTAATAAGAAGCAGCCTATAACTGAAAACTTTATTACTCCAAAATAGATAACATATACTCATACTAAAAAGCTTTTAAGAGTGTCAGAACGTTAGGATTATTTACTTCAAAAGAACTCTTACTAGAAACCCTTATACAAGAGGGCCAGTCAAAAAGATTTTTTAAATTATTTCTTTGCTTCACTCATGTTAGACCCACATACTCGTGTACCATTTTCCATTGTAATTGCAATGAACATAGAAATTATATGTATATGATTTTTATGCCTGCTCATGACAAGGTTTGCATAATTGCTTTTGTTCCTTTATTTTAGTTTTTGGTTGTTACTGCTGCTGTTGTTGCCATTAAGCCCCTGGGCTTAAAAAATTGTTAAAGTACATTTTCCTTTGCCTCAAAAATTAAATGTTTATAGCTTGTTCATTGCTTTCAGATTCTCTGTGAAAATATTTGCCAGTCAAACAGAACAAAAAAAGTAAATAAATAAAACTGGAAAATAGTAATTGTGGAAATCTACAATATTTGTCCGCAGAATGCAGCGCTTATTATGCACCAAAGGGCAGTGTAGACTCAGTGGCTGGCTGACCGACTCACTGAGTAACGTAACAAAAAAACAACAACAACCATTTGTTAAAAATCATGTAACAAGTTCGAATAGTAAAGCAAACTAAGCCTAGAAAAAAAATTTAATTTTTTATGGCTTTTGAATTTGATTTTCATTGTGCGCTTCTAACGCTAATAAAAATCAATAGATAATCTCGTTAAACAAAACTATAAGGGCATTTAAATACACATTGAAAGTAATGTGGACTTGGTTAAATAAAATTTTGAAAGAACTGAATACTTTTTTAATAAATTTTATTTATTCATCCACATTTTTGTAAAAAGTAGGTTTACAAAAATAGCTTTCAGTAAATCAAAAAACCTTTTTCTAAAAAACTCTTTTCAAGTATTCGACTAAAACTAAATTTTATAAAAAAGGAACTGGAACTGCTGGTTTAATGACTATGAAAAATATTCTTAATATTCCACTCTGAAAAATAAATAGAATTTAAACAAATTCATTTATTACATAAAAATAAAAAGAAAATAATTTGCAGTTTCGCAGATTTGAACTTATAGCCTGTTGAGAAAATTAACATCCTGTAATACAATTTACATAAATAAAGTTCACTATTAAAATAGAAATTCATACATGAAATAGAAATATTTTCAAAAAAAATTTTTGATTCACTAAGCTTTATATAAAAGCTTTTTTGAGCAAAAACTTTTTTGTGGCATAAACAGAGATTTTGGGAAAAGAACTTAGATATTTTTTTAATACAATCCTTTTAGTGAAAACCCAACTTTTAAACAAAAAAGATTTTAGAAGAAACTTTTTCTGAAAATTAAAAATGCAACTAAATAAATTTTTGGAAAAAACTATTTTTTTTAACTAAAACTTTTATTACCAACATACAAATGAACACAAAAGCTATTTTAACTGCCTATTTTAATAAAGCTTCTTGCTATAAAAGCTCTTTTTTTTTGCATAAAAGCTTCGTTCGATAAAGAACTTAGAAATTTCTCAACATCATATAATTTTTATCACAAGTGATTGTTACTTAAAGTAGAATAATAAAATAACTAACAAAAAAAACAGCTTTTGGAGGTAAATTTTTGTGAAAATTATTTTTCAGGTATTCGCATAGAATTAAACTTTTATAAGAACTGCAACTGAATACTATTTATTGAAAAGAAAACGTTTTCAATAAAACTTTTATATAATTGACATATTCCAAAGCTTTTTTTTCAAAAAAGCTCTTTGAAAATAAATCTTTTTTAAATAAAAAATGCCTCAAGTGAACGAAATTATTATTGAAATAATATTTAAAACATATGAAAAGTTCTTGCAACTAAATAATATTTTATAAAAAAAAAGCTTTTCGCATAAAACTTTTAAAACGTTAACAACTTAAAAAAAGGTTTTTTTTATATTGAAAATACCTCAAGTTACCAAAATTATTATGGAAATACTAGTTAAAATATATAAAAAGTTTTTCTAAAAACTATTAACTAAGTAGACCTTAACTAAAAGGAAAGCTTTCCATCCACAAAGCTTTTAATCAATATAAAAACATGTTTTTGTATATAATCTAAGAAAGTTTTTTTTTTTAATAATATACATTTTTGTATTAAAAGTTGCATTCCAGAAAGCTTTTCTTTTTTAAAAATAATATTTTTAATAAAAAATTTAACCTGCCTAAGCAAAATGCTTGTGTTTTGTTGTTACTCTTCGTGATATAACATTTATTTTTGAAAATCTTTTGTTTTTACTTTTCTAGCCCACAGTTTGTTTTGTTTTTTTCCCTCCCAAAAGTGCCAATTTCAAAATTTGGTGTGCAATTTATTGGCCATAAAAACATTTTGCTTTGAACTTATAACACCAATTGTTTTCGAAAATATATAACAGAATTTAATATGAAACTTTTTTCCAATTCATTGGCTTTATTTAATTAAATAAACATAAATCAGCGATATCATGCATATGCACGCAAAATTTTAATGCCTTTTTTTCTCACATGCACACACACACGCACACTCATATTAAAATACCTATAAAAAAGGAGATCAAACTGCATGACTGGTTATTTAAGAAAAAAATTTATTTTATTGTTTTTAATAATGAAAATCGCATTAATTTTTTAATGTCCAGCTTAAAGTAATTAAATTGCAGGGAAAATATAGTTTTGAAGAAAAAAGTAAATATTAAATCAACTGAAAATTGTGCTAAAATGTGTGGAAAATGGTTAAATTTAATAACTTTGTATCGTAAAATATGTATGTAGTTGTTTTTTTTTCGAATAATTTACATCTCAAACAAGAGTTTATGAAATAATTAAATTCTGTTGTTCACTTACCTTTTATGTTTTGCTCTTTCTCCTGCTCGTTTGCGTTGATGTCTGCCTGCTCTTTTGCATCTGTATCGTGAATCTCATGCTGTTTGCTAAGTTGGGCTGCCGCTTCTTTGTCAGTGGCGTTCTGAAGTGATTCATTAGATGAGGAATTGAAAATTTCTTGATTTCCGGGGTTAACTGCAGTTGCTGTAGGTGCCACAGATGGCAGGTGTATTGTCTCCAATAAGTCACCCGATGAGGATTGTGTTATTAGCGGCATAGCAGAGGTGTGAGGAGCCTGATTTTCCACGGAGGGTAACTGGTTGCTGGACAAAATTATTTGTGGAGATTTTGTAGTAGAGCAGGTGGCTGCTGCTTGTTTTAATAAAACTGCCTGGGGTAAGACAATATGATGTTCTACTCCCACTATTATGCGTTCCATGGGCTTGGGTTTTGCACTTATCGGAGTTTGTGGTTTAGCCGCTTCAATTTTCTGCTCTATGATGTGGGCAGTATCCAAAGAGCCTCTACGCTTGGGTATGGGTTTCACTGTAACTTCTGTTCTCTTATGAGGCACTGGAGGTTTAGGTTTGAGAGTTTGTTTCGATTTCATTTTGGGTGATGAGGGTTCTTCTTTAGCGGCCGTAATGTCGGGCTTCTTTGAACTCTTCTTTAGTTTGGGTGATAATTTAATCGATTTGATTTTGGCTGCCACCAGTGGTTTACTATTTTCCACCACGTCTGCATTTTCTGTTTTTACGGTCTCCTTGATTGCCTTGACGGTTTTGGGGACTTCCCCGATATTCTCAGTTTCCCCGCTCACAGACTTTTCGCTACCCTTTTCGGTTTCCTTATTGAAAGGTGGTGGCGTCTCCGCTACCTTGAGAGTAGTTACACATTCTTTATTGCTTTCATATTTGTTTTTGGGATCCTCGCTTAACGGCTCCTTTGCTGTAGAAAGAACTTCTTTACTATTCACAGTTTCTTTGCTTAAGGGTTCTTTTGCTACTTCCACGCTGTTTGGCAGCTCCATTTTATCTTTCGGTATATTCTCAGAGCTCTCGCTTAAGCGTTCTGTTGCCACCTTAACAGATTCACCACATAAAATTTTACTTTCCGTTGGGCTATCGGTAGCTTTGATTAAGCGTTCTTTGGCTACTGCAAAAGATTGTGAACATTCTTGTTTACCTTCGGGAACGTTTTCAGACTCCTTGGCTGCTTTTTCCCCTTCTTCTAACGCTTCAGAGGTTTTCGGAAAATCTATTTTAGAATGCAAAATATTTTCCGGTTTCTTACTTGAGGCTTGTGTATTAACCTGCATCATGTTTACAGTTTCCTTGTTGGAACGTTCTTTGAGGAGACTCTCTCGTAAAGGTTCAGAGTCCCGCTCCACAACTTCTTTTACTGCATCTTCTTGTAGCGAACAAGTTTCCTCGGCTTTTATAATATTTTTTCGTAGCACATAAATAGGTTCATTCGCCATGAACATGTCGCAGGAACTGGGATTTGAAAGTAAACACTCTCCATCCTGCTGCACATTTTTAATAGCAGCCGATTTGTCATTTAAAACCTGTTTTTCAATTTCCCCATTTTTAACGTCTTTCTCTCCTAATACTTCTTCAGTTGTTGGCTTTTCTTTCTGGCCTTCATTTTTAGTACTTTCCAATTCTACAATATCTTCTTTCTCCTTAACCTCTTCCCTTTCTAAATCGCTTAAGTCGAAACCTCTTTCATCAACAGCCTCATAACGGAACAATTTTTCCGCCTCTTTTTTTACTTTCTGATAGCTTTCGATTAGCTTTTGGGCCTCCATTTCCAATTTCTTTTCCTCTTCGGTTTTCTTTACCAGTTTGGCACCTTTTTTCGCCAAATCCTTGCCAGCGTCTAAACGTTTTCCCACCTGTTTTTCGGCATCTTTTAAAACCTCATCAATTAGTTTTTGAGTCTCATCGTTGATCAGTTTTTGAGCCTCCATTTCCATAACATTTTCCATCACAGAGTCGTTTACTGCTTCTTGGCTTAATTCGGAACGTTTGGACACTTGTTTTTCACCATCTTTGGCCACCGTTAAGGTTTCCTTGAATTCTCTTAACAAAACCGGTTTCTGTTCCACATCCTGTTGCTCTTGGGAGGCCTTCACAATGTGTTCGCTATCCTCAAAAGTATCTAGCGTCTGAAGTTCACATTCCATTAGATCAATTCCTCCCTGATCGTTGGCCTGCAATTGTTTGCCACACTCCGATAAATTCAAAATACCTCTGACAATACTTTGATTATCTGGTGGATTTAACAGCTCCTCCGATAATCTTGTTTCCGCTTGGGCGGTAACAGTTACCGGCTGTTGTTTAACAGCGTCAGAGACTGCGTCATCGAGACTGTCCTGACTGTGCACCTTCTTGAGTTTGGCTTTTTCCTTGTGCGACTCACTGGATTTCTGCACCTTTTCCTCGCCCGTTTGTGCATCCAGGGTGCGTATTTCAGCATAGGCCTTTTGATCCGACTCAAACTGTCGTTCTTCCATCACAGTGATCTTGGTATTGCCTACACGTTCCGTATAGGGTTGAAGAGAGAAAGAAATGGGTTTGCTGGAATCGGTTGCTTTGCTGTCGGCCAACACTTTTTTGAAGTCCTCAGGTAAATCATCTATGGAGTCTAGTAAGTTGTCACATGTTTTCGATTCTATTAGCGTGGAGGAGGTAGTGGAGGACTTGATCACTTTTTTGGTTGTTGTTGTGGTGCAGGTGCTGGTTTTAGTAGTTGTTTGTTTAGTTTCGGTTTTGATTTCTTGCGATGACTCCGTCAAGGCAGTTTTGTTATCGCTCACCTCCGTTGTAGAGCTATTGAGAGTTTCTGCAGCCGATTGCATTTCTTCTCTAGCTTCCCTCAGCTCCTTTTTAGGACCTTCTCGTTGCGCCAACTCAGACCGTGTTGACTCCTTAAGTTCGGTTTCATTTGTTTTATTATTTTTTAACAATTCGCTTTCTACTTTATTATCTTTTTCTATTTCCTTAGCATTCGTTTCGTCTGGCTGTAAGGCCAATAGTTTTTCACTTTCCTCTATCGTTTCACTCATTTTCGTTTTCGTTTGTTTCTTTTTTAAATTTTGTAATTCCGTTACGGGCACAGTGGGCGGTAAAACGGGTACTCCTATAAATATGGGTTTTTTGGATTTTGTATTCGTTACACTCACACAAGACTCCTCTTTTTTCACGATTTTTAATTCTTTTTTTGCCTGTTCGTTTTCGCTTTTTATTGCCGGTTTCTGTTGACTCAAGTCATCGACTATGACAATAGGTCTGTAAGATATGAGAAATAATTTTCAAATAATTATCAAATGTTGCATTTTTTTACCGTAACAGATATTGTTTTTATTATGTATCTTTTAGAGCAAAGACTCAAATAATTAACCCTAACCTTGTGAATAAAATTTGTATACTAAAATTTGTTGTTCGGTATTATTGCACCTGTGACTTTTAACGACAAATATATTTTTATTTATTTTTTTCATTATTATTATTTTTTCAACTATCTTCTTGTTTTTTTATATACATACATACATATATATTATAGTCTTTATTTTTTGTTTGAGTATACGATAAGAATTGGTTACGCTACACCAGGTACATATGGATATGTATAAGAGATACATATATTGAAGTTTACTGCATCTTTTCTTGCCAAAGCCATCAAATAGAAGTGAGTAATTTTTTTTTCCATTAGTATTATACCAAAAATCTGATTATAATAAACACATAAAACATTTTTTTAAGTGCTTGTATAAAGATCGCATACTATAACAGTTTGATTTAGCAATACAATTTTTTATTTCTAAAGAAGAAGATATATGACATTTTAGTATAATTCTTTAACTTTGAAAAGTCTTTGGTTTTAGTATAAAAATTTTCAAATAAAATTTTAATCTCTATAAGACTTTACTCCCAGTATAATAATTGAGTTTTCGTATAATACCTCTGTCTTAGTATAAGACCTTTGTCTTAGTATAACACTTTTGTTTTAGTATAAGACTCTTGTCTTAGTATAAGACTTTAGTCTTAGTATAATACTTTGGACTTAGGATAAAATTGTTGTCCTAGGATAAGACTTTTGTCTTAGTATACGACTTTTGTTTTAGTATAAAACTCTTGTTTTAGTATAAAACTTTTGTTTTAGTATAAAACTTTTGTTTTAGTATAAAACTTTTGCCTTAGTATAAGACTTTTCTTTTGGTATAAAACTTTTGTGTTAGTACAACACTTTTGTCTTAGTATAAGACTTTTACTTTAGTATAAAACTGTTGTCTTAGTATAACTTTTTTGTCTTAGTATAAGACTTTGTCTTAGTATAAGACTTTGTCTTAGTATAACACTTTTGTCTAAGTATAAGACTTTTGTCTAAGTATAAGACTTGTTTAGTATTAGTATAAGACTTGTGTCTTAGTGTAAGACTTTTTTGTCTTAGTATAAAACTTTTGTTTTAGTATAAGACTTTTACTTTAGTATAAAACTGTTGTCTTAGTATAACTTTTTTGTCTTAGTATAAAACTTTGTCTTAGTATAAGACTTTGTCTTAGTATAACACTTTTGTCTTAGTATAAGACTTTTGTCTAAGTATAAAACTTTTGTCTAAGTATAAGACTTGTTTTGTCTTAGTATAACACTTGTGTCTTAGTGTAAGACTTTTTTGTCTTAGTATAAAACTTTTGTTTTAGTATAAAACTTTTACTTTAGTATAAAACTTTTGTCTTAGTATTATAACTTTTTTGTCTTAGTATAAGACTTGGTCTTCGTATAAGACATTGTCTTAGTATAAGACTTTTGTCTTAGTACAAGACTTTTGTCTTAGTATAAGACTTTTGTTTTAGTATAAAACTTTTGTCTTAGTATAAGACTTTTGTTTTAGTATAAAATTTTTGTCTTAGTATAAGAGTTTAATCCTAGTATCAGAATTTAGTCTTAGTATAAAACTTTAGTCTGTATAAAGCTTTACTCTTAGTATAAGACTGAAGGCTCAGTATAAAACTTTATTCGTAGTAGAAGATTTTAATATTTTGTATAGGACTTTTGCATTAGTATAAGAATTTAGTCTTAGTAGAAGACCTTAGTCGTTTATAATAAGACTTTGTTCTAAGTTTAAGAATTTAGTCTTAGCATAAAACATTTGTCTTAGTATAAGACTTACGTTTTACTATAAGACTTTGTTCCCAATATAAGAATCTAGTCTTAGTACAAGACTTTAGTCTTATTATAAAACTTTAGTCTCAGTATAAAACCTTAGTCTTATTATAAGACTTTAGTCTTATTATAGAACTTTATCGTTAGTATAAGACTTAAGTCTTAAACTTATAAGAGATCAGCCAAAGTATAAAACTGACGTCTTAGTGCAAGACCGAAGCCTTAGTGTAACTTCTTGGTCTTAGTAGACGATCTCGGTCCTTTTTAGTCTGCAATAAAACTTATTTCTTGGTATAAGACGTCAGTTGTAGTACAAAATTTTTGTGTTAGCATAAGATTTTATTTTTAATACTGCACAAAAAACAATTAATACAAAACTTACGATTTTTACCACTTGTATAAGAGTTTAGTATAAAAAGTATGAATGCTGATCAAAGGCCGCATGAAATTTAAAACTGAATTTATTAGTATAACAACTTAATGTGAGGCAGTATAAGACTAAGCAGTATAAATCAGTATCACAGTTGTCACAGTATATGAGACCAAAGAATTGAAATACTAAGTGAACTCGTCAATACACGAGATCAACCAGTCACTCTGTAAAGGTAATCAAGTGATAAGTTGCTTTGAAATTAAACAATTTCAAGGTTAATTTCCAAAGTTGTTCGTAGCAATAACGAAACTTGTTATTAAAAGAAGGAAAAAAAGCTGCTCTACTTAGTCGCCTACTACTGAGTGTCTGCATTTTGCGATTCAACTGTCTCACACAAATTAAAATCTATTTGCAGTTGGTTTTTTTTGCTGTTTTTTCACATTCTATTTCAGCTTTCTTTTGCCTGTTTTATCCACACACGCAGGCATTCAGTCAGTCATATGTTATGATTCTCTCCCCACAAACGTTATCTATTCTTTACTGGCTTTTGTTATCTTTGCGCACACAAAAATAATAATAATAAGAACGACATTGTTATTTTTGTTGGTGTTGAAATTTGTTTAACACCTCAATTATTTAACAACATTTCACCTGTTGTTTTGTGTGGCAAAATATGTTTCAGTTCTTGCCTCTGCAAATACCTAAATAATTATTTAGAAGCGAGGGGTTTGTAATGTGGCCTTTGCTGATTAGCTGATGTTATTAAATTTTAGCAATATGTATTAAACAAAGCAACTATGCTATAGATAAGACTGACAGCTAACATGTGGTAAAAGTTATTAAGTCATAAATTTTGATAACGTGGTCGAAGCAGTGTAAAGGGCATATGCCTGAAACACAACAGGGTTTCTGAATAAAGGTTTGTATAAATGAAATACCTGATATTAAAGTCAAAGGCGCTGAATAATTTAAAGAAAATTAAGAAACCTATATGATCCGGCTATAAAAATTGCATGCAAAAGAGAATACTTTTCTGTTTCGCTCTCTACTTCTATAGACATTTTCTTAAATAATGGCCCATATTCATAAGCAAAGCAAAGTATATACTTAGTATAACACTTTAGTCTTGGTATAAGACTTTTGACTTTGAGGCTATTGGCTTAGTATAAAACTTTTGTCCTAGTATAAGACTTTTGTCTTAGTATAAGACTTTTGTCCTGGTATAAGACTTTTGTCCTAGTATAAGACTTTTGCCAGTATAAAACTTTTGTCTTAGTATTAGACTTTGGTCTTACTACAAGGCTTTAATCCTAGTATAAAACTTTAGTCTGGGTATTTTACTTTAGTATTATACTTTAGTATAAGACTGTAGCCTTAGCATAAGCTTTTAGTCTTAGTTTAAAACTTTAGTGTTAGTACAAGAATTTAGTTCTAGTATAAGAATTTAGTCTAGTACAAGACGGTCTAAGACTTAAGCTTTATTATAAGACTTTGTTCTGAGTATAAAAATTTATTCTTAGTATAAAACTTTAGTCTGTATTAGACTTTAGTTCTAGTATAAGCCTTCAGTCTTAGTATAAGACTTAAGCTTTATTATAAGACTTTTTTCTGAGTATAAGAATTTAGTCTTAGTATAAAACTTTAGTCTGTATTAGGCTTTACTATAAGACTGTAGCCTTTCATAAGCTTTTAGTCTTAGTTTAAAACTTTAAGTGTTAGTACAAGAATTTACTCTTAGTATAAGAGTTCAGTCTTAGTAAAAGACAGTCTTAGTAAAAGACAGTCTTAGTAAAAGACTTAAGCTTTATTATAAGACTTTGTTCTGAGTATAAGAATTTAGTCTTAGTCTTTGTAAAATGTTAGTCTTAGTATAAGACTTTATTTTTAGAATAACACTTTAGTCTTAGTATAAGTACGAGTATATACTTTAATAATTTAAAACCAGTATTTTTGTAGGGAAATACAGGTTTTATACGAATACTTTGTTTATGACTGGCTCATTAATTGACTCATGCAAATTTATTAATGCAAACTCACCCATTATTTAGGGACTGCTGCTCCAATGATGAACACTCCTCTTCCACTTCGCCTATGGTGGGCAGCATATTTGAATGCCAGTACAGATTGAAATAGGCCTCAGAGGGCCCGGGGCCATTTATCAGCTCTGGTGGACCCAACTTCTCGCCATCTTCACAAACATAATCCTTGTCCTCATCATGACAATAGCCATTGGCGTCAGGTGTATCATCTTCATCACTGCTAGAACTGGAGTAGTACAAGGGCGTAGTGGCATCTTCGATTTTCATGCATTTGCCCACAACCAAAGGTGGCGGGGTAGTACAATCTAGATCTTCTTCTTCTTCATCCTCTTGTTGTGTCTGCTTTTCGGGTGACTCCTTAAATAAGTTTTTTATTACACTAGAGGTAGAAGACTCTTTAGAAGATGACGCCGATGTTGCGATTTCTTCTGTTTTCCGTTCACTGGGCGGACTGTTGCGTCTCTGCAGCTCAAAAAGGCTGGGTAAGTATTCCTCCTGATCTTGGAATACCAGAGGCGAGTCTTTTTTAGTTTGTGTCTTGCTTTCATAGGTTTGTATTTTGAAGCGTATTTCACTATTTGGGGAAGAGGGAGCTAGTGGTTTTTCTTGGGGTTTCGGAGAGGTCTGTTTAAATGTGTGCATGATGGGCACAGCTGCAGTGGGCGGTGTTGTGGGCGTTATTGTTCTATCTACCACGGCAACTGTGGTAACATTATTTAGCGATAATTTCGGTATATTGGTTTTAGGCAAAGATTGCACTCTTTCTGGCGGCTTGGGTTTTGGTCCCCGATTCTTGGAGGTGGAGGTTGTGCTACTTACACTCTCCGTTGAAGATGTCAATATAGATGGCGTACTTTGCTGCATAATGGGTATAAGAGTTCTGTCGGGGCTTTTAAATTTCGCTTCGGCTGATGTTGCGCGTTGCAAAGGTATTTTGGAATTGCTAAGAGGACTAGATTCCTTTGAGTGGACATTAATGAGATAATTTAAATTCAAATCTGTTTCCGACTTTTGTTTGGTTAAACGTCTATTTAGATTTATGGGGGACTTAATGGTATGGCCCCTAACCATAGACGTTTCTAGCTCCAAGGATCTCTTTGCCGTCAAATGTATGGGTATCCTGGATTTAATGGGTGAAGGAGTTTTGTTTTGTTTGTTGGCTTGTTCCTTTTCCAAGAAGTCAGTTGTTTGAAGTTTTAATTTTTCCATCTTAGTTTGGGGTTTTAGCTTAATTTCACTTTCGGTTTTGGCCCGTTCTAAGAATTTCTGTTGGCTTTGAGGCGATAAAATGGCTTTGGGAATTTTGGTGGCAAATTCTTTAGCACCGATGCTGCCATTTAAGGGAGAGTTATTTACTGTTTTACCCACTGGCAAGTCATTTGTGGGAGTGGTGGGTGTTGCAGGCGTGGGAGTCCGTGCTACAACTGAATCTGGGATCTTTGGTGGCGGCACTTCTATGGCTTGCTTCCCGGTACTGCCCAATTTTCTAGGCATGGGTATTATGGATCTTTTTTTGGGCTCTATGTGGGTTGTAACTTGTCGTGGCTTCGGTGTGGGAGTAGTTTGTTTCACTTCCTCCTGCTGTTGCTTTTCTATTGTTTGCCCAAATTCTTCAGATGTTTCAACTGTGGGCTTCAGCTCCATGTTCTCATATACATTAACTTTTTGTGTTTTGAATTCTATATTTTCATAATTATTTCCCGGTATTAAGGAGATATTACCCAATTCCAAATCCAAAGTAGAGTCCAAAACATTTGTTAACGCATCTTCGGCGTTGGAATTTAAATTAAACTCCTGCTCTAGCATGGTAAAAGGTTTTAGGACTTTCGCTAGCTCTGGTTTAGGAATGACGCCTGGCTGTCCATTGGCCAAAGAGTTAAAGCCCGACAAATCCGATTCTGAGGAATAAGTTGAAGTAATTGAATAGCGATCTATTACGGTAGAAATAGTGCTGGCCGTGTCATCTGATTCCGATTCGGCAGTATGATGTCTTAAAATTGCTTGATTATTACTGCAATTAGAATTGTTTTCAGCAAAGAGGTTTATGTAAAACTCAGCGTCGGGAGGAGGAGTAAATGATTTGTCTGCAGCAGCGGCATTATCCACTTCGGACACTTCATTCGTAGTCTGGGGAATAACTTCTGTTTCCTTAAAGGTTGTTAGTTTCTTAATCAATTTTCTAGGCGGCACTGGTGGCGGCGGTACACCCTTCATTTTACCATTACTAACAGGGCCTCCTGCAAACGTGGTATGCTGGTCATAATCTTCTTCTAAATCTAAAGGTTTTTGTCCTCTACCATTGCGCACTTCCAATTTAATGGCCACATTGTCCTTTAACCCTTTAACACATTCAATTCTAGTCATGTCTTTAACCAAGTCCTCATCGATTTTAACAATTTCATCTCCTTCACGCAACTGGCCCCAGGATGTTAACACTTTTGAGGCGGGACTATCCTTGGCACATGACTGTATATATAATTTTTGTACCTTTTCTGTACTTCTAGTGCCACCTTGAAATTTGAGACCAAATCCTAAACGTTCACCAGGTAAACGATAAACAATAACATTTTCAGTTTCTGGGTTGCTGCCTACACTTTTGCTTTCATTATTGTTTGACTGATTATTATTATTATTGTTTATCGATAACACTGTTATAAACGAGGGATCACCATCACTACATGTCTGAACTGGTGTTTTATGCAACATAAGGTTTATGTCTTGGGAAGATGGATCATCAACTTCAACAACTGTTATATATTCGGCCATAGTGTGGTAACAAGATTCGGTAGCAGTCCAGTTGAAATCTATTCGTCAAGGTGAGTTTGTTACATTTGGGTTTGGGGCTTAGCTGAACGATTTTGAATTATGGTGAGAATTTGTAGTCTTGGCTAAATAGTTTATGGTGAAGCTGCAAGTAAATCAACAAAACATTTTTGATTTAGGAATAATGATTTTCAAATAAAAAATATTTTATATATAAAAACAAACAGCAATATAAATTTTATTTCTGAATCGTAAATTAACAATAATAAAACAAATCAATTATATAAAATACACGCATGTAATTTCTTTTTATTATTTCCTATTCAACAGAAATGTTTTTATATCTAACACATCGTAACTTCCTCTAATATAAACCTTTAAAACCAGTTATTTTATATATTTTTTTTATTTATTAGTTAAAACTTAGACATATATAATTAATATTTTTTTAATATGTACTGAAATTCTCGTGATCTCGTAAATTCGTGATATAACGCAAACCATTGCAGTAGCACAAAAATTTACAACACTTTTCGAGTTGAACTATTTTTTAGTTTCTATATTTATTTTTAGATTTTAGATTATTTATTCAGATATGTTAACAAAGTGTTATGATATCGTAAATTTTAACGTAGCAAATATACAATTTGCATTTAAAATTTCGATAGATTGTTAAAATTTGAGTTAAAATTTTCATATATTTTGTATATCGTAAATATTTGTTATATCCTAAAATTATTTGATATCTTTAATAGCAGACATAACATTTTTTACCAATCAATAGCTTTAAAACTAGTATTTTATGTTTAATTTTTCTTAACATCTGGGTGATTTTCTGCTATATCCTATATATCGTAAATTCACTGAATGTATAATATAGAAAAAAACCCGCTTCCGTTTTGATATTTGTACCATCATCCACAATTTAATGCTATATTCTTCATTATCATCAAAACTGCTTAACTATTATTTAATTTTCTAATATCGTAAAATGACGAAAATAACATAAGAAATGTATTTCGATGTGTTCATAACATTATACAACTACATATTATATTTTTATTATAATCGAACCACAATTTTTATCGTCAATTTTTCAATATAATGCATTTTATCACTAAGTTCATTTGTAATCAAAGTTTTAAAAATTCGCACTATAATTTCTAATATTTCAATATGTAACATGAATTTATTAATTAAACAAAAACGAGAAAATTTACGGTATATACGCTTTAAAATGTATTTTGTCTAATAACTCAATAAAAATAAAAACTCGAAATTTTGCTGGCTTATTACCAATTTGTTTCTTAATTCGTTTAATATCGTAAATTTGTTAAGAGACCAACACATAAAAATTTTGGATTGACTATGTAATAATGAAGAAAAATATCATTTGCATGGTTTATCGTAATTTTATGTTATATCGTAAATTTACGATATAAGCTTTAGTATTAATATTTCAGCTTAACATATATATTTTTGTCTAACTAAATAAGAATTTTATATTTTTCTCGCTTTCGACCTCCTTATGGTCACATTTTTCAGTTATCGTAAGCAAATAAATTGAGTATTTTAGAGAAATGTGTATCATTTAGCAAAATATATTATTCAGCTGTTATAATACATATATGTTCTTTTGTATATTTACGATATATGTATGTATATAGTTCAGTATTAGTATTTTGTTTTAAAATACATACATATGCATATATGTATGTATATATTTTTGTATTAAATTAGTAAAAATTTACTTCTTGCTGTCTTTTTTAATAATTACTGTTTCATTTCTTCAATATCGTAAATTTGTTAAAAGACACCAGTATGACATTTTTTTTCTATTGTTTATGTTATATTTAGGAAAATTTACATTTTGATTATATATCGTAATTGTATGTAATATCGTAAGTTTCCTAATATCGTAAATATATGAATAGTCGAAAGAAAGCAATTTTTACCATTAACTGTGTAAAATGTTAACAAAATATAGTATTTTTGTGTTACTGTATTAATTTATGCTATATCGTAAATTTACGATATAACCTTTAGAATTAATATTTCACTTGAAATAATGTTTATTTCAAACTAGCTAAATAAAATTTTACTTTTTACCCACTTACTGTCTGATTTTTACCATATCGTATATATTATAAGACAGCAGATCCCACGGTAAAATTTATTAACTTGAGGTCATTACACTTTGCGAAAGAAAAATAATATTTACGCAATTTCGATCCAACACTTATTTACGATATGTAAAGTATATAAAGGAACTTGCATTCGTTTGATTTAATAACAATTAAAAGAATTTAATTTTTGTGTTATCTATAAAATAACGAAAAAATTTTTTTGTTGTGCTATTGCAAAACACAAAATTTTGTAACGCTTGCAAAATCTACAAGACCTTTATTTTTAAATAGAAGTATTTATTTTAAACATTAACTTTTATATATTTTATTTTACATATACATATATGTATATATATCGAGTTTTTTGTGAATAAATAATTTTTTGGATGCTGCACATCTGTTTTGTTTGAAAAGTTTTCCCTTGATTTCTCTTTTACATTATTTTTTTCTATAATGTTTGCTTTAATTCGTTAGTTTGCGCAAAAAGTTTTCCTTCATTTAGCATCCACCACTGGTTATCTCCTATTTCAAATTTGCTAATAAATTTAAATTAACATCAGCAGCATTTAATACTCTTCAATTACAACTTTTTCACTTGCAAGAAAAAACAAAAAACCAAGACTTAAACCCACCTACTCTTTTAACAGCTTTAAAAAGATGCAGAAAATGCTTTTAATATTCATGTAAAAGTTACATGATGCCAGTCAGTCAACCAAGTGAACAGCCTCTAAGAGGAGCCATTTCAAAAATCAACGAAAACTCAAAGATGAAAACCGGTAAGAAAACTTTTTTTGTCGTAACAAAATTTAACAATTTTTAAAGGAATTTCTTTTTTCTTTCAATTTTGAACAGGTAGCCTTCATTTTCAATATGTAAAAAAGAAAAGAGATTTAACGAGACCGAAAAAAAGACTTGTTGCAAGAAAGTTGCAAATTTTTCCACATTTGCCGCTTGACAAGTCAAGATAATGCATCTTTTTTTTGTTCATTAGTTCATGTTTGAAAGCAATTTTATCTAAAAGTTGTAAAGGGTTTAAATGGAAATTCAAATGCATGTTGTTAATGGTACGAGGGTGGCAATCGCTTAGACAAACCAGCAAATAAGAAATTTCTTTAAATTCTGCTATTGTCTTGCGGTCCAAAAATTTACTTTTAATTCCATGCAATTAATTGGTTTAAGTCTGGTTTCGGGTTCGTGACAACAAAAGCCAGTTAAAAAGTGGCAGACATTTTGGCATGTGCGAGTGTGTGTTTTTATTTTTTAAGTTTCCTAAAAATTTGCTCCACTGTAACGCTGTGACTTGAGGCTAGCCTGTCACTCCAATGGTCGTGGGTATTTGTATTTGTGGTAAAAAAAATAAATGAAATATAATTCCTGAACATTCCTCGTAGTCGTGGCTAAACCTGCATAGTTTTGCGCTTAAGATTTCGATCTGGTAAAACAATAAACCGGCTTTGAACTTTGATTTTCAAATGTAAAATTTATAGTTAAAACGTATTGGTTTTTTCACTTTTGTAATTTCAGTTTTATTTTTACGAACAAGATCATCGAAATATTTTGTTAAGTATTTGATTCCATGATTTCATTTTTGCTTTTTTTTTCTTGAGTTTTGTCTTGTTTGCTGACAAAGTGACTGGCTGACATACTTTTATATTTACGGCGAGAAAAAAGCAACAGCTTAATAACCCCCTCACAATTCACTTGAAATGCAACCTGATACAGTTGTTTGCCATGAAATCAGCTTTAAGAAAAATTCCACAGCGAAAAGAAGAAATAGTTTTGAAAAGAAAAACATATTGCAAAGATTTTTAATGAATGGAATTGTTGGTTCGAAAGAATTTAACAAGAAAATTATTGTTATATGTTATTAGAAAAGAAAATATTAAATCCAGTTTAAACCAGGTTTAAGGTTAAGGAGAGCTCAAACAAATTTAATATGAATTTGTGAATCATATTGCCGCATAACCGCCAAAATATATTAAGCAACAAAAACTAAATTTTACAGAATTGTTTTTTCAATATCCAAGTGAAATCGGTACCGCAAAAAAATTTTAACAAATTAAATTTAGAGGTTTAGCAGGTAGTCCAATTTATCGTAAATAGTAGATTCTCGTTCCTAGTCCGCAGCAGAAAGTTTCTAGTTGCCAGCCGGCAGTATTTAGAAAACATTTGGTTGTCAGATGGCAACTGAAATATTTTACTTGCCAGTCAGCAACTGAAATGTTTTAGTTGCCAGCCAGTAACTAAAATGTTTTAGTTGCCAGTCAGTAGCTAAAATGTTTTAGTTGCCAGTCAGCAACTCAAATGTTTTAGTTGCCAGTCAGCAGCTGAAATATTTTAGTTGCCAGTCAGCAACTGAAATATTTTAGTAGAAAATCAGCAACTGATATGATCCAGTTGCCAGTCAGCAACTGAAATATTTTAGTTACCAGTCAGCAACTGAAATATTTTAGTTGAAAATCAGCAACTGAAAGGTTTTAGTTGCCAGTCAGCAACTCAATTGTTTTAGTTGCCAGTCAGCAACTGAACTGTTTTAGTTGCCAGTCAGTAACTAAAATGCTTTAGTTACCAGTCAGCAACTGAAATGTTTTAGTTGCCAGTCAGCAACTGAAATATTTTAGTTGCCAGTCAGCAACTGAAATGTTTTAGTTGCCAGTCAGCAACTGAAATGTTTTAGTTGCCAGTCAGCAACTGAAATGTTTTAGTTGCCAGTCAGCAACTGAAATGTTTTAGTTGCCAGTCAGCAACTGAAGGTATTTGGTTGCCAGCTGGCAGCTAAAACTTTTTAGTTGCCAGCTGGCAGCAAGCGTAAAACATCTGGCAACTGAAGATTTAATTTCCAGCCAACAACAGAACGTTTTGGGTTACCAGCCGACAAATGAACGGTTTTGGTTGCCAGTTAGCAACTAAAGATGTATTATTAACAGCCGACAACTGAAAACTTTTAATTGTCAGCTGGCAATATAACGCATTTAATTACCAGCCGGCAATTGAATCATTTCATTGCCAACTGGCAACTGAAATGTTGAATTACCGGCCATAAACTGAAAGTCTGAGGCTTCCAGCCGGCAACTGATTTTTTTTTTTGGTTGCCACAAAACCCCTAGCAGAAGCAACTGAATTAGCAACTGATATTTACAAAACTTCAATTGCCACTGGTAAATACGGTTTTCGACCCATTAGTTTCAACAATTTTTAAACTGCTGCTTAACCAAGTTTAACTTAAGCTTAATCGGAGTTTAAATAAAATTCTGACCATTTTTTGGCTACAAGAAGCTTAAACCAGTTTTAGTTTGAACGGCTTAAATTAGCCTAAGCTTAAACTCGGTTTAAACAAGTTTTAAATTTTTGTATAAAATCATTTTAAATTTTTTATAAACCGAGTTCCAATTTTA
The DNA here is from genome assembly GCA_951800035.1 of Linnaemya tessellans. Lineage (NCBI taxonomy): Eukaryota > Metazoa > Arthropoda > Insecta > Diptera > Tachinidae > Linnaemya > Linnaemya tessellans. The sequence goes on from OX637535.1 coordinate 99,491,229, forward strand.
AAGAGATTTCAAAAACTTCTAAGTTAATAATATTAAAGGAAGTTTAAGTTAAAATTTATTGACGTGCCCTTAAAATTATTTACCAGTTAAAAACTTGGAATCAGTTTTTGGAGGTTTAAAATCGTATTGTATTTCAAAATATATATTGTTTGATTCAGCTAATAATTTATTTTAAATCTTATTTAAACCTAGATTAATTTACCTAGAGCTACTATAGTAAATTTCATGAAATAAAAACTGGCCTGTAAACTAATTTCATACTATAGATTTTAGACTCAAATACACTTACTAAAAATGGGAGTATAATACCACAAGATTATTTAATTTAATACGAGATTATCTAACCAAACACAAAAAAGCAGTAAACCGGGTTTAAACTTATTGTAAACTTATTTAAGCCCCAGCTTTAGCAAGAAATTGAATTGATTTAGGGTTAATCGAACATTTACTTACGCCTTAGAAATTTGTGGATTGAGTTCTCACGTTGTTCTTTTTAATAAAAAAAATGCTAATTAAGGCAAAATTAAACAGCAACAGAAAAAATTACCCTTTTGTAAATTCCTTGCCAACAAAATTCTATCAACAGACAACAATAACATCCCTTTGGTAATTTAATCCGTAAGTGTGTGTCTGTGTTTTTTTGTTATTGTTTTTTGCAGTTTTCGGTTAATGTTGATTGTCTTGGTCAATTTTTATTTAGCAGGGGGTCATTTCCACATTGTGTTACAATTTGGTTGGCCGCATAAGATGCTTTTATTTATTTGTTTGTTTCATTTACTTTTTATCTTTTTTTTATTTTTCAGTCATTCCTTTTTAATGATGCTGACAAATCCCTCAAGGTCTAGGATTTTTCGCTTTTTATAACAAAGAAGCAAAAAACAAAGACGGTTAAAAGCTTGGAATTCTTATCACTTGTAAAATGTCAAGCAAAAACAAACACATTGAAATTTTTTGTGTTTTCTAAAGATTTTTGCTGTCAAGACTTTTGTTTTGAACTGCAAGTTATAAAGTAACTTGTAATGAAATATTTCAACAGGAAACTTGCAAAGATAATTTTATTTACACTCGTACAAATATATTTTTTTTCTTTTATAAAAGCATTTTTTTATAATTAATGTTAATCAGTTTGCGTTAACTATATTATTTATGTTGGCTTGAAAATGCTGTTTAACATTATTTTTTTACCATTAACAAATAAAAAAAAGCTTAAATATATAACACTCCATTTACTTTCTGATCGCAATTAGAAAATCAACACACACTTTGAAGTCAAATCAGTTATGAATAAATAACTCGTACACATACTTGTTTCGTATGAATGAAAGACAAAGACTTTAAGACTGCATTGAAAGCAGAAAAAACCATGCAAATGCATGCATAGACATGACGGAATATTAGGGTGGCCCCTATTTATTAACGCAAATATATAATATGGTATATCAATTTTATATCGTTTAATTTCTCTTAATCTTCACCAACCAGACATTTCAGCTTTAAACAATTCCAAACTAATTATTGCAAAACCCCTCCTAGGCTGCTAAGCCACCCTAATATCAACTCTTGCGAAAAGTGCATAAAACTGCCAGTTGAACTTCCACACAAGCACAGTTACACTTCAAACAGCCTGACGTTCACAAGTTTTCTTTAACAATTTCTTTATGAGTTCCAACTGAAAAATGCTTATACTCTGATATTGTAAGTGTAATTAAAACCAGTTGCTTGCATTCAAACGAAAAAATTATCATAAGAAACTTTATGAAACTATATTTAAAAAAAGGCAAGCACACAAACTCACACAGTTTTACTACAATTATTATTTCCCATAATTTTTACAAGATTTAAAAGTTTCTTATGACAGCAATTCATAGCCGCTATTAAAAGTTTTTAAACAGAAGAAACAACCGCAACTTGCAAAAAGAAATCATTTGTAATGAAAACGTTGTAGACTGTGGCGTTGACAAAGCAACTGAATGTAACCAATCTCCACTGTAATTGCGGTTGAGTAGAGTCAAGTTTTTTTTTTGCCTTTTTCTTCTTGTTACATTTTGTGTCAACAATTTGGCGTGCTGAAGTTCATCGTGGAGGAAAAAGTGATTTAATTTTTCATATTTTCTACAATTAATAATAAATGTCTCATAATTCAGCTTAAAGTGATTAATTTAAGTTGTAGAGAAGAGGAAGTGGGTAGAGATAACAGCTCAACTACTCTTCAACAAAACTTGCAAATTATTTCAAGGATTCTATCTTATTAGCTAGCTGACTTAGAAAGAAGATTTTTATTTTTATAGCTGACAGTTAAATCAATTTCAAAAAAAATGTATAGACTGGGTTTATAAAATGTGGACTAGGTTTAAACTTAGTTTAAAGCAGTCCGGCGAAATGTGATTTTTTTTTATTATTTCATTAAAGACCCACATTTTAAGCAAACGTAAGCTGTTCTGTTAAAATTTGAATACAAACTTGATAATGGCAGCACAAATCTCCTTTCAAATTAAATAAAGCTATTTTAGCTGAGAACAACGCAGCAGCTATAAAGGTTTATATTAAACTTAAGTAAAGAGCCAAAAAAAAATATGTTTAAGTTAGGTTGGGTTAGCAGGTTGCTGGTAAAAGGAAATAATAAAAAAAGAGTCCAGCCCACTTCGGTCCAATTATTTTGATCCCTATGTGTGTTTAAGTTAGTTTAAGACAAATAATAAAACGCTTAAGTTATGATAATATAGGATTTAAATAATATTAAAGCCAAGTTTAAACTTAGTTGAAACCAAGTTGAAACTTAGTTGAAACCAAGTTTAAACTTAGTTGGAACCAAGTTTAAATTTAGTTTAAACTTAGTTTAGACCAAGTTTAAAACTAGTTTAAATCAAGCTTAAACGTAGTTTAAACCAAGTTTAATCCCAGTTTAAACCAAGTGTAAATCCAGTTTAACCGCAATTTAAGCCAAGCTCAAACCAAGTTAAACCTAGTAACCAAGTTGAAACCAAGTATAAATCTACTTTAAACCAAGTTGAAACCAAGTTTAAATCTACTTTAAAACAAGAGTGGGTGCTGTTGGCTGAAGTAGTAGAACACGAGACTATGAAACAGAGGGTCGTGAGTTCGAGCCCGCGCTGAGTCATGAAATATTGTGTTGAATTCTTCTGATCAGCATTAGTGCGTGCTTGTGTTAGTTGTTGCCAGCCTGTTTCAATGATGAAGGCAATGATGAAGGCATAGCACCCACCTTCGTCGGCCCTGTAGCAAAAATTAGCCGGCGAAGTAAAAGGTTGAAATAGCTACAAAAAAAAAAAAAAAAAAAAAAAACAGTCTATCTTCTCATTTTTCCTAATCTGTCTCCTCAATACTATCCCCTCGTTTTCAGTTCCGGCGCAATGCAGTGCATATATAGGGGTCATCCCCTGAGTGATGGTCCTACTCCTAAAAAAAAAAAAAAAAAACTAAGTTCAAGCATAGGTGAAGCCAAGTTTAAATCTAGCTTTAACCAAGTTTAAATCTAGTTTAAACCTAGTTTAAACCAAGTTTATTCCCAGTTTAAACCAAGTTGAAACCAAGTTTAAGCCAAGTTGAAATCAAGTTTAAAGCTACTTTAAACCTAGTTGAAACTAAGTTTAAACTTAGTTGAAGCCAAGTGGAAACCTAGCTTAAACCATGTTTAAATCTAGCTTCACCCAAGTTTAAATCCAGTTTAAGCCAAGTTTAAACCTAGTTTAAATTAAGTTTCAACCAAGTTCAAACCTAGTTTAAAACAAGTTTAAACTTAGTTTCAACCAAGTTTAAACCTAGTTTAAAACAAGTTTAAACCTAGTTTAAAACAAGTTTAAACATAATTTAAAACAAGTTTAAACCTATATTAAATTGAATTAAGATTCATATGTAGGCTAATTGTTCGAAATTTGTTTTTAAATCTCAGAAAGACATGATAAATATTCCAAGGCACAAAGGAAAGTCATCTAGCTAAATCTAGCTTCAGCCAAGTTTAAATCTAGTTTAAGCCAAGTTTAGACCTAGTTTAAACCTAGTTTAAACTAAGTTTCAACCAAGTTTAAAACAAGTTTAAACTTACTTTAAACCAAGTTTAAACCTAGTTTAAAACAAGTTTAAACCTAGTTTAAAACAAGTTTAAACCTAGTTTAAAACAAGTTTAAACCAAGATTAAACTTGATTTGAATTAAGCTTAAACCAAGTTTAGACCAAGTTTAAACAAAGTTTAAACTTAGTTTAAAATAAGTTTAAACCAGATTCAAACATAGTTTACACCCAGCTTAAACCATGCTTAAACCTAGTTTAAAACAAGTCTAAGCCCAGTTTGAATCAAGCTTAAGCAAAGTTTCAGTCGATTAGAAATATAACTTTCCGTGAGATAAGCCTACGTCTTAAGCCAAATGCAAACATATACCAGCTCTGTACAAATACCTCTTATAAGCTTGAAACGTGAATAAGGAAAATCTACAGCAACATCTTAAAAACTATCCTGAAGCATTAAAATTTTGTATATAAATACGCCTAACACTTTTTATTTGTTTGTGCTAAACTTTCAAGTATCTTATGCATTAATTTTTCATAGCAGTTTATTTATATTTTTATCACATTTTATAAATTGAGAAAAAAGCTAATTTTATTATATACATTATAAGTCCAAGACTAACGCACACAGTAGCAAGCATCTCTGGTATGGGCGGCAATCCAATCCAAATATTTACTCACTCTCGTATAAACACCGGGAGCATTAGCACTAGCACAGCCATAGCCAAAGGAGACCACACCAGCCAAACGAAAAATACTGTCACGTACAATCAAAGGACCACCACTGTCGCCCTAAACACACAAACTTCTATATTATTCAAATTGATTAGATTTTTTTATTCCCCATTTACCTGGCAGGAATCTTTGCCACCCTCTATATAGCCCGCACATAACATGGTGTCCACTATCATGCTTTTGTACGAGGTGGCTTGGCACTGGGCATTTGTTAGCACCGGCACAACTAGTTCCCGCAAATATGTCGACTGACTGCCACCATCCGAAGTCAAACCCCAACCAGCCACTATGGCCTGTTGAAAATCAAAATTCTGATTGGTTGTTGTGGGCAAACAAACCGGGCGTATTGGAGTTGTCAGTGGCACCGGCTGATCTAGCTTCAGAAGAGCTATATCGTTTTGCAAAGTAGCCGGACTGTAAAGAGTGTGCAGTTGGGCAAAGGCTACCTTACGCACAATGCCTTCGCTGGGAGAGTTTTTATCCAGCTGCAGGAGTTTTATGGAGATTTTTTTTATATCCATGCCATACATGCAATGGGCGGCCGTTAGGGCATAACGATCATTGATTAGAGCGGCTCCGCAGAATTGAAAGTTGCCCAGCAGTATTTGAGCAATCCAGGGATATTTGTTGCTGCGCACACGTGTACCACCCACTATGCGATTGACATTGGGCACTCCGCAGGCTGGGCAGGAGGAATTATGATTATTCAGCGAATTGTCCGGCTTATTTAAGTCTTACTTACTGCATGAGGCACATTTGTTGCTAATAAAATATTTACTTTCCCCTGCTGCTGCTGCTGCAGAATCAGTGCCTTGTGTTTCACTTAATATGGAGGAAAATATCTGCTGCTTGTGTTGTTCTATAATATCATCCACAAAATCGCCTTGTACTCCAGCAGGCGGGCCATTGCTCGTCTGATTGCCGTCTTCAAAGGCAATTTTTTGCGGTCTGGGGTAATCATAGCCTTGGAACTATAGCATAGAATTATTTCAACTTCTTTTATTTAAATTAATGCCTATAAATTTACCCTTATATCGGCTGTGAATATCACGGATATTTTAATAAAAATATTGAGCACAATTAAAGCCTTCATTTTTGGTTAAACTTTCACCTTGAACACTAAAAATTTTTATTAAATTATTTTTAAATTCTTGTGGTTTTTAAATATTCTTGCCAGTTTTATTGAAAGCGTTGTTGGCACCTTCAAGACTTTTAACACACTATCAAAGAAAGTTTTTGGTTAATGGTTTTTTATATGGTTAAAAGCAGAAAAAATGTTCGCCAGCAAAAAAATATATTCTTAAAATCTTCTTTGTGACTTCAATAAAAAATAACATAAATTTAAAAATTCGCTGACCGCATGCTACACTTAATCCGTGGCAATTTATTGTATAAAATTTATATTTCCTTTTTTGTTTTTTAAATGATGAATCACTTTTAATGAATGAACTTTTTTCCCCTTTTCTTTACCTCCAGAGATTTATGTTTGTTTTTTTGTTTAGTAATTCAACTTTCACTTAAGTAAATTGATTACAAGAATTGACCTAAATTATTTTAAATATTCTTTAGAAATTCTTATATTTTGATTTGCATTAATTTGTGTCGCTTTTAAATTTTAATTTCTTAAAACCACACTCTTTCTTTTAATTTGTTTTGATTTATTAACAATAGCATCATTTCATTGTTTGAAAAAAAATCTTAAAGAAGAAATATTGTGTTCAAATTTATCTTCATTGGCTTTTTTAATATCGTATTTCTTTTTATTAATTTCTAAAAAAACAAACGTCTTTCGAATATTCAAAAAACTTAAGCAACATACTTCAAGCTGTACAAGCAGATCGATAAAAAAAACAAAAGATTTAAGCAACGAACGCCCAACGAAATTTCTCATGCCTGCTGAGAGGCACTCTTCGCAAGCAGAAAATGTTAAGAAATGAATTCTTTAATAGATTTTATTGAAATTCGTATTCTAATACTCCCTGCTAAGCAAAGTGGGCGGTGCCACGCCCTTGTTAAATAAATATATTTTCGCTAACTACTGCATGAATAAGTTAGCAAATGCATTGAGGTCCTCTGGCAGCACAAATGATTGTTTTAAAAAAGGATGCAAGCACGCCCACACAAAAATATATTATTTTCAAATTCTTTTACATAAAATAATTTCAATAACTACTTAAAAAACAAGACAAAATCGGGAATTTCTACTCGAGAAAATCGAGTCTTTATAAAAAAAATTATTATTAATAAAAAAATTAATTTTTTTACTTATTTTTTTTTTATAGTATAGAAAGAAAAAAATAATATTATTAAACGCTTTTCCCAGTTTCCGCATGAACAGAAATTTCTTGTTACTTTTCCTTTCTTAACTATCCCTCTCAATTTTGGTAAATTATATTACTAGTATTTACTTGGAAAATTAATTTTCCATCCACCATTAAATAAAATGCATATGTATTGAATGTTACTTCGAATAAGTGCTTATATATGTTTTAACTTTGAAAATCCCGATTTTAAAAAGCAATCAACAACAGGGTAATGACAGAAATGTTAATACATTTGTTTTTAGTTTGGTGTATTGAACGTTACTCTTCCTCATTATAAGCATAAGCCATACAAAAAAGTTGTTCAAAAAAGATTTTTAATCCAGAAAAATAAGACATAAATTAGTTAATTTTTTTTTTATTTTATTTTTAATAAAAAACTATTTTAATTTGAAAAAAATTTTGCATATAAAATTTTTTTATATAAAACTTTTTTATATGTGAAACAATATTAAAAAAGAAATAAAATGATACGATGAATATTAATGCCTGAAAATTTATAAATGAAAACTAGGGATTACTAGACAATGTAAGGTAACGTTCAATACACAAAATTTGCTTATATTTTGTTGTAGCTGTGAAAATATCTACAATTTCAGAATTATTTAATATTTTGTTTTAAACGACTTTTGGGAAAAGTGAAGATTAAAACAATATTTTATTGTTTTTTTTTTTTTTTTTTTTTGGTAATATGGAAACTTATGTTGATTTCTTTTCTAAAAAAGAATGCTACATTTTTTGCACTTTTCAATGGAAAATGGTAACATTATGGCATTTTAAAATTGCTCCTAATTGTGGGTTTTTAGATTAAGAAGTGACAAAATGTTACATATTTTCCAGAAAAGAAATCGCCATTAGTAACGAAGTCATTGTGTTGTAAAAACTTTTTTGAGTGTAATTTTTTTGACCGCTTAGCCGTTCATGGATATTTCTTTAAGTGTTATTTGCGATCCGTAGGTTTAAAACGAAAGTAAATATCAGTGATAAGCATTCAATATGTTTGCGTTAAAAAAAAACGGATAACAATTATGCGTTTTTTTTTTCTTTTAGTTTTATTAAATGTGATTGTTTGTAAAAAGTTTTACCTGTAAATCTATTAAACTAATAAAAAAAAATTTGTGTCTTATGCTTTTCAATGTAATTTATTTTTTTACTCTTATTCCTTTACACTTTAAATCAAGTTAATTACTTCAGGCTAGACCTACAGCGTTTAAAAAGTCAATGGTAAATTAAAATCAGACACACACCTCCTTCACTTTTTTTATTATATTTTTATAATTTTTTTTTTGCTTTTTTTTTTTTGCTCTGCTAAAAAGGCGAATTCGTATGAAAAACACGCACAGCCAAATGCAAAAAATAAAAGTTTTCATTACTATTAGCAAATGACTGCTGAGCATTCAAACACAACAATAAAAAATGTATATATGAAACAGAAACGTACTTTAGTTGTGAGTGAGTGTGTATGTGTGTGTGTGTGTGTAAAACAATGGCATGAATGTTAAATACAAAATAATAATAATAAATACTGCACGTTCTTACTATAAATTGTAACTCGAGCTACTTATATGTGTAGACCATAAATGGACCAAGACTAGTAGCAGTTGGAAAAAATATATAACACACACACACACACGCACACACAAGCTCATATTTATAAGTAAATGTAATATAATACAAGCAAAATGCCATAAGACGTATTAAATAATTGCAGTTTATTTTAAGAAATACACAAATATTTAGCCGGTTTACTGCGTAACCTGAGTAAGTGTTACCAAAAAAAAATTAAAATAATTCATTATTTTTTAGCCTTAAATGTACACAAACGCACTACGTCCGAACATTGAAAGTGATGGTTTCTAATTTCTTGCCAAACACAAAATATACAGAAATTAATGAAGAAAAAATTTATGAATGAACGTATTTTTTTTTCTTTGGTGAACGAAGCTCCAAAGCAAGGGAAATAAAAGAAATCATGGTGAATAAATTGAGCCTTGAACAACGCCAACAAATTATTCAGATGTGTACCCATCCCCATTATTTTATAATGACCAAATTATGATCACTAATCCTGTCAAGCCAATTTTTATAATAATTTTTCTTTTTAAATTGATATTCGAATTCCAAAATTAATTCAGATATAAATTTCACTAAAATCCAAAATCTCTATTAAAAATCCAACTGTTAAGGGTCATGGCCAAGAGGTGGGATAGAGAACCAGCAGAGCTACAAAATAAAACATATTCCCGTTTTGCCAGGATCCTAACTTATCCTCTCTAGAATTTAACAATTTTTGTGTACAAAAAATCAAAGCTTATCGGCATAGCTATACCAAAGTTTTTATATATTATGAAAGCTATGGATGTGGTTGCCTGTTCTGTTAATTTCTTTTAAGGTTGATCCAGAAATGTGGCTAGTATTCCATTTGGAATACAAACACTCGAACTTTTTATGCTTAACAGAATTATGTTAACATGCTAACAGAGCTCTGTTAACGTACTTGGTTTATGTCTAGGGTTATAAATTTCGAAATTTAAATTCACACACCTACTACTATTAATACACACACATACTACTATTAAGGTCACCAACAATTTTTATAAATTTCAAAATTTAACTTCACTCATCTACTATAATGGCCAACGGGTTTGAAAGGCCGCCAACAATTTTTATAAATTTTAAAATTTAACTTCACTTAAATACTATTATGGCCAACAGTTTTGGAAGGCCGCCAACAATTTTTATAAATTTTGAAATTTAACTTCACTCATCTACTTCTATGGCCAACATTGAACGGCCGCAACAAATTTTATAAATTTCGAAATTTAACTTCACTCATCTACTATTATGGGCAACAGTTTTGAAAGGCCGCAACAATTTTTATAAATTTTGAAATTTAACTTCACACACCTACTATTATGGCCAACAGTTTTGAAAGACCGCAACAATTTTTAAAAAAAAATTTTGAAATTTAACTTCACTCATCTACTATTATGGTCAACAGTTTTGAAAGGCCGCCAACAATTTTTATAAATTTCAAAATTTAACTTTACACACTTAATATTATGGCAACAGTTTTGAAAGGCCGCAACAAATTTTCAATTGTGTTAAACTATTTTTTTCATTGCACTTTAATGAAAAATAAAAATCAAGAAAAGCACCTGCCTTTTGGGTCAGAAATTAAAGCAAAAGCATGCATGAAGGAAAGAAAAATAACAAAATTATCTTAAAGACAAGCATGAGGAAGACAAGGCAACAATACAAAAAATTTAGGTCAATAGAACATTTACAAAGCTGCATTACAAACAACAACAAAAACAACATAATGTAAATAAATAACAAATAAAATGAATAAATAACAAGATGCTGCTAAAGACACCAATAGAGGCAATAAAAATTGTTAAAGAGCCACATAATGATTTACACACCGATACCAGCCAAACACTCCAGCAACAAATGAAAGTACGAGTATTAAACATTAAAAGAAAAATCTTTCTACATCAAAGAACTGATCAACAGAAACTTGTTTTTCAACACGAATAACAATGAAAAAATTAACAAATACAAGAAGAAAAAAAACTGAAAAAAAATACTTTAGCTTTTACCACACGATTCACAAAGCAGCCAAATAAACGTCAAATCATTAACCAAGAGATTTCTTCATTGCATACAAGAGTATTGATATCAAAGATTAAGGTTAAAGCAAATGTTAAGGGTACTGGTTACTTTAGAAATTTGTTTTTATACACAAAATTATCGGCATTGCCATGGCTTGGTTTTCTTTTCATTTTTTTTCTTATTTATATATTTTTTCTTCTTGTTAATTGAGGATTAGTAATGATGGTATTGTGGTTTTGTTGAAAATATTTACCCGTGGCCAACAACTAATAGCCAGCATAATAGACCAACAAGAAAACAATAGTGCTGATTTGAAAAGGAAACTTATTTTGATTAATTGAATTTTAAATTTCTACAAAAAGAAAAAGTGATTTGTTATTAACAAAAATGCCAACAAATGAAGCTTTAATTTATTTATACGAAATCATAAAGAGTACAAAGCCAGGTCAAAACAAAAGACTTAAGTTACAAGCTTGTAAAACTTCAAATTGTTAGTTATCAAGTGAAAATCACTTCACAAAAAAATGTGTAAATGGTTTTCCCCAAAAACAGTTGACAAATTCATATTTACAACATAATAGATGATATTAATATTGCAACATATATTTTGGCCTACATCGTAATATTGTTACTGTTGTTAGAGTTCAAAGTGCAGCAGCATAAATTATTAACAAAACAAAGCGATCATAATAGAGATGCTCGCATAACTCTTACATGATGCATGAGCATCACAACAAACTAACAAAAAAAAAATTCCTCTTCAATATCCCTAATTAACAAACATATTTTTAGTTTTAATAAATTTCTTTGTTAATATGTAAGGGAAATTTAATATTCAAAGTTAATTCCATGTTTTGTAGCGTCCGTCACACAACTTTGTGATCAATTATTCCGCAACAAAAATTATGTTTTATGCCAGCCGAAAACAAAATATAGCAATAAATAAAAAAAAAATCCAAGTTTTGTGTGCAATCGCAAGTAAAACTCAAAACGTGACTTACGTAACATGTTTACTTTTATTCTAGAATTAAAATTTTTTTTATTTGCTGAAAAGTAGGCTATAAAATAAATCATTTGCAGAGAAATTTCCTTCTACTCGGTATATAAAAAAATTAATTATTTTCCGTGACGCACGCTACAACATCTGAATCTGACATTTCACACCTAGTTTTTATCTTTGGAAAATATGAAATATAATATTTTGAAAATTTAAATCGTGACACACGCTACCAAAATTAATAACAAACAATTTTATTTTTATGCCAACATTTTCCCTCCCCCACCCTGAAAACAGAATAAAAAAATGCATTTTATGTTATAGACCACTCGGAGAGTAACTTTCATTCTACTCACAACGTAACGCATGGATTTGATATTTATTATCTGATTTAAATTTTTGCTAAACGGGAATTAATTTTATGACGCACGCTACAAAAATTAATATGTAAACATTTGCTCTGCTTTTTATTCTAGAGCTTGAATTTTTTATATTCAGGATACAAATTGGCTTTAATGTAGAATTCAAAACGTTACGCACGCTACATATATTCACACTAAATTTTAGGTTTTATTTGCAATATAGAATTTTTATTGTTTATTTAATGAAAAAATTTATTCTGCCCACCATATAACGCACGCTACATTGCATGGACCTGATATTCACTTTTAGTTGTGACGCACGCTGCGAAATTTAAGAGGCAGAATTTTGCTTTGCTTTCCATTCAAGAATTTTTTTTTTTTTTTCATCCCTAAAAGAAACGATTCAAATTAGTTAGAGTATTTATTTTATTTATTTTATTTATTTATTTATTTAAGTCAATAGATTTATATCCTTACTGACTAACATTAATAACAAAGTTTACTTATATACATATAACAATATACAGTACAACGAATAAGTTTTTAAACAAAGTAAGATTTTTAACATATAACATCAAACAAAAGGAATCAAGTATTTAAATACAAAGTTAATTTTCTCTTCAGTATTATATTACTCTCAGACATTTCGATCATATGGTAGCATTTATTGAAGTTTTCACATGCACGACGGAAGGAGTCATTATTGGCATATATAGAACGGTAATATTTAAGTAATAGGAGTTCAAAATTACGTGAAGGTCTAACAGGAACGTTGAAGCAAATTCGACTAAGCAAGAATTCCGAATCAACTTCACCACGAATCAGGCCCAAAATAAACAATGTGCTCAGCATTAGTCGTCTACTTTTTAAAGTTGGCAGTTTTATCAAAGCAAGTCTACTTTGATACGGCGGCAAGACATATGAGTTCCAGCCAAGACCACGAAGGCAGAAAATCAAAAATTGTTTTTGTACTGATTCAATACTATTTATATGAATAGAATAACAAGGATCCCAAACAGTTGACCCATACTCAAGAATTGGTCGAACAAGAGAGGTATATAAAAGTTTTGTAGTGTAAGGATCACGAAATTCCTTTGACCAGCGTTTCATAAAACCAAGTATCCCGTAAGCTTTATTTACCATCATTGAAATGTGATCACGAAAGTTGAGCCTGTGATCCAAAAGTATGCCAAGATCCATTATTGATTGAACTTTACTTAAAACAGCAGTATCAATATGATATTGAGTCTCTATCGGACGATGTCTGAAAAATGAGATATGTTTGCACTTTTTTATATTTAATTCCAGTAAATTGAAATTACACCATTGAGAAAAATTTTTTAAGTCAGCACATAATAAATTATAACCGTCGATATCATTAAACGAGTTAAAAATTTTAACATCATCAGCATACATCAATACCATGGAATTCAAAACAACAGTTGGTAAATCATTAATGAAAAGTGTGAACAAAATAGGACCCAAGTGACTGCCTTGTGGAACACCAGAATTTACTTGAATGATCTTCGACATAACATTTCCAAACTTTACTTGTTGGGTTCTTTGTGATAGGTAAGAATTTAACCATTTTACAACAGAGTCACTAAAGCCCAAAAGTGATAATTTTTGTAATAAAAGGTTATGATTTACTTTATCAAACGCCTTGCTGAAATCGGTATAAATCGCATCGGATTGCATTTTTTTTGTAAAACCTTCATTAACAATTGTAGTGAGTTCCAAAATGTTAGTAACAGTAGAGCGAGACTTACGAAAACCATGTTGACAAGGTGATAGAAGAGGTGATATTTGATGATATAAATTTTCAGTAAGTATTTTTTCAAACAGCTTCGGAATTGCATTAATTTTAGCAATACCTCTGTAGTTAGAGACATCAGCTTTACTTCCATTCTTAAATAAAGGAATTATAAACGATTTCTTCCAAATTGGTGGCAAATAACTTGATTTAATAGATAAATTAAATAATGCAGTGAGAGGCGAAGATAATGATAAAGCACAATTTTTAAGTATACAGGTTGGTATACCATCAGGACCCGCGCAAAAAGAGTTTTTCAGAGACTTCAAGTTCGAAAGTACGGTATCAGTATTTATAAACGGAAAGTATATCCCAGACGAGTGTGTTATTGTGTACGGATAAGTTGTTGCGATGTCATAAAACTTTGTGGAATATGTGGTTGAAAAGAAGTCCGCAAATAAATTGCTTATTGAAACGTCATCCTCTGCAATTGATGAGCCATACTTTAAATGCTTTGGATAACATGAAGAACGACGCTTAGAGTTTATAAATTTATAGAAATATTTTGGATTTGTTTTAATAGTACTTCTGATACGGTTTATGTAATTATTGTATGCGAGTTTGTTAGCAGAGTTGTACTGAGATCTTGCTACGGCATAATTACGAAAATCTAATGATGAACCAGTTTTTTTATATCTTACAAAATATTTATTTTTCTTGTTTTTAGCGTTTCTTAAGTGTTGATTATTCCAAGGTGGACCATTATTTTTGATGACATTAATCTTTGGAACAGTAGTACTTATCGCATTTTGCAAAACATTATAGAAGCGTGATACAATGAGGTCAAAGTTATCACCAGCAAGCAAGGAATCCCAGTTAACATTAGATAACAACAAATTTAGTGCAGTGTAATCGGTGCGTGGGAAGCAGTAGGATTGAGCAGGTTCAATGTTTCGTTGAATAGTCTTCAAATGGTTATTATCCGATATGGAAAGATCAATTTCAAAAGGTGGATGATGAGGGTCAACAGGATAAGTCATAGGCAGTGTATTATGAAGGCAAAAATCCAAATGATTATTAACAAAAGCAAGATCAAGAAATTTTCCAGATGCATTAGCGATATGATTTATTTGAAATAACCCATAACTATGAAGCATTTGTATAAAATCAGATGTGGTTGTGGGTAACATATAATTGCAATCAAAATGTTTTAACCAGTTTGCGTTTGGAATGTTAAAATCACCAACAACAAGAAATATATCCGACGTGTTTGATTGATCAAGAACGAAGGTTATTGCGGAAATATGTTTATTATATATCTGAAAAGGTGAATTTGGCGGTATATATGAACAAGTTACAAATAAGTTTTTACAACCAACACGTATTTTCACAGCAATAAACTCAATTTCGTCATTGTCAATCACATAACAGCCATTAATACGTTCACATTGAAAAACATCCAGGACAGCAATAAGAACTCCACCACCAAGTGTGCGCTTACGATCGTTTCTAAATATTTGATATTTAGAACATAGAATTTCAGTATTATGAATGGATTTTTTCTCATTTAGCCAGGTTTCAGAAAAAACAATTATACCATATGGAAATTCAAAACTATTAGCAAAAAGACTAGTCAATTTAGTGTTAAGACCTCTTACATTTTGATATGCAATACTGATAAGGTAATCTGCAGACACTTGTTTCAGTTTTTTGACGACAATTGTGGCAAGTGAACAACATCAGCGCTTGAAGAATTTTTGTATTCGTATTCACGAATAAGTGCTTTAGGCGGCCAAAAGTCAGAATGTACAATTACATCAAAGTATTCTTGAGGAACAATAATTTTGAACGATGCTTTGTTTCGTGGTTCAGAGTATTTGAATTTAAAAACAGTTATATCAATTTTAACATTAATTTTCTCCATTATATAAGACTTAATGTCGTCAGTAGTTGTACTTGAGGCAAAACGAGCGGCAAAAACAGTTTTCTTTGGCGAAACAACTTTGAGGGTAGCAGATTTATTTGCAGGTTTAATAACAGGCAGCGATGGAGACAAATTGTCTTGAACAGGCGAATTTAGTGAATTATGAGGAATCAGTGATTGTAAGTTAACTTGTCCTCTTAATGTTGCGTTATCGGGAACTATATCGGCTATATGCGGACGAACAATTAATGAGGAATGGCATGAGGTTGAAGTTCCGGGTAATAAATTAGCAGTTTCGCGTTCTTCAACGTTGGATTTATTATTAGTAAGATTTGCGACATTTGTGGACGAATTATTCTTTGTTGGCGTAGTTGGCATCTTTTCTAGCAGTTCCTTATATTTTGAAAATCTTTTACACAGATTGTTCAAATCGTTCTCAATATCATTAAATTGATTACGGGTATTCTTAAAAAACAAATAAAAGTCGACGTCAATAGCAGTACACTTTTTGCAGCACCATCGAAGACCTTTATCCTCCCGCAGATTATCAGCAGTCCGAGGGGCTAAATCGACACATTTAGCATGATAAACTGAATCACACAGCCAGCAAGAAACGAAGAGATCGTCCGACTTAATACGGCATTTTGGTTTACAACAGGACATCTTGTAATTGGTGTTAAAAGAGGATCAGGTGTAAAATTCACTTGTTTACTTCAGCACGTTATTGTGTTTATTGTGATCGTGGGTGTTGTTGTAATTTTAAACAGGTTATTGTGTTTGTTGTGTTCGTGGGTGTTGTTGTATTATAAACTTCCAAATGTAATTTAAATGCAGTTTTTTGTTTTGATTGTTGCTTTTTATGAGAAACGAAATATGTATAACGAGTAAATTTGCAGATTGTTATTGTATTAAATGAAAAAGACACAATTTATGATGAAATAAACTAATGTTTTCTTAAAGAAGATTGTTCTTAAGTTTTTATTTAATTTAAAAAACAATTCTTCATATAAAATATGAAAAATTTAATTAATTTTATGTTTTTTGAAACAGTTTATGAAAATAAAGTACACAGAGCAAATTATAGTTGAAAGTACAGAGATTTCACAAAAAAAAAACACGTCCGAACGCTCAGAGCTCCAACTTAATAGAGTATAGAGCTCAAAACGTTACGCGCGCTACACATATTAATATGACAAATTTTATTTAGTATTTATTCGAGTATTTTATTTTTTTATATGCCGAAAAGCAGAATATGAAATATAAAAGAGATAACTTTATTTTTCGTGACGCACCCTACAATGCATAGATGTCACATTTCCCATGTAATTTAAATTTTTGGAAAATGGTAACGAAAAATTTGTGTTACTAACTCATATCGTGACGCACGCTACATTTTTAACTTCTAATTATGGAATTTTAATTTTTTTATTTACTGAAAAGCAGGACATAAAATTGTTTTATTGTTATAAACTAAATAGTTTAAATTAATTTGATTTACTGTATAAAAGATATTGTTATTTTCGGTGACGCACGCTACAACGCAAGCACCTGACACTTAATAATAAATTTCAAACTTTCCAAAATAGTAAAGGAAAATTATTCTCTTTTTACTTCGAATTAAAAAAAAAGTTATATTTATAAACCTATAGATCTAGTCCAATATTAAATTAAAACAAAATTAAACTAGGTTAGGTTGAAAAAAAAGGGCAACCAGTTGTCCTTTCTTATTTTACGAATAATGTGTATCCAAAATACTCCAGACAATATTCTAAGTAGCAGCGGAAAATTATATTAAATTCAGACTTGTATGGAAAATTATAATATCATTGTTTTCGAAGGTCGCAACAGCCAGTCATTATTGCTAGTATTTTAATTGAAAAACTTCAAGCGTATACAAACTGTTCATTAAACTTTAATTAATAATAAATACATTTTAATAAATTTATCTTACATTCGCTGGGGGATAACGAGGAAAATACGGCTATTATTTATATTTGCTGTAATTAATGTTGTAAAACATATTTCTCATATAAAATCATTTAAAACTATTTATAAAATCCCCCAGCATTTTTGTTAGCTTCGATCATAATTTAATTTGTTCTGAAGCACCTCCTCCTGCTCTGTGTGCCACAATCTTCCGTTCCAAGGTATTAAGCGGTAACCAAACGTGCCAAGTTTAACACATCCAATCAATTAATTGTGACAGCAAGTACATTTTTAAAAGTCGCTACAAAATATTTTGTAACATTTGAAAGAAAAACTTACTTAAGAAAAAAAGTTTGAAAAACAAGATAAGTTTTCGAAAAACTAACTATTCAGGCATTCCAAAATGCAAATTGCAAAATCAGGTTGTAAGTAGTTGTTGTTTGTCGTGGCAGATTGAATTACTTGGTGCAACATTAAACTTAAAATTTCAATTCCAAACTTAAAAATAAAACGCGCAAACATTGCATTTTTGAAACTTCATCAACAGGCAAGAAAAATTTAATAGAAAAAAATAAAGATAAGAATTGCATTAACAAAAATATAAAAAGAAAGAAGTGAAGAAATAAGAATGAAAAATACAAAAACCGTTTTACGATCAAACCCCCAGTTTATTGAAAATGTATAAAAACAAACTGTGGCCAACTGGTTTTAACCCAGTTTTTAATATCTTTTTGCTTTTCAGCTCCTTTTTCTCTCTACCTCCCTCCCTCCCTCCCTCTTTACCAAATAAAACAACAACTGCATTACACACTTGTTATGGCTTTAAATGTTTGCATGTTCGAATAGCAGGCAATTGAAAAAAATTTAAAACCAACATAAAAAAATTTGTTTCAATTGAAACAAAATAAACAGCAAACGGTACAGGCAAATATTTAGGAAACCAAAGAATCGTTGAATTTTTTTAAATAATTAAAACGTTGGATTTTCATAAATATTTAAAATGGTTTTAAAAAGAAACATGTTAATTTTAGGCCATTTTTTTCAATTTGTACTTTTGTAAAAGTTATTTATTATAAAAAGTACTTTCTGCCAAATACGAGTTCTTCTGTACATATAGTATTTAAAAATGTACCTTTTAAAATATATTTTCAAAAAGTACTTTTTGAAAGAACTTTTTAAAGGTATTTAGAAAAGTGTTGTCGTTATGTACATGTACGTTTTTCCCAAGTAAACTTTCTTTAAAAAATTTAGCTTTTTGAAAGGTAGTTGTTTCAATAAGTACTTTTTCAAAGTTTCATTCATCAAAACAAGTACTTTTATCGGCTTTTAGTTTTATTAAAGTGTACATTTATTACAAGCTACTTTTATTAAAAATTATTTTTACTAAAAGTTGCATTTTTAAGAGATACTTTTTATAGGGTACTTTTTTTAAAAATTTCTTTTTTTATATAGCATTATTTTTAAAAGGTAATTTTGCTAAAATTCACTTTTTTAAAGGTAATTTTTAATGAAGTACTTTTTTTAAATAGGTACTTTTACAAATGCTGCTATTTTCTAAAGGTAATTTTTTATACGAAAGTTTTTTTAAAGATACTTTTGAAAAAAGGTAATTTTTTAAATAGGTACTTTTTTAAAAATGTACTTTTTTAAAAAGGTACTTTTTCAAATGCTACTATTTTCCAAATATTATTTTTTATACGAAAGTTTTTTAAAGATACTTTTGAAAAAAGGTAATTTTTTAAATAGGTACTTTTTTAAAAATTTACTTTTTTTAAAAGGTACTTTTTTTTAAATGTACTTTTTTAAAAAGGTACTGTCCTAAAAAGGTACTTTTTCAAATAGGTACTTTTTTAAAAAGTACCTTTTCAAAAAGGTACTTTTTCAAAAAGATACTCTTTTAAAAAGGTACTTTTTTAATAAGGTACATTTTTAAAAAGGTACTTTTTTAAAAAGATAATTTTTTAAAAGAGTACTTTTTTAAAAAGGTACTTTTTCAAAAAGGTACTTTCTTAAAAACGTTTTTTTAGCTTCCCGCTAAAAAAATTTAAAATAATTTCTTTTGAAAAGGCCCTTTTTTTCAAAAAAGTATTTTTTTAACAAGTACATTTTTTATAAAGTAATTTTTTAAATGGTACTCTTCAATCAGGTACTTTTATTAAAAGATACTTTTTTAAATGCAGTTTTTAAAAAAAGTAATTTTTGCAAAATGTACTTTATTTAAAAGGTACTTTTTTAAAAAGACACTTTTTTTAAGTAGTACTATTTTTAAAAGGTGCTTTTGCTAAAATATATATTTTAAACTGCACTTCTTTTATCAGGTACTTTATTAAAAAGATACTTTTTTCAATGCATTTTTTAAAAGGTACGTTTTTTAATGTACTTTCTGAAAGGTACTTTTTTCGAAAAGATACTTTTTTTATGTACTATATTTAAAAAATACTTTTTTGAAAAGATACTTTTTTTTCAAGGGGTACTGTTTTTAAAAGGAACTTTTGCTAAAATATACTTTTTGAAAAGGCACTGGTTTTATGAAGTACTTTTGTTAAAGGTATTTTTTTATACGTAATTTTTTTAAAGGTACTTTTTCAAAGAAGCACTTTTCTAGAAACAAGGTAGTTTTTAAAAATACACCTTTTCCTAAAAAGGTACTTAAAAAAAATTTAATGATAGTATTTTTAAATGGTACTTTTTCAAAATGTACTTTTTCAAAAGTGCTTTTGTTTTTTATTTAAAAACGATATTTTTGTAATAAGTACTTTTGTTGAAGTTTTTTTTTCTAAAATATGATTTTTTAAAAGATACTTTCGAAAAACTTAACGTCTAAAAAAGTTTTTCAAATTTTTGGTTAATTTTCTTTTGATAAAAATACTTTTTGAACGAAAATTAATAAATTCAATAAATTTTAAGAAAAAATGCTGCTTTGCAATTGAAATCGATTTTTTTAGAATTCTGAATTATTTGACTTTTTCTGTATAAGTATTTTTGAATTAGCAATAAGAAATAGGTGTGTTCTCCGTTTTTTAACAAATTTGCTGAATCCGGCCCCACTGTTCTGTAGTTAGAGTATGTTTTTCGTGTCTCTCTTGGTGTTTCGTGTTTCATTTGACATTTAAAACTTGTATGAGCTTTTTTTTGCTGCCAACAACATTTTATAGCCATGCGTTGGGCTGTTTGTGTCAATATTTGTGGCTCCAATAAAATTGTTGTCTTATGACGTTAGAATTTGCCAAGCAAGCCACTTCTATACCAAGTTTTTATTTTTAAAATTTCTTAACCATTTTTTTTTCTTTTTGTTTGTTTTTTTGTTTTGTTTCAGTTATTGCTACACAAACCAGTAGTTATTGAAGCCGTTATAGAAATAATCAGGGTTGTTCAAGACAACAAAGATTTTTTTCCTATGCAATATTAACAATAAAATCGATATGAAACAAGTTTTAACTTGTGCAGAATTTTATTTAAAAAAAAAACATGGAATACAAATTAGATTTTTTTAATATTTCCATCATAAAAATCAATTAAAAATAGCTTTTATATAAAAATATGTCTGAAACAACAAACTTGAACTATAAATAACAAAAGACTTAAGAAACATACGTGGACCGTAAAAGTGTGTAAGAGAATGTAAGACTTAAGCAAAATACCTGGTTTATTACAATAATTTTATATTAGCAAAAGAGATTGGAAATGGTACAGTAAATAATTTTAAATCATTTTATTTAACCAGAAATAATCAAGAAATGTTTAATCATTTTTAAACAATAATTTTAATAAAATCAAAAACTTCAATTACCGTCTAGCGTTGCACTATTTTGCTTACAATTTGAATTTTTCCTTCAACCAAATATTACTTTATTTAACAAAAACAAGAAGAAAAGAAGACTTGAGCACTCGTTAAGATGGTTAATAACAATTTTAGTTTGAATGAAAAAACACAAAGTCAGATAAACATCTCTTATAGTTGAGAGCAGCTGTAGTCGAAAACGCATAAATGTAGTGGAGACTGATGTTATTATAGGTTTCCTTTTGTGTGCATTTTTATTAGGTTTTTCTTATCTTTATTTATTTTTTTTTTCTTTACAAAACTGACCCAGTTTAAAGCAAGTGTAACGAATTGGCCAACACTTGAATATAGTTTTAAGCAATTTTGCTTTGAAAGAATAGTCCAAGACACTTGTTGGCTAAGTTTTAATTCCAGAGGGCGTTTGATAAGGCAAGTCATCATAAATTATACAAAAACGATCTCCTTTGTTAGAGTGTGTGTGTGTTTAATGCAGTTTCATTCAAAAATTTAATAGGAATTTTCTTTTCATGGCACAGATAATAATTTCTATACAAAAGCTTTGATTAATTCATTGCCATTAAAACAACCACATTAATCTTATTTTTTTTTGTTTTACTAATAAAAAGAAAGCTTAAAATTCTCGTATTCAATTTGACATTGGCCACACTTTACACGAAACGCAATATACAATTCCGAAGTGGAAATTTTTAATTCAGTTTAATATATTCTTCTAAAATTTTAATTTAAATATTTAACTTGAAGTATTTATTAAATTAAAATAGCTGAGACAGACAGACAGACAGAGTTTCAAATGTTTTCCAAAATTATTTTGGAGAAGTTACTTTCCTAGTAGATTCTTTTTTAAATTAAAAGGTACTTTTATAAAAAGATATTTTAAATTCTTCTGGTTTCTTGACCTCTTTTTAATTATTATTATACTCTAATATTTTTAAGCTTAAGGTCTCGTTATTTTAAATTAAAATAGATTAATTTTCAATATTTCGTCACTCTTTTGTGTGACTTCTTCAGGAAATGAATTATTTTATTTAAATTAATTATAAAATAATCAATTTTCTGAAGAAGTCATACAAAGTAGTGCCGAAATATTGAAAATTAATATATTTTAAATTAAAATAAAGATACCTTACGCTTAAAAATATTAGAGTATAACAATAAAAATATATTTTTATTAAACGGTACTTCTAGTAAAAGATAATTTTATTAAAAGGTACTTTTAATATTACATACTTTTATTAAGAGGTACTGTTATAAAAATTTATTTTTATTAAACGATACTTTTAATAACAAATACATTTTTTAAAGGTCCTTTTTTTAAAA
This sequence comes from Linnaemya tessellans, assembly GCA_951800035.1. Taxonomy (NCBI): domain Eukaryota; kingdom Metazoa; phylum Arthropoda; class Insecta; order Diptera; family Tachinidae; genus Linnaemya; species Linnaemya tessellans. The sequence goes on from OX637535.1 coordinate 99,514,004, forward strand.
GGTACTTTTTTTAAAGGTACTTTTTATAAAAGGTACTTTTTTTAAAAGGTACTTTTTTTAAAAGGTACTTTTTTTAATAGGTACTTTTTTAAAAGGTACTTTTGCTAAAAGGTACTAATTAAAAGATTATTTTATTAAAAGGTACTTTTATGAAAAGGAACTTTTATTAAAAGGTGCATTTATTAAAATTTATTTTTCTTAAAAAATGCTTCTGTTAAACGGCATTTTAACTAAAAAGTACTTTTATTAGAAGGTACTCTTATTAAAAGGTACATTTATTGAAAAGTACTCTTATTAACAGGTACTTTAATTTTTGGTACTTATTAAAAAGGCGATTTTATTAATAAGTACTTTTATTGAAAGATTCTTTTATTAAAAGGAAATGTTATTAAATGGAACTTTTATTAAAAAGGTATTTTTTAAAAGGTACTTCTATGAAAAGAAACTTTTATCAACAGGAAATTTCACTAAAAAGCACCTTAGTTAAAAGGTAGTAGTACTTTTATTTGTATAAATGTACTTTTATTAAGACATCTTTATTAAAAGACACTGTTAAGAGATTCTTTTATTAAAAGGTATTTTAATTAGGAGGTACTTCAATTTAAATCGATTTTTTCTAAAAGATACTTTTATTAAAATGTACTTGTATTATAAGGTACATTTATTAAAAGGTACTTTTATTAAAAAGTACTTTTATTTGTTGAAAACTACTTTTATTAAGACAGCTTTATTAAAAGATACTATTAAGAGATACTTTTATTAAAAGGTACTTTTATTAAAAGGTACTTTTATTAAAAGGTACTTTTATTAAAAGGAACTTTTATTAAAAGATACTTTAATAAAAAGGTACTTTTATAAAAAGGTACTTTTATGAAAAAGTACTTTTATTAAAAGGTACATTTATTAAAATGTACTTTTATTAAAAACTTCCTTTGTTGAAAGGCACTTTTAATAAAAAAAATACTTTTATTAAAAGGCACTTTTATAAAAAAAATTATCAAAAGGTACTTTTATGAAAAGGAACTTTTATAAAAATGTGCTTTTATTAAAAGGTGCTTCTATTAAAAGGTACTTCTATTAAAAGGTACTTTTATTAAAACGTACTTTTAGTAAACGGAATTTTTATTTTAAAGAAAACTAACAAATCTTTCCTTTTTGGTTTTAATAGACAGTATTTACCAAAGATAAACAATCTGGTGGCGGAAAAATTCCACTAATATGAAGCATATGTGACTTAATGATTATCTTATTCTTTAGGAGAATAATCAGCAGTTTTTACAAAATGTTTGTAATAACAAATTGAATGCAATAAATATGTTATCGAATAAAAAAATTTATAAAAGCTGTTGAATTGCAAAGTTTATAAAATTAAAAATGTATTCGTATGTACTTGTATTGCGAACGTTAAATGAGTGAAAATTATAAAAGTTATAAAATAATAAATGAACAGTTCTTTGGGAGAATTGAAAGCAAAAAAAAATCTGATATATTGCGAAAATTGCTAAAGATGTTTAAAAACACATGCGAAAACAGGAAATTTTGATTAAGTGAGATTTCCTCGGCTGTTGTTTTTGAAACACATTAGCCCTGTATCTTGGGCTTTTTGTAATTTTCCTAATTGTTAGATCACTTGTGAACTGCTTTTATTTATGATCCGATAAATTCATTCAGCCAAGTATTTGAAAAATAAATATATATTTATTTTACTCAAGTAAGAAGGTATTTTTATTATTTCAAAGTTCATTAAACCTGCTGCACAACAAAACCAATTTAACCGTTCGGTTTTTGTTGTAGTCATAACTTCTTTTACAAAGTCTTTGCTTGAATTTTTATGGTGCTCTCAATGTGACGTGTGAATATTTTATTTTCTTAGGGACTCTTTTGAAAGAAAAAAAAACAAGAACGACATACTTTTTACCCCGGGTTCTCATAATGTTAATAGAGCTTGCCAGCATTGTGGTGGGTAATAAAGATGTGCACATAAAACTTGCCAAGGCAGGCAACTAACTCACAGGCCAACAGAATAACAGAGACAAACTAATTGCAGATATTTTTTTGAAGTAAACATAAAAAAGGCTTAAAATGAAAGCAGCAGTTGGGGAAAAATTACTTAATTACTTAAACATAAAATAAAGTCAAAAAGTGCTGTTACATCAAGTTAATTAAATTAGTTTGTTGCTTCAAACCTAGAAAATATTTCACACTATGAGACAATTTTTCATTGCGATTGCAAGAAATATTTTGTACAAGAAAATACACTAAATTATTATATCCGTAGGTAAAGCTTACAAATGAAAAAGAGTGAAACATAAGGAATAAAAGGAATTTTAAAAGAGCAGAAATTTTAAAAAGAGTTTTTAATTTCCGAAACATTAGCACACAATGGCACCATAAATCATTTGGTTAACTTAAACAACTTCTAAAGCAATTTTAATACCCGTAAATTACACACATTTTGCTAAACATTTTATTTTAACATATATAACAAAAAATTCGTTTAAATTCTTTGTCCATAATAATCTTGAGATCTTCCCCTCATCATTAATATAGAAAATAAAAAAAATTTTGTAGCTGAGAAACAATTGCATTGTCTTAAATTTTTGTTAAATAAAACTACACACTTGTATGCCGTGGAAAAATTTAAATGAAAAAAAAAGAAATCGTTCTGCTTCGTTTGCCACCGCCAACACTTACTTCACCACTTGCTACAAGATAATACAATTTAATTGTGTCTTCCCGGCTTTTAGTTTTTGTGGTTACGAAAAAATTTTTGTATTAAAACAATTATTAATGAAAAATATATTTAAAAAAAAACGTAGCAATGTCAAGGTTGTTTTGCCATTAAAGAATAAAACTAATTTAAAGAAAATTAATTACGGAAAGCAAATTATGTGTGATCTTTCAAGGCGTATTAGCACAAGAACAATAAGAAATTGGAGGAAAAACATAACATTGACTACCTGCTTACTATTTTAGAAAATAAGACCAACACTAAAATAGTTTTAATTTCAATATTTCGTCACTCCTTTGTGTGACTTCTTTAGGAAAATATTTATTTTATTTGATTTCAAAATGTACTCTTTTTTGGGTACTTTATTAAAAGCCACTATCTTGAGTGGCCCCTTCTTTCAGGAGGCCTTTTCCAAAGATTTTAGAACAAACTTTTCCAAAGGCAATTTTTTTTTTTCAAAAGTATATGTGTATTTTGAGTCCTTTTAAAAAAACATTTTGTTAAATAGTAGTTTTCAAACAGAGAAAATGTTCGTTATCTATCCTTGGGTACTTTTTTAGCAGATACTTTATTAATAGGTACTGTTTTAATAGGTACTATTACAAAGACGTTTTTAAAAGGTACTTTTTAAACTGGCGCCTATTTAGTAGGTGCTTTTAAAAGGTACTTATTTTAAAAAGTAATTCTTTAAAAGGAACTTCTTAAAAATAAATTTATTTCATTATAAGTACTTTTGCAAAAAATTTTTTTGTAAAAATTACTTTTGTAAAAGGTACTTTTGTAAAAAATACTTTTGCAAAAAGTACTTTTGTAAAAGGTACTTTTGTAAAAAATACTTTTGCAAAAAGTACTTTTGTAAAAAGTACTTTTGTAAAAAGTACTTATGTAAAAAGTAATTTTGTAAAAAGTACTTTTGTAAAAAGTACTTTTGTAAAAGGTACTATTGTAAAAAGTACTTTTGTAAAAAGTACTTTTGCTAAAAGTACTTTTTCTTTGGATCCTCCTTTTTAAAGAATTTTTCAAAATAAGTAATTTTTTAAAAAGTGCTTATGTAAATGTGTGTGAAGATAAATATGCCGATTTAAATATGTTTGACGTAAGAGCTTACGTCATGACATATTTAATTCAAAGTTAAATATGTTTTTAAGTGCCATCACTGACATATTTAACTATACGTCATATATTTTTTGCAACGTATTAGATTTTCGAACCTACGCTACCTGAAAAACCATCCCCTATTTCTCAATTGTATTTGTGAAATTTTTTATAAGAATATCAAAATCGACTTAGTGATAAGATGAATATGAGAGACAAATAAGGATTTGGCCAGAAATGGCCAAAATCCGTCCAAGATGAGTGAAAAAATCACTAAGTCGATTTTGATATTCTTATAAAAAATTTCACAAATACAATTGAGAAATAGGGGTTGGTTTTTCGGGTAGCGTACGTCCATAGCTAAAAACGAAATAAGATGAATATGAGCGACAAATAAGGATTTGGCCAAAAATGGCCAAAATCTGTCCAAGATGAGTGAAAAAATCACTAAGTCGATTTTGATATTCTTATAAAAAATTTCACAAATACAATTGAGAAATAGGGGATGGTTTTTCAGGTAGCGTAGGTTCGAAAATCTAATACGTTGCAAAAAATATATGACGTATAGTTAAATATGTCAGTGATGGCACTTAAAAACATATTTAACTTTGAGTTAAATATGTCATGACGTAAGCTCTTACGTCAAACATATTTAAATCGGCGTATTTATCCTCACACACATCTTATGTGAAAGGTACGTTTTTAAAAAGTGCTTTTGTAAAAGGTACTTTTTATAAAAGTCGTCGCTTTAGAAGGTACTATTGTTATAGGAAATTTTGGAAAAGGTACTATTTTTATATACATATGTATGTTTTTTTTTTTTAATATAATAAATATAACTTTTTAAAATATTTTTCTTTAAAACCACCACTTTTTTAAAAGATACTTTTTTGAAACGTACTTTCTTTAAAAGGTATTTTTTTCAAAGATACTTTTCTAAAAAAGTGCTTTCTTGAAAAACTCCTTTTTTTAAAAAGTGCTTTTTTGAAAAAGTGCTTTTTTGAAGAAGCCTTTTTTTAAAAAAGTGATTTTTTCAAAAAGTACTTTTTTGAAATGTACTTTTTATAAAAGGTGATTTTTTTAAAAGTACTTTATTCAAAAAGTACTTTTTTGCAAGATACTTTCTTTAAAAGATATTTTTTTAAAAGGTACTTTTGCAAAAGATGTTTTTTTTCGAAAAGTTTTGCTTTAAAAGGTGCTCTTTTGAAAGGTACTTTCTTTAAAAGGAATTATTTTAAAAGGTATTATTTAAAAAGGTGCTTTTTTCAAAAAGCACATTTTTAAAATGAATTTTTTTGTTAAAGGTGTCTTTTAAGTTTTTTTTTAAAAAAGAACTTTTTTTAAAAGATAATTTTTAAAAAACTATATTTTTAAAAGGTACTTTTTTGGAAGTTATATTTTCAAAATGGGCTTTTTTGAAAGGTACTTTTTTTAAAAGGTATTATTTTGAAAGGCACTTTTTTAAAAGGTTTTTTTTTCAAGAAGTACCTATTTAAAAAGGTGCTTTTTTCAAAAAGTACTTTTTCAAATTTACTTTTTTTAAAAGGTGTCTTTTAAGTACTTTATTTAAAAGGAAAATTTTTAAGAAGGTACATTTTTATATTTTCAGAATGGGCTTTTTTGAAAGGTACTTTCTTTAAAAGGTATTATTTTGAAATGCACTTTTTTGAAAGTGTCTTTTAAGTACTTTATTTAAAAGGAAATTTTTTTGAAAGGTACTTTTTTGAAAAACTATATTTTTAAAAGGTCTTTTTTTGGAAGTTATATTTTCAAAAAGGCTCTTTTGAAGCTACCTTTTTAAAACTTCATTCTTGAAAAGGAACCTATTTAACAGGATCTTTGCAAAAAAAATAAGTTATTTTTAAAACGTATTCTTTTTTTTTGTGTCTATACTGTAATAAAAGACTTTAGTCTTGTGTTTAGAATTGCAATAATTAAATAAATTAAGTAAAAATTGCACTTTTGGAAGGATTTTTTCTGAAAGGTAGTTTTTAAGTGATACTTATTAAGGGTCCTTTTTTAGAGGTACTTTTTAAAAGGAATTTTTTAGAGCATTTTGTTACCACTTTTTGGAGATATTTAATTTAATAAACATTTTAAATGGTTTTTTTCTACAAGCGACATTTTTTAAATTACGTTTTTAAAAATTACTCTCTTGTTCTTTGAAAATAAGTCTTTTTAGATACAGGTATTTCTTTCATTCTGTGCCCCACAGTGATATTTTGCAGTCATTTCAATTCATTTATTTATTTTTCTTGTTTAAATATTTTAAAAAGCAAAAAAAAAATCAATAACCATGTTTAAGAATTAAAACTGTAACTGGATTTTTATTTAAATTTTATGTTAAATGAGTCACCTAAAACTCAAAAACAAAAACTAGTTTTTGTTTGTAGACGTGACAGGTTACCGTGGTTACAAACAAATACTTCAGGATTAAAAATTCTAAACAAAATTATTACAAGATTTTGAAATATGTTGCAACATTTATAAAAAGATTAAAACTAAATTAGGCTTTAAAAATTTATAAAACATTTGCTTTGTAGGGTGTTCAGCAAAGGCTTAACAAATTAACTGAGACAATGTCTCATATAATTTATATAAAAAGTTTTTAAAAAAGTATATGTACGTGAATATGTATTTAAAAATTAACTTACCAGCTTCTTCAAAAACTTTTTAAAAAATCTATATCTTTCGTTGCAATATGTCGGCAATTTCTTCCATAATTTTGGCAGCCTTTTTCAATATGTTTAAATGGTTGAGTGCAGCTCGACGTTTCTACAAATGATTTTTAATAAAATGAATTTTTGGTTTTCTTTTATCTTCTCACACTCTCTGTTTCACTCTTTAAATTTATCACTCGTTTTAACACTTTTGATAATTTGTTGTTGCCAGCAAATTAAATAAACTTGTTGTGGGTGTTTTTCAATACTGCAATGTAAAAAAGAAAAACAAATAAGATTTTTTTTTTATATTTCATAACAATGCAGGCAGTTTTATATTTTTTTAAACTACAATTGTTTAAGATAATTGTACAACTTTGAGGACTTTAATTTTTTTTTATTTTTTTATTGTCAGCTCGTTAACTTATTAAACGCATTTTGAGGAATTTTATTTTATTTGTATAATAATATCAAGTAGTACAACAACTTTGTTAATAAACTTATTATGAAAAGTCAAAGCTTTGAGGCGTATTTGTGAGATAAGAAAGTATCGGTAAGGTACGACAGTATCTGTAGGATACAAAAGAATCGGTAAGATATAAAAGTATTGGTAAGATACAAGAGTATATGTGAGATAAAAAAGTATTTGTAAGATAAAAATGTACAACACAAAAAAGATCTTCAAGACATAAAAATATGTGTAAGATAAAAACTATCTTTAAGATATGTACGTGCCTGTAAGGTACAAAAGTATCTATTGTATAAAAAAGTACCTGCAGGATACAAAAGTATCTATTGTATAAAAAAAATACCCGTAGGATACAAAAGTAACTCTAAGATACAAAAATATCTATAAGATACAAAAGTATCTGTAATATATAAAAGAATTTATAAGATACAAAAGAATTTATAAGATACAAAAGAATTTATAAGATACAAATGTTTTTGCACGTCACTAAAGAATCTTTAAGATATACAAATATGTGTGAGATATAAAGTATCTTTGAGATACGAAAGAGTTTTTAAAATACAAAAGTATCTATTGTGTAACAAAATACCTGTAGGATACAAAATTTGGTATAGTATTTATAAGATACTATAGTATCTGTAAGATACTATAGCATTTGTAAGATACTATATTATCTGTAATATACAAAACACAAAAGTATCTGTCAGATATAACAGTATCTGTAGGATACAAAAGTATTTAGAAAAACAAAAGTACCTATAAGATACAAACGTATTTAATATATGCAAAAGTATCTGTAGCCTTCAAAAATATCTATAAGATACTACAGCATCTTAGAGTGTACATTATCTGCAATATAAATATGTACAAAAGTATATATATATATAAGATACAAAAGTATCCATAAGATTCAAAAATATCAATAAGATACAAAAGTATATATAAAATACAAAATTATCGATAGGATATAAAAGTTCTATAAGATACAAACGTAACTATAAGATACAAAAGTATAAATGCAAACGTATCTATAAAATACAAAAGTATAAATGCAAAGGTATCTATAAGATACAAAAGTATAAAAGCAAACATATCTATAAGATAAAAAAGTATAAATACGTAAGATACTGTAGTATCTATAGAATAAAAAAGTGTCTACAAGATACAAGATAAGATACAAAAATATCCATAAGATAAAAAAGCATCTATAAGATACATAAGTATATATAGCATACAAAATTATCTATAGGATATAAAAGTGTCTATAAGATACAAACGTAACTATAAGATACAAAAGTATAAAAGCAAACGTATCTATAAGATATAAAAGTATAAATGCAAACGTATCTATAAGATACAAAAGTATAAATGCAAACGTATCTATAAGATATAAAAACTGTCTATAAGATACAAAAATATCTATAAGATACAAAAGTATATATGCAAACGTATCTATAAGATACAAAAGAAGAAATGCAAACGTATCTATAAGATACAAAAGTATAAATCCAAACCTATCTATAAGATACAAAAGTATATATGCAAACGTATCTATAAGATACAAAAGTATAAATACATAATATACTGAAGTATCTATAAGATACAAAATAAGATACAGAAGTATAAATATATAAGATACAAAAATATCTCTAAGATACAAAAGTATCTATAAGATGCAAAAGTATGTTTAATATATATAAAACAGTATTTATAAGATAAATAAGAATCTGTAGAATACCAAAGCAGCTGTAAGATACAAAAATATCTTTAAGATATTCGGGAGCAATAACATATAAAAGAAGCAATGAGTTGGAAAAGTATGTAACACTTGCAGATTGTAACGCCAAATTATTTTTGATGTTTGTTTTGAACTTCAAAATTAAATATATATTACAGAAAATTATTTAAAAAGTGAAAATTAATTATAAAAATGGTATATGCAACAAAAATTTGTTTAACACTATTATTTAATTGTTACTTAAAATAAATATTATTATTTTTATTTTCCTCAATGTTAACCAAAAGTTTTCTGTTGTGAAAGCGGTTAAGTTGCAAATAAAAATTTCTATTTAAAATACAAGAAAACTATTTTTATTTCTTTTTTTAGTGGTTTGGCTTTATTTCCGCGTTTGCCCAACATCTATAGACGCTTTTTTTGTTTTTTGTCCGTTATTATATCTACTAAAATGCTGCTTTTTTGCTGCTTGATAAGCGAAAATACAACAATAATAATGAAAAAAATAAAATAAAAAATTAGCAGCAAAATAAGTTACAACAATTTTTAGAAATTGTTGCTTAAAACAAGTTTGTTGCTTTGGGAAAAAATATTTTAAATTTTCTTAATTTGTTCATGGAAAGACAAATATTTGAGAAAAACCAGAAATAAATGCGTTAAAGCAAAATGTAGGAAAATTTAAAAATGTCAGCATTGTTTGAAGAAAATTCCAGTAAATGTTTTCTAAAGTTGAAAAAGAAAAATATTTCCTACATCTTCAATACGAGAGTTATAGCGAGTATATTTCACATTAACCATTAGCGTATTGGTGAGATAACAAAATGTACCATCATGGTGAATATTATTTTCCCCTTTGGGTTTTTGTTTAATATTGATTATCCGCAAGGCCTTTATCTTTTAGATAACAGTTTATTAGCAAAGTTGTTGTGTGTGTTTTTTTTTTTTTTTTGTTTTTGTTAATTCACTTGATGTGTATTCTTCATTTAATTTAATTGCTTGTAACATATTTTTGTAATATTTTTCCATTATTGTTTAAGCAAAATTTTTTTATTTTCATGGTAATTTTTTAATATAAATTTCCAGCTTTTTTGATGTAAATTTTTATAATAATTTTGTTAGCTAGCGTTTAATTAATTAATAACCTTTTTTTGTTTTTTTATTAATTTTTAATCTCTACAATTTTAAATATTTTCTTATATAAAAACAAAAATCGTTTTAGTTTTATACGTTTTCCCCGATGTATTTTGCTCTAAAGTTTAGACGTTAATGAACCTTTTTTGCCATTTTTGTATTGTCGCGCACACAAAGTTTAGCACATAAATCTATTTTATTTGCACTTTAATTGATTTCCAATCAAAAGACAGAAAAAGTATTTTTAATTTTTGCCCGTTTAATAAGAGGAATTCCTTTAAAGTTCCGGGTTTGAAAGTGAACAACAACCTAAAAACCAAAACAAACAAAAAAAATACTTTTTGTCTTTGAACAAAACATACAATGCGAATGACAGCAACAAAAATAAAGCAAATTAATGAATAAGAAAAACAAAATCACGATATAAATACAATCTCAAGCATTAATGCTAAGCAAGTGAGTGGAAAAAATCAAATGAATTTGCAAAAAAATTTACAAAAAAATAACAAAACAAAAAAAAAAAGTATGCAATTGAAATGCAGACAAACTTCATAAACCAAAGAAGAAAAAATGTTTTAAATCAATGACACTATTTAACAAACACATGCACAAGTTAAGATGGTCAGGCAAACGACACTTGAGAGAAGAAGAGAGTAAAAAATCTAGACACTCTACAAAAAAAAATGTATTCATCAACATCCTCATAACGAAGGCAGTCATAGAATTGTCGCCACTTAAATTCCTTTTACACATATTCCGTATTCTCTCTTAACTATTGAATAAAAAACAAGATCACAAAATTTCAACATAAATACTGCGCTCAGGTTTTCGCCTCTATAACAAATTTATAGCCTAAACGGGAGCACTTCACTAGCCTGAAGTAATAGCATGACGTTAAAAAAAAATTTTTAAATTAAATTTTGAGACCTGCCTCCTATTATCAATCATTATTATCGTTATTATGCATTATTTTGATGTAAAATGTTTTTTTTTTTTTTTTTTGTGAAAGTAAGTGGAGAAAATAATAATAAGATGCCTATTCAGACTCCTCAGGCAAACGAAAGTCATCCCAAACTGCAGTTCATGCAAAAAAAAAAAAAAACAACAAATAAAATAAAAATAAAACATCGAAGAAGCCATAACACAGATTTTCAACGCACAATGAACTTGATCGATCGAAGCTCGCAGTTTTTTATCTTTACAAATACTGGCTGCATGTGCAACATACACACACACACACAGTTGCTACTTACAGCATAATAGCAACATTAAAGGCATTCATATATGCCACACCAGCACCACTTGCCAAAAAAGCATCAGCTACAAAAATAAGCCAAGCAAAAAAAAATAACTAAATAAAAATTCGTATAAAAAGTCAAATGAAGAGCACGCGACTTGTGTGCTCAATACAGCGAGAAGATAAACAACATCACAACATGTCGTGTGTCCCTTTAATAAACAACTAACTAAACTGAGTTGGCCCTCCACAGCGCATCTCGCCTTGCCACCCCTGGCCACTTTGGCCATACTTTTCTCAACTTAACAAGTGAGCGGCTGTTAGTCTGCCTTAAAGACCATTCATGCCGATGTAAGTAGCTACATGCGAAAAACAACCCAGCAAACATTGCATACTGCTATAATAACAGTATGCAATCATTATATTCTGATATTTTTCAATATTTCGTTACTCCTTTGTGTGAAATTAAAAATTAAATTAAAATAAGCTTAAAAATATCAGAATATCATAATAATTAAAGAGAAGCCAAGAAACCAGAAGAATTTAACAGTACGAAATCTTTTTGTAAATATTAAATAAAATGTCCTATTTGAAAGGGCATGTGGATGGCTTGGAAACTGTTAAAGGAATAGTGGGCCAGTACATACATTTATTTTCTACTTGTTATTTCAACAAAAAAGGAAATAGCACGATGGTAGAAACATTCGTATTTCTATATGACAACATCTTTCTTTCGGCTATCATCCAGAAGATATCAAGACGAGATGATATAAAGCGCCCACGACAGTCTCTTTCAAATACTTAGAGGGAATATATATATGGCGGGCTGTAAAGTACACACAAAAATACACCATAACTTAGAATCACTCTCAGTCGTTATTTTCAATTTACAGTTAGGGTTTTAATTGCAGAGATGGGCAATTGAATTGGAAAATAAAATAAAACGCAATTTATAAGCAATTGAATTGGAAATAATATAAAATGCCAGAAAATAATTTGAAAACTTAATAAATCAATTTAATTATTAAGATGATATTAAATAAAATTAAAGCAATAACGAGATCTGTTCCAAAAACAAGATAAATTTTTAAATTCAATTAATTCGAAAATGTGTTTTTTTTTTAAATTCAGAAAGTCAACATCAGTTTGAATTATACATTTTACATAGCAGAGCGAAACAGCTGTTTTCGAAAGCCGCTACACAGTTGCATCAGCACTACTCAAATGTATTTTTGTTTGTCACCAATTATTATTAGGTGGCTTAAAATTTATTAGAAAAGTGCATACGAGAAGTGTATCAAACCACAATCTGTGTGTCCCCTTTTGTTTATTTTTTGCATTTCTCATGTTTATTTTTCTCCAAAATTAGTTATTTATTTAACCGAAATGAGCGTTTTTTCCAGTTGTACTTTCGATATGGAGTTTTAGGTATGTCTTCGGGCTCTCTTGGTGATTGTCGCTAAAAAAACCCGTTCTTTCATGGTTTTCTGTCATAGTGGGAATAGGATAAAAATCACAAGAACCCAAAATCATCCATTAGATTCATGTTTTTGATTTTTCTTAGTAGGATTTCAGTAAAGTGGCAGAACATTGTATCACTCGATTCTGCCTCCTGTCTGGCAGTGCCATTCGCAATCTGGTTACCAGGACAACTCACGAGGTCCGGTATTGCATTAAATCTTGACTTATGTATGAATTTTTAAAACATTGCGGGGGCACGCGCACTTATTCAAAGTAAATTGACAACTAAATTCAATTACTTGAACATAAATAACAAAGAAGCTTTACCTATCAGCAGCCGATGGCTCTGGAAAAAGCAAAAGAGATATTGGAATATTGGGAATATTAATCGTCAGGGTTGGGGAATTTCGTACTAACCAAAATGTAATAACTTAATAATATGAATGTGATAACTTCTCATATTCAATTTTCGTTAAAATATTGGTTAAATAGTTGATATTCCTACTAACTAGCACCACTTGCGAAAGTGGAAAAATTGAACAAAGAACGCTGATGAGATGGCGTAGCGGCCTCGAAATCAGTACTGATCCGTTCTGCTGGTTTGATGATTAATGAAAATATTCTTAATATTCCAATCTTAATATAAAATAATAAATAGAATTTAAAAAGAAATTCATTTATTAATAAAAAATAACAAAAAAATAATTTGCAGTCATGCAGATTCGAACTTAAGCCCGTTGAAAAATTAACAATTTACATAAATCTTGACTTAATCAAATAGAGTGTGGAACTGGGAATTTGGCATACAATCTTTGAGATTTTGAAATGTTTGTTTTAATAGAAATCATTAAACTATTAAGAGTTTTTTTTGTATATTTTTTAATTACCACAGTTATAAAATTAATTGACAGATGCTGGTGTTTATGTGTGTGTGTTACTTAAAAAGCAGCTTAACTTTTAGTTCACAACTCTAGAGAAGAAATTAACACGGCGCGAACTATTTTAAATAAGTCAATTTTGTTGCTGGCACATCGTTTTGTTTCTGGTGCAGCCTCTGAATGCATTTAGGAATGCACTGACAGCTATACTTATGTGTGTATGTGCGTTTGTGAGTGTTCGTTTTCTTTCTTTTTGTTTCTTCTTTTCGAAAGATTTATTTTTATTGCAATTTATTTACTTTTAGTTACTTTAGATTTATTTTCATTTATATAAAGTGTTGTTGTGGTGATTTATATATGTGTGTACATATCTGTTGTTTGTTGTTGCTGTTGTTGCTTTAATTCTTGCATACGTTTATAGTTTCATTTATTTTTGCTGTAATTGATTTAAGTGAACGGTATTTTAGCGTGTGTTTAGTTTAAACGAGAGATTCAATTATGCTGAATCAAATCAGTTTGATGAAGTGTTTGTGTCTTGTTGTTGATTTTGTATCTGGTGCAATAACAGCATATTGAGGCTTCAAACAGAATATTGTACTCGTATTGTTTTGTATATAAAAATAAATTATATATTAAATATTCAATGAAAGCGTGAACACATAGAGAGATAGAGAGAGAGAGATACGCAAAATAAGCACAATTGCCTTTTAAAAAGGCTTTAATTTCTTAAGTATTTTTATTATGCAGTCTGTAGACGAAGTCTATCCTTCATGGAATTCGCATTCAATAATAACCGACTATGAGTAACACTAATGAAATTACTTTGTTGCTTTTTGAAGAATAACAGCTTTAACTTTATTTTATATTATTACACCATGTTACAAAAAAAGTGAAATACTTGGGAAGTGATACTGTTTTTCCTGTAAGTATTTTCGAAACCATACAAAAACATCCCCGAGCTTGAAAAAACTATGACAAAAAATACTTACGAACCATTCGCAACCATTGAAACAAACAAAAATTTGGTTTGCTTTTAATTCTAGATATAAAATTTAAAAAAGATTCGATTCCACTCATCATTTGCGTGACGCACGCTACAATACATTTCATTGTGTCAATCCAGAAGAATTTTAGTTCTCGCAAAATGGTAAACAAATCTATTTTTACTAAAATTAAAGAAAATTTATTGGAAAAAAATAGTATTACTTCCAATATAATAATTTAATTTTCCGTGACGCACGCTACAAAAATGAATAACAAAAATTTTATTCGCTTTTATATATATCGTAGATATAAAATTGAAAACAAATTCCATTTCATTCATCATAATATATAACGTGACGCACGCTACAACTCACTTGATTGTGTAATTTCATAACAATTTTAATTCTTGCAATATGGTAAACAAATCTATTTTCACTAAAATTAAAGAAAATTTACTGCAAAAATTTCATCCTACTTCCAATAGATATAACATCTAATTTACTTTTTCGTGACGCACGCTACAAAAATTTATAAACTAAATTTGGATTGCTGTTAATTCTAAATAGAAAATTGAAAGCAAATTCCATTCCATTCATCATGAAATATAACGTGACGCACGCTACACCCCATTTGATTGTATCATTTCATAGCAATTTTAGCTCATGCAAGATGGTAAACAAATCTATTTTTACCAACATTAAAGAAAATTTAATGCAAAAATTTCATCCTACTTCCAATACAATAATTTAATTTTCCGTGACGTTCGCTACAAAAATTTATAAGTAAAATTTGGATTTTTTTTAATGCAAGGTATAACATCTAAAAAAGATTCCATTCGAGTCATCATAATATATAACTTTGTTTTGCGTGACGCGCGCTACAACTCATGATTAACAACAATTTTAATTCTTGCCAAATGGTAAATAAATCTACTAGAATTAAAGTGAATTATGTGAAAAAAATCATGCTTCTTGCAATATAATACAATATAATACTTTTACTTTCCGTGACGCACGCTACAAAGCATAAACCTAACATTTTATAAGTTATTAAACGAATGAAAATAGGGCTTTCGATCGTACGCAGTACATTAGCACTAAATTTATAATAAGAACATTAAATTTTTTGCATTAAATTAAAAGATCTGAGGTGGGTTGTAATTTATATTTTTTTCTAATGTTTACAAAATAAATTAAGTTACAAAAATTTGTTGATTGGTGCGCTGCTTTGTTAAGTGGTTTATAGGGTGTTGCGGCCCTCGAAAGCAGTATGTTGTTACTTTCGTCCTAATATTTCTATTGCATTTGCTTTCCAAATATTATATTATTAATATTAGTTATTAAAGTTAAAGACGAAGAAATTTTATTATTTTTAAAATTTATTTGTTTATTCAATGTCTGAGTATTGGAAAAACAACTCACTATTGCTCGTCTTTATACAAACTGAATGTATCCTAATTGGTTTAACTCAATTTTACGGTTTGTTAACTTTCATTTTTGCTTTTGAACACAAGATTTCATCTTCAGACAAAAAGCACGCTAATAATGGATTTTTAATTGCGATACATTAAAAATTTTGACACATAAAATTTTACTATTTAGCAAAATAATTCAACTGCAAATGAAATGAAAAGTATAAACTTTAAAATTAATTCATCTAAAGTTGTTCATAAAAAATAATTTTTTTTTTCATTTAATTCATTGTTTTTTTTGACGTCAGTTGTTCTTGTATAAAAATAGTATTTGGCAAATTTTTTTTCTTGTTTTTCTGGGAAAATTTAAAAGTTCAAAACTATTTTTAAAAGAAGAGGAAATATAAATAAAATAGCATTTTGAAAATGGAAGCGTTAAAAAAATCAGAAAATAAAGAAGAGATAGACAGACAAAAGCAAGGTGGCAGAAATCTTAAATATTTATTTTCAATGTTATGAGTATTTTTGTCAGCACATTTTACGTGGCTGCAGATTTTTAATGCAGCGTTTTAATTATTAATAATTTTGTAGCAAAAGCACAAATACAAGGTCTATTTAAGAATTTTAATTTTTCTCCAAATAATATTTTGCTATTCATTAATTCTACTTTGGCCCCTTCAAAGTAGTGGCCCACACACATACAGTTTTTGGTGTGTGCTTAAAAAATGTCCAGTCCTGTTGTGAATTCAATTCCATTTTTCACACAAAATTTGAAGTGAATTCTATGTGTGTGAAGATAAATTTAAATATATATTAGCAAAGACGCAAACCGCAAGTTGTAACAAACCTATTCTGCAATTAACAGACAGACCTCTGTTAACCACTTAACATTTGGAGTGAAATTTTAAATTAAATTCATTTGGAAACCAAAATCTAGGAACTGGAGCCATATAATTAAATGGAAAATAAATTTTTTTAGTCGAACAGTGTTTCCATGAAAAGGAAATACGAGAATTATTAAACAAACAAAACTGCAGTGTAGCATAGAAAATTTAGTACATTATTAATATTTTTATGAATCATTGCGTTTATATTGAGTATCTTGTACAATTTAATTTAAAAAGTTATTTTAAAATGGGCAGTGCCACACCCATATAAAATAGTATACACTTCCTCTATTAGTACTGATTAACCCACTGTTATGAATCTTTCCTTAAATGTTATACTCTAATGTTTGGAAATGTGGGCAGTGCCACTTGCTGCATTGGTTCTACTTAGCCAATTGCTATGAAACTTCCCTAAAACAGATTATACTAAGAACTTCATAAATTAAGAATTTTAAAAGTGGGCAGGGCCACGCCCATTTAAATAATTGTACACTCGCTTAAATAGTTAAAGTAAAAAAATTGTTATGAAACTTTCCTAAAACATTACACTCTCAGAGTGCTATAAATTAATGTTTGGAAAAATGGGCAGTGCCACGCCCATAGAAAGTTACAACCTTTGCTGCATTAGTTCTACTGAAGCAATAGTTATGAAACTTTCCTAAAATATTACACTCTAAGAGCACTATAATTTAATGTATGGAAAAATGGGCAGTGCCACGCCCATAGAAAATTACACCCTTTGCTGCATTAGTTCTACTGAACCAATTGTTAGGAAACTTTCATAAAATATTACACTCTAAGAGTACTATAATTTGATGTATAGAAAAATGGGCAGTGCCACGCCCATAGAAAGTTATACTCTTAACTGCATTACTTCTACTGAACCAATTGTTATGAAACTTTCCTAAAATATTACACTCTAAGAGCACTATAATTTGATGTATAGAAAAATGGGCAGTGCCACGCCCAAAAAACTCAATATGCATATAAATGTGCAATAATTGTTGAGCACCTTTGCAAAAATATTAAATCCTAAGTACGTTATATATGACTAGGAGTTTGGAAAAGTGCTTTTCATTTACTTCTAGTTATTCGATACTTCCATAACTTTGCACACGCCCTAAGTTCCCCAGATAATATATTTTAATGGCTGGAAAAGTGGTAATGATATATGTATGTATATAGTTTCATAATATGAAAAATATCTCATTCATACAAAATTTTATAAAAATACACATTAACTTCCTGCTTGAAAACACAGCAATATGTAGAAAAGAGTCTTTAGACAACGATTGTTTAGGGTATAGAACTCTATTGTTTAAAGTGGTCAAATAGTGTATTGAAAATTTTATAACTAAAAACTCAAACTCACATAAAAATTGGTGACAGTAAAAGAAAATGTTTGTGATGTCTTTATGTAATATTGAATTTTCTATTCTTATTTTTCTTGCTTATTTGCATATTTAAAATGCATATGCGTAGAGTTTATCAGAACTGGATGTTAAATCAAGGTTTTTACATTTGCTTTTCCCTGGAATAAGTTCATCATTAAAATAGATAAATTTATAATAAAACCTTTTTAATATAGAATCACCAGTCACGATTGGCTACAATGTTTTGTGCATGAGTCTGGCTGCTTCTGGATATTTGAGAAATCTGTACGTGGTGGTGTTTATGTTTTTATTATATATTTATTTATTTTGGGAAGTTTTTATAAATATTTTCAGATTTCTCAAACTATTTAGTACTCTTTAAAACCTTAAGATTTCTCAAGGCGGTCTACATTTGTTGGGCCAAAGTCTGCGCGGGTCACTAACATTTTATATATGCATATATTTCTTTTCTTTTTAGCTAAAAGTGGCACGAATTCAATTAAACTTAAAAATATGCAAATTTTTTTTTATATTTATGTTAATTTTAAACAAGATTTTTGAACAACAAATCAATAAAATTAACGCGAGCACTAATAAAATCAGTTTGAACTAACTTTTTATTTTATTACACTAATAATAAATCGTTTTTTTTTCTTGATTTTTTTTTTTAATTTGTTAAAATTTTTAGTTCTTTTCACTTTATTGAGGCTGGAACATTTTACAATATCTTTTTGGTTTTATTTAGTAGGTATTTGAATTTTATAAATACTATAATTTGAATTTTCTTCGGCATCACCTTGGCAACCTGTATTTTTCACCTTTTGTTTATTTATTTAATCAATACTTTAAAATCAAAAGAATTCTTGAAAATACCCAAATCGAACACAGACATACATATTTTATTTTGTTGGTTTATTATTATTTTTTTTTCTCTTTATATAATTATTAAGTTCTGAATCATTTGCTTTCAGGCATTCGTATATTTTTATGTTAGAAAAAATCTTTTCAACGCGCACTTCACGCTTAACGTTCCACACTCTGGCTGTGACTGTGTTAAAGTCGTGCCATAAACTGGGCTCAAACAAACTCTCTAGTTTGGGGGAAAAAAAGAAGCAAAATAAACAATTCAAACACAACACGAATTTAATGGCAATAGCGGCAACAATAGCAACAAACACTCTGATGAAAAACAGTAATTTAAAAACAACAACTACTATTGCAGCTGAGCTGTTTTATTAAGGTTTCCAGAGAGGGAGAGACAGCCAAGCAGTGATGCCAACTTTTAGGGTGCTATTAAATGAAAAAAGTATTTTATACCTACATAAAAAGAAAATTATGTCAACACGATGCATTTAATTTATGTTCTCAAGAAAACTAATTAATTCCAAAGAAATTCTCATGACACATTCGAGTTTTAGTAATATTTTTAAATGTAATAATTATCAGTTTTAATGTAATAATTATCCATTCTAACATATTTTCGCCATATTTTAAAATATATGTATATATCTAGGTTTGCACCCAAGTATACGAGGGATAGATGCAACCTATAGCAAATAAATTGTATTAAATGATGTACTATGTTGATTCTTTGCTACTACATTTTCTAGAGAGCTTTAATTTAAAACTCACATGTTTCCATCTGTGAAGAGCATATTAAAAGCTATAGGAAAATATTAAAACAACCGTTTTAAATAGCCACAAAGAGAAACGAGAAACCGCTAACTAAGAGAGAAGCCTTAAGAGATCATTATAATTGATTTTTTTTTCTCTAGCAATTCAATTTGATTTAATGCATAATTTTATTTTTATTTTTGCGAATAAAAATAAAAACACGTTTTATTTTCTTTAAAATATTATTAGCTACTTGTTGCGGTTTATTTCCCTTAACTTTTCCATTATTTATTTTAAAGAAGAAAAGTCCCGACGAAGTAAAATTTAATTTATATAAAATTTTAATATTTATATTATTTTATCACTGAAGATGCCAAACGGACGTGTGTTGGTTTTTATTATTTTCATCAACAGTTTCCACAGAAAATTTCAAACTATTTTTGCATAAAAATTCCCCTAAAGCATTGGCAGCCATTTGTGCATTTTGATTGAAAATTTTATTAAACACGACAAACTGTGCCTGTGCTTTTGATGGCTGCATAGAAAGAAAAATCCTTGTCAAAAAAATTAATTTTCACTTTTACTTTTACTAAGAGCATTTTTAATAATATGTACATTAATGTATTTGGAAGAAAGAAAAAAAACCAAGATTCCACATGAAATCACTTTCAATCAAGTCTAATAAATAAAGATTAAATTGTTGGCAATGAAGAAAGGTCACGATGGCTGTTTGAGATGGTTAAAAAAAATACTTTTATAACTGGCAAAGGGATACAGGCAGCTTTCAAAATTAAATATGTATGCATGCACATGCATGCACCTTCTATATTATATTTATAAAATTATGCGGTTAATAAATTGATTATTAAATATTCAGTTAATAAATTATTAATTATCCAATTAATAAATTATATTTATCCATTTAATAGCCTGGTTGTGGCACAAATTTAATATGCAAATATTTCGCTATGAGAACTATTTTAAGCACGTTTCAAATTTTACGTCATTTTTATATCGGCTCTCAAATAAAAAAGTAAAAAACACTCAGACAAGTCTCCAATCAAATAAAATTACAATGATCTCATAGACAGTGTATGTTAGGAATTTTAATTTAACGCTCACAAAAGTGTTCATTATGAAGTGTTCAATTTAAAGAAATAATAAATACAGCAAAAGGAAATATATTTTTTATATCCATTTCATGTAAATGATGGCTAAAAAAATATCGGGAAAATTCTTTAAAACAATATATGTGATCATTAATGAATTTTGTAGGAAAAGTTACAAATTAATAGTAAATAAAAATTTTAAAATTTAAAAATTCTTATTTATTAAAAATATTTTTTTTAAATATTTATCGATAACAGTATATATTTCTAAATGTTATTATTTAATATTATTCTTAAAAATAAAAATTTTCTTAATAAATTTTGTTTTAATAAATCGGCCACTTCTCTACAGAAAGTTTAGCGATGCGTTTGACATTCGATAGAGAGTTTGGTGATTAAAAAACTATTTGATAAGAAATATATCGACAAGAGACTAGCAGACTTATCGATAAGAAATTTGGAAAACTATTCTATAGCAGATTTATCGATGAAAAATATATTCAATAAAAGATTTATTGATGATAAAACTGTTCGAGATCATATTTATCGATGAGAACACTATTAGATACGAAGTTAATCTACTACTCGATAAGAAAGTTATCGACGAGAAAACTGTCCGATAGCAGATTGATAGATGAGAAAACTATTCTATAGTATATTTATGGATGAGAAAGCTTTTCAATAACAAATTTATGGACAAGAAAAGAATTCGATAGCAGATTTATCGATAAGAAATATAGTTAATTGAAGATTTATCAATCAAAAAACTATTCGATGAAAACTCTGCGAGAAAACTAATTGGTAGCAGATTTATTCATGAAAAAATATTCTATAGCAGATTTACCGATGAGAAAACTCTTCGACAAGAAATTTATTGGCGAAACAACTATTCGATAGCAGATTTATTGATGAGAAAACTATTCTATAGTAGATTTATCGATGAGAAAACTTTGCAATAACAAATTTATCGACAACAAAAGAAATTTATCGATGAAAAAAATAGTCGATTGTCGATGAGAAAAATAGTCGATAGCAGATTTATCGATAAGAAAAATAGTTGATTGAAAATTTATCGACAAAAAAAACTATTCGATGAAAAATCTGCGAGAAAACTAATTGATAGCAAATTTATTCATAAAAAAATATTTTATAGCAGATTTACCGATGAGAAAACTATTCGACAAGAAATTTATTGGCGATCGATGAGAAAACTTTGCAATAACAAATTTATCGACAACAAAAGAAATTTATTGCATATTTATCGATGAGAAAAATAATCGATTGTCGATGAGAAAAATAGTCGATGATTTATCGATTAAAAAACCATTCGATGCCAAATTGCGAGAAAACTAATTGGTAGCAAATTTATTCATGAAAAAATATTCTATTGCAGATTTATCGATTAGAAAACTTATCGATAAGAAAATTATTGGCGAAACAAGTATTCGATAGCAGATTTATCGATAAGAAAATTTGGCAATAACAAATTTATCGACAACAAAAGAATTTGATAGCATATTTATCGATGAGAAAAATAGTCTATTGTTGATGAGAAAAGTAGTCGATTGATGGTTTATCGATTAAAAAACTATTCGATGACAAATCTGCGAGAAAACTAATTGGTATCAGATTTATTCATGAAAAAATATTCTATAGCAGATTTATCGATGAGAAAACTATTCGATAAGAAATTTATTGGCGAAACAAGTATTCGATAGCAGATTTATCGATGAGAAAACTATTCTGTAGTAGATTTATCGATGAGAAAATTTTGCAATAACAAATTTATCGACAACAAGAGAAATTGATAGCATATTTATCGATGAGAAAAATAGTCGATTGTCGATGAGAAAAATAGTCGATGATTTATCGATTAAAGACCCATTCGATGCCAAATCTGTGAGAAAACTAATTGGTAGCAAATTTATTAATGAAAAAATATTTTATAGCAGATTTATGGATTAGAAAACTTTTCGATAAGAAAATTATTGGCGAAACAAGTATTCGATAGCAGATTTATTGATGAGAAAACTTTGCAATAACAAATTTATCAACAAAAAAAGTATTTTATAGCAAATTTTTCGATGATAAAAAGCCTACGATTGAAGGTTTATCGCTGAAAAAACTATCCTACCGTGGATTTATCGACAAGAAAAATATTCGACAGTTGGTTTATCGCTGAAAAAACTATTCGATAACGAATTTATTGGCAATAAAAATATTTTATAGCAGATTTATCGATGAGAAAACATGTTCGATGGCGCATTTAACGATAGAGAAAAATTATTGATTGTAGATTTATTGATGAGAAAACTGAAAGCCGATTTATCGATGAGAAAAATATACGATACAAGAATCAGAAAACTATTTGATAGCAACTTTACCGTTTACTATTTGATAACAATTTTAACAGGGGGAAAACTATTCTAAACCCAAATATACGTTTAAGCAAAATACTCGATTGCAAATTTATCGTTGAAGAAAACTATTCGATAAAAGATTTATCGATAAGAAAACTACTCGATGGAAGAATTATCGTTCAGAAAAATATTACCAAAACTTTTCGATAGAAATTTTGTGCAAAGAACAGCAAAAACATTTTCTAAAAAATATAAAAAAATTTAAAACCTATTGTCGTTAGAAAAATATTACAAAGAAACTTTATCACTAACAAATTTAAAAAAAATTTTTTGTTTATTTACATTTTTTTATAGATTAACGACTCTTTAAAAAATCATTTTTTTTTTTTTGCAAAAATATTATTTTGTAAAATTTGGGTACGGAAATTGAAATATGGATTGCAGTTTTGTTGTCATTCAAGTTCTTTTCTTAACTCTTTTGTTGTGTGATTAATGTTAGAAGTTTCTACAATTTAATCCGTAGTTTTATAGCCAAAAACTGTTATTTACCTTAACAAACCATTAAAGTGTCAGCACTTCAAGAAGAATTAATATCATTTTAATAACCTGAAGCTGGATATTAAATATAAAAAAAAATTCTAGTAAAACAACAGGAAGACAAGAAAACGCACTTAAACTAGGCCGTTAAATGTTAATAAAACACAAATATGTGGATTTCTTGCAAGCCAGGAAAGTCATAATAAAGTTACAACTATTTTTGGCATCAAAAAAAAAATATGTAACACAAACCATCTTGCCGCTAAGCTCTTTTATGTGCAGGCCTAAGCCAACATGTGCAGCCAAGAACTATAAAATGTGGTTATTAAAACAAGAAAATAAAAGGAATTTTTTCTCAGCTATTAAATTGTTAATGTGGCCATGCAACACGTTCAATAACAGGTTGGAATTTTGAGGTGCATGAATTAGAACAATGACTGTTGTAAAATGCAACAACCTGAAGCGCAACAACAATCAGTACAATATTTGGACTAGAGTAAATTTACCTTAAGAATTCGATGACTTTTTTGTTAAGTTTTCTTATTACAATTATTTTTTTTCTTTCTTTTTTAGTGACGCATTTAGAGTGCATAATCATTTCTAATTAAATAAATGAATTATAGCATCAATGAGTTTTCAGCTTTCATTCTTTATTGGCTACTTACTTTCAACTTCATGCTTCATACTCTTTTATGAGTTATTTGTAAATAATTATCAACAAGTTTTACAATTAATTTAGAAAGTTTGCCACAAGTTGTGAGAATAAATAAAAGCGGGTTTGGTTTAATACACATTACACATTCTAAATAATTGAAAGAATTTTTGCAAATAAATCTTTAAAATTTACTACCGCCAACAAATTCCCATTATTAATCTCGAGAAGCAAAATATATAAAATTTTTTTAAATGAACTTTCACTTTACCTGCAAGATTGCAGAATAAAAGACAGATTTGAAATTGCTTTTGGTTTGTAGCCACAAAAATAAATAAAAATAGTTAAGACTGTTCATCAACAAAACTTTACATATAACCAGCCACGCCCACATGTGACCGCCATGACTTATTTATATTTTAATGGTGTTTTATTTTCAATTCTGCAAGTCAAACACTCTGCACCACTGCAAGCCACTATGATCTTCTTTAGTTAGAGACTCCTTGCCAGACAATATCATTTACTTTTTACCAGCAATAATAGTTAAAAGCCACAAATAATCTTTAACATCTTCAACATCTAACATGCAAAATTGTAATTATTTTTTTTTTCTTCTGCACCCCTCAACAAAAAAAGACAACAAAAGCAAAACAACAATCAAACTATGGTGTATGCAAACCAACAGAGTTACTACATGAGAAATTTGTTGTTATCGATACCTTTTTTTGCGAAAATTGTTCGCGCACACAAAATTTCTAACCGGATATCCCATGTTATAAAATTCTAAACTCAACTACATTTATTGGCCATAAATTTTCAAGAGAATATACAAATTATCGAATTTGTTGTAATTCCAAGTTCCAGCTTTTTGAATTCTTTTTAAAAAAAAAAAATTTTTTCTATATAATTTTTGCGCAATAGGAATTTTTTTTGCTGCAACATTTTCCTACAAAAATACTTTATTATGGAAGATTTTATTTATCAAATTTTATATATTAAAAAAATTTATTATCGAAAATTTTTTGTTATCGAATTATCGGACACTCTTGCTATATATTTTTCTTCTCGATTTCATGCAGCATAATTTTTCTAATAAAATTCGTTCCACACACAAATCTGTTATCGAAAACAAGTGTTATCGATATATTTTTCTATCGTTTTAGCATTATATTAGAAAATAAATATTGCGAAACCTTTTTCTTTTAAAAACCTTTTTTTATTAATACGACAGAATTTTTATTATCGTATTGCTGTTAATAATTTTCTTTGTTATCGATAAATTTTCGATGAAATTTTTTTTATTATAAAAATTTTTGTCATATAAACAAATTGCTTCTGTATTCTTGCTTGTAGAAATACTGTACCCTATATCTTTTTATTAAATGTTTGTTATCGGTTTTTTTTCTGAATAAAAATTCCACACATCAGATTTTTGTTATCGAACGCATTCTTAACTTTTTTATCAACACTAAGTTTTTTTATACAAAAATTTAGCATAATTTTCTAATAAAAGTCATCCAATAGAAAAATTGTGTTATCGAAAATAAATCGTTATCGATAATTTTTTTATTGTTTAAATTTTCGACTAACATTTTCTTCATTATCAAACTTTTAGTCAAATAAAAAAGTTTGTTGCTATGTTTCTGCTTAAAGAAATATTGCAGTCAATATTTTTTTTACAAAATGTTTGTTATCGGTTTTTTCTGACTAAAAATTCCACACATCAGATTTTTGTTATCGTAGTCATACTTAATTTTTCTTCCGTTCCTTACATTTTTTTTGTAAAAGTTTAGCATAATTTTCAGATAGAAAAATTCTGTTAAACAAAAAAAATCGTTGTCGATAAATTTTTTATCGTTTTAGAGTTACATTTTTGGAAAAAATTGTGCTGCAAAAACTGTTTTCTTTCAAAAACCTTCTGATATTAATATCACAGAATTTTTATTATCAAATTATTGTTAACAATATATTTTGTTATCGATAAAAATTTTTTAATCATCAACATTTTTGTAAACTGAAAAATGTTGATGCTGTATTCCTGCCTGCAAAAAAAAATATTGTTACAACACCTTTTTACAAAATGTTTGTTATAGTCTTATCGTCTTTTTTCCACACATCACATTTTTGTTATCGAACTCATCCTTAACTTTTTTTTAACAGTTCGTTAATTTTTTTATACAAAAAATACGAGCATAACTTTGTAATAAAACTCATTCCATAGAAAAATCTTGTTATCGATAATTTTTTTCTATTTTTTTACCATTGTAATTTAAAAAAAAATTTGCGTAGACTGTTTTCTTTCTTTCACAAATATTTTGCCATCAAAACTATAAAATTTTTATTGCCGAATTCTTTTTAATAATATTTTCTGTTATCGATAAACCTTTTTTAATCATCAACATTTTTGTAAACTGAAAAATGTTGATGCTGTATTCCTGCCGGCAAAAAAATATTGTTACATCTTTTCACAAAATGTTTGTTATCGTCTTTGTTCCACACATCAAATTTTTGTTATCGCACTCATACTTAACTTTTTATAATAGTTCGTTAATTTTTTATACAAAAAATACGAGCATATTTTTCTTATAAAACTCATTCCATAGAAAAATCTTGTTATCGAAAATAATTGTTATCGATAATTTTTTTTCTATTTTTTTTATCATTATAATTTTAAAAAAATTTTGCTTAGACTGTTTTCTTTCACAAATATTTTGTCATCAAAACTATAGAATTTTCATTATCGTATTCTTGTTAATAATATTTGCTGTTATCGATAAATTTTCGATGGAAACTTGTTTAATAATTAAAATCTTAGTTATTGAAAAACCTTTGCTGCTTTATTCCTGCTGGTAAAGAATTTCGGTTACCAATCTTATTTTTTTTTGAAATCTTTGTTATCGGTTTTTTTTCTTAGGAAAAATTCCACATACTATTATCGAACCCATTTGTTATCCTTAAGTCTTTTAAGGTTGTCTTAATTTTTTTTAGCAAAAATCGATCATAATTTTCTGATAAAATTTTACGCATAGAAAAATGTTGTTATCGACATCTTTATTTATCGATACTTTTTTGACGTGTTTAGCTTTATATTTGAAAAAATACTGCTTTATTTTACAAACTGACTGACATTAGACCAACGGATTTTTTTTTATAAGATTCTTCCTAATAGAATTTTCGGTCATCGATAAGCTATCGATGGCAAATATTTGTTATCAAAACTTTATTGCATGAGAAGTTTTGCTGCTGTGGTACTGCTGGTAAACAAATATTGTTGCCAATATCAACAAAATGCTTATTATGGGCTTTTTTGAGAAAAATCCACTAATTTTTGCTGGCGAACCAATGTGTTATCGATAAATATTTTTTTCCATTCTAGTGGTTTATTACGATTGCATTTGAAAAAAAAAATTATATATAGAAAAGCTGTTTATTTTTTCCAATAACATCAGTTCTGCAGAATTCCTGTTATCGAATTCTTGTTATCGATAAAATTTCAATGAAAGCAATTTCTTATTCAAATATTATTATATGAAAACTTATGCTGTCGTATAATTGCAAGTGAAGAAATTTTTATTTCGAAAACCTTTTTTATGTAATATATTTGTTATTGTTTTTTTTTTTGCAAGAAAACTTTTTCTCGTAAACAAAAATCTGAAATTTAAAAGAAAAATAGATCTTGTACTTTTGTTATTTATGCTTAATTATTTAATGATCCGAATCTATTTGCTTTAATTTAATTAAATTTCTTGTGAATATTGTAAATAATTACATGTGGCAATTTTTCCAACAACATTTTTCCAGCTAAAGTTTGTTGTACTAAAATTTAGTTTATAAAGAAATCAAAAAAAAAGCTTTTGGAATGCAATTGTGTTCTACAAATTCGACATTCCAACTTAAAAGACATGCATTTTTTTTATCTTTTTGAAATTATTTTGCCTTCAGATGATTAACCTCTCTTTAGGCTGTTTTGTCAAAACAAGTCTTCAAACTCGGTGGAAGAGTGAAAAAAAAACAAACGACCAAAATATTGTCTCGTTTGCCATAGTTTTGGTCATAATAAGTGGGTTTTGAGTGGCTCCTGCTGGCATTTGCTAAATGAAAATATTAAAACTCCATATAGAAGCTTGTTATAATCATTAGATTGTATAACTACAACAAAGTTTAATGCTTTTTTTTTTGTTAATTTTTTAATTTCAGACGTGTTTATTTGTATTTAGCCGTTTTATTATTTGTGTTGTTGTTCTTGCCTTAACCGGCCACGTAACAGGTGCTGTTGCTGAAATTTCGCGTTTTTAATTTATTTTTATTAAAATTGTACAAAAATGAAACATGTGTTGTGCAAAATATAAAAAACCAATAAAACAAAACAAAAAAAAACAAGAAAAGGAAAATGAAAAAAAAATTACGCCAAAGAATGCAGTCCACCACCACAGTGGCAAGTGTGTTGCTTAAGTCTTTCGTTTTAAAAGTTCTCACCAAAACTAATGAAAAGAAATGAACAACATATTTAATACATAAATAACAAAATAGCAAGAGATGACCACAAAAGGCAGTTTTAAATATATTGGACAGTAAAATTTCAATAGTTTTGCTTGGAAAAACTTCATTTTGTATTTTTATGTTGATTTAAAAATTGACATAAATTTGCTACCAATTTTAATCAATTTTAAAAGATGTTAAAGGATTTCAAAGCAACACCTAAGAAATACTATAAGACCCTCGCTTGAGGGTCTTATAGTATTTCTTAGGTGTTGCTTTGAAATCCTTTAACATCTTTTAAAATTGATTAAAATTTTTAGCAAATTTATGTCAATAAATGCCTTCTAGGGGCGTGTCTTTGACTTTTATTAAATCATGGATTGCTTGTTAGTTGCTGTTTAGCAATGAAATGAGTTTTTGAAAAAAAGCAATTTATACGCCTTTTTAACATAATGTGCGATTGAATATATCTGAATCTGAATATACTGAAAGGTTAACAAGCAGGCCATTTCTATTTAAAGACAAAATCCAACTTGAATATGGATCTGTAAATTTAAGGATGCAAATGATTAAGAGTATTTTTGCTTTAGAATGCATTGCATGTTTATGAAAATCTTTGATGCTTTAAACACATTCACAACAGCAGGCTACCGGCTACATGGCTACAAGTGCCACTAGCAGCAAGTGCCGTATAGGCAGCTACTTAATTCTTGAAAACGCAGCAGCTGCAACGTAAACATTTAATTTCAGTGGTGCCACTTTCATATATAAAAGCGCTTACTCTAAATTTATAGGGTCCGCAATCTAACGTTTTTTTTCAAATAGTGCTTATTTCGTGAATGGTAACAATTAGCACATGTTTGATTTGACAGATAATTAGATTTATTCTTCCGCTGAACGAATATAGTTGTGTATACGCTTGAACAACGCTTCGCCAAGTGGGCCTGCGATCGACTTACAGAAGATGCCGATTTTGCCAAAAAAAATCATCTTTGCAGATGAAACTCATGTTGATCTTGGCGGGTATGTAAACAAGCAAAGTTGTCGCATTTGGGGCACAGAAAACCAGCACGCATACATTGTAAAGCCGACGCACCCAAAACCAGTCACTGTTTGGTGCGGATTTTGGGCCATTTTTCTTCGAAAATGAGCAAGGAGTGGCCGTTACAGTCAATGGCGATCGTTATCGGGCCATGCAGCCATTTGAATGAAATTATTTTCCATTATTAACCGGAAGGATTGTACTTTCAAATAAAAAAAAAATTTGAGAAAATATTCGTTAGTTTATTTTTTATAGTATTTTCAAAAAAAAAAAAAGTTAT
The DNA here is from genome assembly GCA_951800035.1 of Linnaemya tessellans. Lineage (NCBI taxonomy): Eukaryota > Metazoa > Arthropoda > Insecta > Diptera > Tachinidae > Linnaemya > Linnaemya tessellans. Next base: position 99,544,129 of record OX637535.1, read on the forward strand.
TTGGCGGACCCTATATTTATGGTTTTTGCACTTTTAATAAATACTTGTACATTATGATGCCCTTTTTGTGCTGTGGAACTATAAAAACTAGTTTATAAGTTAATTTATTTCTTGTATCTCATTTTCAAAGTGCCCTAACCCACGTCTTTTATCGATAACAGCTATAAAGTATATAACAAATTAAAGATTAAGTATCGTTGCATCGTCTAATTTTTGCAGTATAGGGAATTTTTACTTGATAAAAAAATTTAAAAATTTTATAACACATTCCTCCTTAATTTTGAAAGATCTATTTCCTTATACACTTTTTATTTTCAACAATTTTCATATTCTTGACTAGACTAAAAAAAAATTTTAGACGTTTATTTATTTAAGACTTTTCATTGTATTGGCAGCTCTAAATCTGGTTATTGTCGCCTATGAAAATAGAAATTAGTTTAATTTGACTACAACCACAAAAGTAGCACGGACAACAACCTGTCGTGTAGTCGTGAAAATATTCACTGCCATATAAACACTTGGATTCAATTTTTGACAGGTTGTAGGTTCAAAACATGTAACTACTTTTAATAAAATATAAGACTTTTTCTGCTATATAAAGGACTCCCTGGGCCGTTATTTAAATATAGTGGCATATCCCAATATTTTCATAATGGCCACTAATCCTCTCAAGCCAATTTAAAAGAAAAATTATTATTTCAATTGATGTTACTTGAATTCCAAAATTATTTCAGATGTATAAAGGGCTCCCTGGGCCACCATTTGTAAAAAGTGGTATATGTGCACCCAGCCCCATTTTCTAAATACTGGCCACTAATCCTCTCAAGTATATTTTAAAAAATGTATTATTTTTTTTTTTTTGTTGGAAATTGATATTATTCGAATTCCAAAATTATTTCACATATTTTTTTTTTTTTTTTTTTTTTTAAACAAACACAGCCCGCAAAGCTATTTGCTTGTCTGCGGAAAACACCCAGAGTCTCCGGCGGGAATCGAACTCACGACCATTGGACTGACACGTAGCATTGCTATCCATCAGCCACAGAGGCACCTTATATAAACGTAGGTAGGTACAACTTTCGGTTTGCGCCTTCGCTAATATAAATTTAAATTTATTTTCACACACATAAATCAGCTTAATTTGGTCATAGTCGAAACGTAATATACAGTCGAATTAGCTTTAGCGCAACACGCTTTACTGAAAAAAACCGGATTTTTGAAAGCGATACAAATCCCCGCACTGATTTTAAACACAGCTAGTTTTATTCACTTCGCTTTATCGAAACATCGCTTTACTGAAAATATTGTATTACTGAAAACCAAAAGCAAGCCCACAACTACGTTTTGTATGAAACTTACTTCGCTTTAGTGAAAAACTAAACTATGACATCGAATCGATTGCATAACTTAAGGCTGAAAAAATTGTGCCTGTTTTGTCGGTTAAACAATTAAATGGCAAAATGTATTTGTCCTTTTCGCTCTTACGTACTTTATTGTATTTTTCTATTATATCGTCGCCAATGCAAGTGGCTAGAGATTTTCGAGGAATTCGTAAAAAATTTCAACAATAAAATGTGCACATATGCATGTGTATGTTCTACTGATTTTAAGCAGTACGCTTAACTGTAACAAATTTCAATAATCCGAACTACGTTTTAGAGAAAAAATCGGATAACTGAAAAAATTGGGGTTTGTTTATTTCCAGTAAAGCGGAGTAGACGTAATACAGTCTTCCAAAGCGGAAGTTCGTGCTATCCCCAAAAAGCCTTAAATTGTGTGGGTTGTGGATGCTGTTGGCTGCAGTAGTCTAGCACAAGACTATGAAGCGGTGGGTCCTGAGTTCAACCCCACGCTGAGTTATGAAATATTGTGTTGAATTCTTCTGATCAGCATTAGGGCATGGTTGTGTTAGTTGTTGCCAGCCTGTTTTCAATGATGAAGGCGTAGCCACTGGTCACTGAACATAATTGGCAACGACTGACACTATCATGTACTAGAAAAAGCATAGTAACAGCACCCTCCCTCATCGGTACTGTAGCAACAATTAACCGGCGAAGTAAAAAGGTTAAAATAGCTACAAAAAAACTATCTATCTCCTCATCTTTCTTCATCTGTCCCCTCAATGCTATCCCCTTCTTTCTAGTTCCGGTGCAATGCACCACATATGTAGGGGTCATCCCAGCAATGCTGGTCCCAGATAAAAAAACAAGTAAAAGCGTTATATTCGACTGGGTCGAATCTTAAATACAATCCAAATATATAGTCAGTAAATTTAAACTGTTTAACTTGGTGGGACAGAGTTCCTTTAAGAAATGGAGGTTAATTTGCTATCCACTTTGATCATGAGAGAAACCTTTGGTGCATGTTCACCTTCTATTGTAAGCGATTCTACTTCCACTCCTATCGATCTATTATTTCAGAGATTGAGCAATCTGTAAAAGTTACGGCCGGGAAACTCGAGTTATTAAAAGGAGATATAGACAGCCGTCGAGTTTGAAGGCATTTGAGCACTTTCTTCGTTATTATCCAACTCTCACCCAGCCGATATTCCCATTTCTCGAGGATGATATAATTTTATACCCTCCAAAAAAGAATTCCAGAATTTATTCACTTCGTCATTCCGTGTTTAATATAGCGAAATATCCCTCTAAGATCCTATAAAGTATATATATTCTTGATCAGTGATGAAATCTAAGACGATCTAGCCACGTCCGTCCGTTCTTTAGAAATCAGAATTCAGTCCAAACGAAAAGATCTTTGAAATTTGGCATACATTATGATAACACATGTCAAGTTCGTAAATGGCCTGAATCGGACCAGGGGTAAAAAAGTTCCCCTTAGAAGAACTAGTCCAACCTCTAAAAAGCTACATATACTATTTTAAAGCTTTTTTTTGTAATTTTGTTAAGCAAATTATATATTTTTATGTTAGAAAAAGTCCGGAAAATCAGAGAAATTTATTTTTTGGAACCCGCCTTCTTTAGTAGGCGTTGAAGACACATATTACCTGTAAAAAGAGTGTAAATATTTAAAAAAACATGCATTCGTTAAAAATTAAATTTTTATGTTCTCTGATCTTCCTCCGCCTATTGATGACCTATTAAATATAGAAAAGGTGAAATGTCTCCTCCTCAAAATTGGGCACAGAAATGTCTCAAAGGCACTCTGACTCATTTGTAATTTATTTACTGAATATTTGGAGGATATATAAAATTATATATTATATAACCGGTCGAATATAACTTTTCTGTCACAGTATCGGCGTTTGTAGAAAAGTGCTGTAATGCACTCTTTAGTAAATAATAGGGTCAATTGCTGGCGGTAATAATGAGTGGCCCTCGTAATTGAAACAGGCTGACAATAATTAACTGAACCAGACAGTAATGCAGAGTGATGCGAAAAATTCTGTCATATTTTTTATCTTGGGCCAGCACTCAGGGGATGACCCCTATATATGCAATGAATTGCGCCGGAACTGAAAACGAGGGGATAGTATTGAGGGGACAGATTAGGAAAGATGAGAAGATAGACAGTTTTTTTTTGTAGCTATTTCAACCTTTTACTTCGCCGGCTAATTTTTGCTACAGCGCCGACGAAGGTGGGCGCTGTTACTCTGCCTTTTAGTACATGACAGTGTCAGTCGCTGCCAATTATGTTCAGTGACCAGTGGCTACGACCTTCATCATTGAAAACAGGCTGGCAACAACTAACACAACCATGCCCTAATGCTGATCAGAAGAATTCAACACAATATTTCATGACTCAGCGCGGGCTCGAACTCACGACCCTCCGCTTCATAGTCTCGTGTTCTACTACTTCAGCCAACATTCTTGACTTAGTGGAGTTTTCGAATCCGAGATCTTCAACTTGGTAGTCTACTTGTTAACTAATTCAGCCAACAGCAGTCTCAGAAGCATTAATTGTAAAACATAAAAGGGAAGTGGAGTTCTTGTAATGGTAGGGGCTACATTTTAATTTGGATGTGAGTCCTACTTTCGAAATTGTATGACCTGTGACCTTCTACCTAATCTAATGCAATCTAAGTTCCAGCCCACTGGAAATTAGATTCTACCTTTTTATTTAAAAAAAAAATTCCACCAGTTTTCATTTCCTGCAGACAAACTGAAGGCCTTCGCAGGATCGAAGACGCTCGTAAATTATATATGAAAAGCAGTTGCAAAAATTGTATCATAAAAAACAGCGAAATGTTTGAGAAAATAAAAAAATATTTAGATTCCCATTCCGTTCGGAAACGGAATTGCCCAGAAAACAAACAAGGAGACAATTTTTTAATTTAATTATCTTATTCCGTTTATGATATTAAAAATGATTTTATTCCGAAAAACTGTTTCGTTTATTGCATTCGGAAGAACAAAAATGCGGAAAAAAATTCCGTTTCCGAAAGGAAGTGAACTCTGCGATATGGCCGAATAATAATATTTGTTATCGATCAAGTATTGTTTTCTTAAGAAAATATCAGTGATCGACCCTAAAGTTTTGAAAGCTTTCTATTTTTTGTTTTTCTCATTCTATTGTAGATCCAACAATACGAAATTAAATTGTAGAATAATAATTTCTTTTCTAAGTGGAGCTAAAAATATATATTTTCAATTCAATTTTTATTAGAGTCACTCTAAAATTGTGGCTGTAAAATTCTATTTCCAACATTTATTTTATGTTGTGATCTTTTTTTTGTAGATCTTCATTTTTATAACATTGTTGCCTGCTTCCCAACTTGTCTCCTCGATCATTATAATTATTTTTTTCTTTCTTAAATTCTTAATGGTTTCTTGTAAAAACTCGCCTGCTGACCGTTGCCAAATTTGTTGTCTTGTATTTTTTTATATATTTATTTTCTTTTTTTTCAAATCTTCTGTAAGAAACCGTTGTTTATTACGGGTTTAAACTTGATTACATTTTCCTGATTTTGTTCTTGTTTTTTAATATATGTATATATTTTTTATTTTTTTTTGTCTTCTCTTCTTTTTTATGAATGTGGAGTTTGATGTTTAAAACGCGTTTTTCTTTTATGGCCAAGCAAAGCAACATGATTGCCGACCACCACCTGATGTCGCCTCAAACGCACTTGTGCGTTTTAAACGTGAAAGAATTATTTTTTCTCGAAAGTTGTTGTGTCGCATTGTGTTCTGTTGTTTGTTTCTGCCGATTCACACAACACGTTTCTTTGCATTTATGGAGTATTAAGTTAGACCGAGTCAGACAGACCAGGCTAACACACTCAGCCACATTAAATAAACACGAGTACGATGATGATAATAATGTTGTTGTTTTTATGACAATCATAATGATTGTGGCCATCATCATTATCATTGTGTTGATGAAGATGCTGTTCGGTTTTATGGTGGAAAAAAAAGTCGGTCAATTGTGATGATACCAGTATGTAAGAATTGTTGCTTTTTTCATATTCTCTTATTGACTGTCTGTATGTCTGTTTGTGTAGCGACTTAAAACGTTCTTAAGCATGTAAAAGACATTTTAGAAATTGTTTTTCCTTTTTCTTTTTTTGTTTCGTTTAAGGTGTGTTAAATACATAAACAAGTTGTCTGCTTGATTGCGTTCTAAAATTTTAGGTGATTGTGTTGCATGCGGTACGCAATGACACACTCTCCTGCACAAACACACACACACACACACACACACACACGCACACCACTTGTATACACGTAGAACCGAATGTTGCATGGTTATGAATGAGGCTAAGAAAGACGTATGTGTCTTAAGTCTTTTGATTTTTTGCATATTTTCCTTCAGCAACAGATAAAAATTAGAGAGTTTGTTTTTTTGCATGTTTTCTTTTTATACTAGTAGTTTAATCAAAATAGTGTTTGACCAAATGTCAATGAACTCAGTAACAAAATAATGACAAAATTGAAGAATTTAAAGATTCAATATATTTTTTGTAACAAACTTAATTAATGAATATGAGAATTTGGCATCATATTTACAACAACAAAAATAACGATAGTTCAACAACCATTGAAAATATTGAGAAATTGATTCTGATATTTTTGGCATGAAGTGAGTAGGAGCTAAGTTCGTTCCAAAAATTTGCTCACTCGTCGTTGCTTGCTCTTATTTTTTGGGCCAAAAACAACACTGTGATCATGCTCTGGCCACGATATTCACCAGACATGGAACACTATAATTTTTTCTTTTCCCTAGATTGAAGCAATCAAAGAAAGGAAGGCGTTTTATGGCAATTAGGCATCTAAAAACTGAATAAGAGAGAGAGAGAGAGATGGATATAGAGAGAGTGAAAGAGGGCTGGAGAGAGAAAGAGAGCGCGAGAGAGAGATAGAGCGATCAAGGGAACACCACATCACTGTTGTCAGATAAGGGGGTTTCCCCTAGATTTACGGGTTTTTTTCTATTTAGGGGCAGATTTAGGGTTTAATATTCTTTAGAGGGAAATTTGGGGGTAAGAAAATTTTATTTAGGGGATTTTTAGGGTATTTTCGAATTTATTGTTTGGTACATAATAGTACATAATTTAACAACTGAGGATGTCGAAGATATTGTATCGAAATGACCATTTAGAAAGCAATCTCGCAAATACAAACATTAAAACATTTTTCTCGTTAAATCAATTTTGTTGGTTTTCCTTGAACTGCAAAATATAAATTTTAAAAAGTTGTTCATCTTTACAATTTATTACCAATACCCTAAAAAAGGATAACATATATAAACAAAAATAAAAAAATAAAAAAGAGTGGGAAGCAGATCAGTAGTTTAAAGGTATTGTATTTTTAAATAAAATTTGAAACACAATAAATGCAAAATTAAATTTCAGATTGGTTAGCCCCTGTCCAGGGAGACAACTACAAAGCTTTATGCAAATATTGTAAAAGCATTATGGTGGCTAACAGGAGACCTTATTGCACAACAAAATACGAAAAAAAATATTGGATTTGCATCCCAAACAAAAGAAGTACATGTACCCGTAACAAATTTCCTCAAGCCGTCTCTTACAAAAGAAAGAAAGATTGCAGATATATTTTTTTGGGGGCTTTTTATAAAAAAATAAAATGAAAATTTGGGAGTTTTCGTGCTTTTCGCGTAAGAATGATAGTACCTCCTCAATTCAAATTTAATAGAGATAAGAATGATGAAACCAAATTAATACTTAAACTTTTCTGCTTTAGGGGGTTTTTTAAGAAAAAGTGTAGAATCTAGAGGGTTTCTAAATTTTTTTGGGGGGAAGAAAAAAAATTATCTGACAACACTGCACCACATAGCGTATATCAGTTTTGCTTCGAAGGTGGGGGAAAAAAACGCTGGCACTAGTGTGTCCATAACCAGGGCAGCTACTTTGCAGGAGACAAAATAGTAATTGATGTACATATAAGTAATTATTTTTGAGGGGAAAAAAATTCACCTTATTTTTGAATAGTCCTCGTATACCGAAACTTAAAGAAAATGGTGCAGAAATACTTAGACTTTAAAATAAGGTCTGAAGCATGTGCGAAACTATTTTCCACTGCCGACCTGCAGTCTAATTCTGTAAGTCGCTAAAGCTAAATTTCCATCGCTAAAAATCTAAAAAATTGATTTAGCGATTTTTGGCTACGAATTCAATTCTGTAACGTTTAATGCTAAATTTAGCATACCTTCGAAATTGAATTCGCCGCAATTTTAACGTTTTGGCTTGTCATCGCTAAAATTCTTTATTTTGTAGTCCCTAACGTAAAAATAGCTAAAAAGTTCTAAAAATAAAAGAAACTACGCTACGAAAATTTTTAGATGCCAAAAGGTAAGCTTAATATAAATTTTGTTTTAATTAATGCTTTTTATCTTTTTATGTATAAATACTATTTAATTTTTGCAGAATAATGGAGGAGATTACTTAAGAATTTCTCTTAGATTTGTAAATTCTACCGGAGTAAAAAGCCTTACCGCTGAGAAGCTCAACGCTTTGGGAGGAGCGCTTAAAAATAGTGAGCATTGGAAGAGGGCTTGGACGAATATGCGGTAAGTTTGTTAGTAATACGTTTGTTGGCTTTAAATTGCAAAGTAAAGATAACTCCACTTTTATTCCTTATTTAACAGCAGCAAGGCAAAACAAAAGTTCCAAGAACATAAAAACTCATTGGAAAGAAGTGGCATAAATGGTGCTCAAAAATTCAAACTCTCGGAAATGGATGAAAGAATAATTGCCATAATGAGAAGAGAGTCTGTGGTAGGACAAGAAAAAGAAGTCGGCGAACCTCTTGTATATTGTACCGAATTTTTTAATATTTGTTATTAAGAAAACTACGGCAAATGTCTTTCGGAAGTCTGAATAAGTGACGGAATTGTTCATCTGGCACATCAAATACATCCGTCATGTTCCGAAAGTGCATCCTTTTAGCGATAAGTTTATTACGATGATTGTTTCTAATTAAAGTAGCAATCATGTATCAATTAACCATTTTTTTATTTTCAGCACACAATTTGTTGTTTACCTTTTTATTTAATGTTTACCAAAAATAAATAAGTTCTTTGTAGTATTTTATATTCTCCCCATAAAAAGTTATTCCAATATTTAGTGGAAAAAATATCTCATATAGATACGCTTTTAAAAATTATTTATGTGTACAATATAAAATATACGTTGCAAAATTATAATTAAATTAAGTTTTATATTTTAAAAAATATCATTTAGAATTCACGTTTTAAGGCATTTTATCTCAACCCAAAAAGAAAAAAGTACAAATCAATTAAAAAAAAGTTTTAAGCATGGGGTAACTCGAATAAGAAATGACAAAGAAATGTATTTGTTCTGGAATGTGCTATTACACTTCCAGAATACAAATTTAGCGGAACCGCTAAAATATTTGCCCTGAAGTTTGTTTAGCATTTTAGAATTTTAGCTTAAGCTTTAGCTAAGAGAATTACAGAATTAGACTGCTGGTTTAAAATACTTTTTCGAAATCGTAAAAGTAGAGAATAATTTTCCTTGATAAACTATTTTGTAAAAAAAATATTTTATATTTTGTTAATTGTACTGCAAATTAATATTCAATACGATGATTTTTCTTTTAAATCTTATTAATATCAAATTTACATATTAATAGTCTTTTAAACTGTAATATTATATTAAAAAACAGCAGCCTACTTGAGTTGTTTTAGTTGTACCTTAAATTCAAATTCAATGAAATTGTTTTCTTATCGGTAAATAGGCGTAATGTTACGTCCTATAGCTATTTTTATTCATAGTACAAATAAAACTAATTTTAAAAATATTCATTATATTTGATTTATATATTTAGGCTTACTTTTGCTATAAAATAATATGATCTTATATCTTCGGGGATTTGGGGAAACAGAAAAGGCTACTTTGGGAATTGTCTGGGATGAAAAATTTAAAATTTTAAATAAAGTTTAGAAAGAAAATTACGAACCACAATGATTACATATGTATTTGCCATTATAACACAAAAGAGTAATAGAAAGATGTAAATGTTGTTTTTATTGAAGGAAATTTAAGACACACTTCTTCCATATTAATTCCAAGAGTTTATACAAAAGTACTTAAATGCACAAAAAAACCTTTTAAAATCTATATATTTCATCGATATTGGGGGACAATAAAATGCCTAAAAGTGTACCACAAAAAAATGTGTGGCGTAATTTCTATATACATGAGATTTACAACACTTCCGCTTTATCAATTTTGCTTATAATTATATTATTTTCTTATTGGATTACTGATTCTTTGGCCTTTAGATTTTTAATTATCTGTTTTTTATCAAACTTTAGATCACTTTTTTATAAAAGAATTTTTTTAATTTTTTAAAAAGAAATTTTTTTATTACACAATATTTCCATATTTTCCGAATATTTTCTTCAGGGCAATAATTATAATTAAAATCACGTAAAAACGTTATACTCGACCGGGTCGAATCTTAAATACCCTCTAAATATTTAGTAAGTAAACTTAAAATGTTTAACTTCGTGGGACAAAGTTCCTTTATATGATATCGTACGTCAACGCCCACTAAAGGGGCGGGGACAAAAATAGACTATATCATGTTTTCATGGCATTGCTATATCGTCTTAGACTTCATCACTGATCAAGAATATATATACTTTATGGGGTCCAATTCTTGTTGGAGGGCATTAAAACTGTATTTTGTCGCGGTCTCTCTGGCGAGGGCCGTGGGCGACATTTCGCTTTTGCCATAAAACTTCAAAACTAAATGTTCGGAATAATTAAATGTAATATTTATTTAAATTTTTTTTTTATAGGGTCACTTAGGTGACAAAGAGGGAGGAGGGGGTAGGACAGAGTAGTACCAGGTTACGTCTCAGCTTTGTCACTAAAGCTTAAAAATGTTATTTTTAAGGAATGTAGGCTTAAGTAAAACAATTTGTTACATTTTTACACTATTTTTGCATATAATAACGCCCACTCAAGGGAGCGGGGTCCAAAAATGATTTTTTTTATTTTATGGTTCCAAGTTTAACGCGTTGCACCTTCTTTAATAATAAAATATATCATTTGCTTAACAAAAGTACAAAAAAAACTTTAAAAATTAAGTTGTTTTTTAGAGATTGGTTCAGTTTTTCTTGGGAGAACTTTTTTCCCTCTTGCCCGATTTAGCCCATTTCCGAATTTAGCCTGTGCTATCCTTCAAGATTTATTTATACCAAATTTCAAGAGTCTGGCTCTTTTCGTTTGGACTGAATCGTGATTTCCACAGACGGACGGACGGACATGCTCAGATCGTCTTAGATTTCATCACTGATCAAGAATATATATACTTTATGGGGTCGCAGATGGATATTTCGCTGCGTTACAAACGGAATGACAAAGTTAATATGCCCTCCATATTCTTTTTTGGAGGGCATACTGGGAGGGGAAAATAATAGCACGAAATATATGACTAGTGTGAACAACCCGTCATAACTTAGTATGCTATTTCAAACATCGATCAGCTGGTAAGAAAACAACACATATGTAATTAGATGTTATCAGAACAAAAGATAATTAAGAAAACTCCAAAAAGTTCTAAAGTCTATTCAAATTTATTAAATTTGGCTTCTGGTGCACAAGAATATCTAAATTAATTTGTATGTATAAACTAAAACAGCTGCTGCCTTGATATGAGCTGAATACCTTTTTTTTCTTGCGGCGGCATACGAAAAAACGTTCAGTTGCTGCCAGCTACGTAAGTTAAATGAGAAAAATTTTTCACTTCTATATATTTAGTTTTTGCGATTTAGTTCTCTTTTAATTTTTTTATGCTATAAAAATGTGATTTAATGTACAGACATATTTGTATGAATAATTTTTTAACCGTTTTTTAGTAGTGAATCATATATAAGTAACGGCGGCAAACACATACTATCGCCGTCTCGCCTAAAGATTTTCAGTTGTTCGACTCCGATCTCTAGAGTTATTTTACGACAAAACAAAAACATACCTGAAAGAGTGCTACTATTTTATCATGATACAAAGAAGAAAAGATAATGCAAAGAAATTTTAAAAACACATTTCTTCTGCGCATATACGTCACACCCTCAAATAAATATAAACACTACCACACAAACACATGTAAATGGTATGGAAAAATTTTGTTTACATTTTTTTATTGTAAAAAGTTATTATTTTTTGCTGCGACCACTACAAATTTGTTTTTTTATTTATTTTGTATGTTTTTAAAAGTATAAAAATAATTGCATGTTCATTTTGAATTGACTCCAAAGTTTTAATTTCACCCATGCTTTCCGATGTACCTACAGGTATATTTTCAGTTGACTGCAAAATATTCTTTTGTTGGTGATTTTTTAAAATATCTTCAACAATTTTTTTATTATTCCTCCGCTCAATTCTTAAAACGCGGTAAGTATTCTCATCGGCCTGGGCTAACGCACTGTTAATTGTTGGGACTACACCTACCTTTAGCAATCTTTTTTTAGAAAAACCTTCGGAAACATATATGAATATTGCAACTCTAAAATTAATATAATTGTACTTTTATTACCCATTTCATACTGCATCGTATTGGCGAAATCCTCCGCTTTAAAATGTTGCATGCAGACCAATGATTTATCTGGATTGAATCTTTTATGGCCACAAAAGCTAATCCATTTCTTTCGAAGGGCACCGTCTGTTGGAAATTGAAAAAAACTGCATTCAGCCGCATTACTTTTGTATATTTTGTTGCAATTTACAACACTGCACTTCATTTTGCTTTTTTTCACAAGTTAAACTTTTATTTTAATATTAGAATGTAAATTTATTAAATTTTATTAGCTCAAATTAAATAAACTGCTTTCTCACAAAAAATTTATTAAAGGGTGTGACGTCACACAAAACAGCTGATTCATATACAAACATAACGGACCTGCGCATTGCATTATCTTTGTTTTCTTTGTATCATGCTATTTTATGACTTTTTTTGTACGCAGCACAACAACAACTTTTCTAAACTGGTCTAATATATTATGACTTTATGACAATATGACTAAATAGCACACAGTGTGAATACCCCAAATATTTTTAAAATGTGTCAACAGAAAAATTATTATCATGTTTTTTTTTTAAATTTAATAATTATTAAAGTTTTATATAAGAAAATTATGGAAAATGTTTTAAAAATATTGTTATATGAAGAAGATATCCAGAGGATATTGAAATATCGGATAATAAAAAATTTCAATTTCTTTTATAAAAAAAACGGATAATAATTTATTCTTTTCTTTAATTATGATTTTTTTTCCTTTCCAATTTTTTTTAAATTCAACTTTTCCAATGCGAAAATGACACACATTTTATAATAATTTCTAGTTTTCTAACATTTCCTTAATATCTCAAAACACATTCTACTATTCTGCTGTTCATGCTTTTGTTTACATTCCCAACAAACATTTTTCAACTCGCGGAACTCAGTTTTAAATTTAAAATAATCTTTTAATACAGACTGTAAAATGATATAGATGAATGAGTATTTTGGACTGTTAGGATTCAAATTTGTATTCTGTTAATCAGACGCGTTAAAAAAGCTAAAATAATAAGAATTATACACCATTAATTTTTTTTTGCCCATTTTATATATTAAATTTCCTTTATTTATCTTGCAAAAAGTACTAAGACGAACCAGCGTAGATTACGAACGATAATAGATGACCTTAGAAATATTTATAGAAATTAATATCATTTTGTTTTCTATCGTTCATACATTTTATTATCATAAAACTACTGGCATTTAATTTAATTTTTTTTTTCTTAACAATAATGAAAATTATAATGATAAAAATGTTGGCTACCCAGATAATGGTAATTATGACTGTGCCAATTTTCTTAGAGTTTTTATTTGTTAGCATCGTTTTAATAAAAAATAATTCTTTGAATTATGAAGAAATTTAATTTATACCAGCTTCAAATACAACGTGATTTAACCAAATTATTATAAAAATATTTAAAAAATTATGTAGATGTTTATAAATATTTATGAAATGTGGCAGTAAATTACTTTAAAAAGCATTCCATTAACAATGAAAATGGCATGACAATGTAAAAAAGAAAAAGCTACAGCAAAGTGAAAATATTGTACACAATTAATGCTTAAACAAGTTGAATATGGTTACAGTAGTAAATATTAAATAAACGAGAACAAGTTTAGATTTTATTAAACATAATAAATATGTAAATTAAGATTAATATAATTTAAGAAATATAAGAATATGTCATCGGGTTGGTATTTCAGAGAAATTCGCTTTGAATATTATTTTAGTATTGGAGTTAATTGTTGTCGGTTTCAACGCCTATGGGTACCTCTTCAAAAAAAATTTAGTTTTCTTCTGATTCGTCATATAAATATAAACAGAATTTTCAGTATATCTTAAATTTTAAAGCATTTTAATGTTTATTTTTATTTTGAGGTTTTTCTACTTTATGTGTCTTTAATCTAACTATTCTTTTATATCTCTTGTAATTTTGGCGGCTTCATCTAGTTTTCCAAATTAGAGGATCTATAATGATGAACTCAGCATTTTCGACAATCTCTTGTATTTCATCTAATTTTTTCAAGTTTGCTTGCAGTATGAAAGAATATATTTAATTTTCTTCTGCAGTTTTTATAACTTTTAACAGGTAGGTACATATTTATTTTACTAAATTTATTTATTTTTTTTTATAATTTCAATTGAGGATATACACATCCCCAAATTTAATCTAAAACCATTTAACATACAAATTAAATTTAGATACAAGCTTTAAAGCAAGCATAGGCACAAATACATCAATATTTTGAGTTTGTGTGTGTGCGAGAAATTTTGCAAACAAACGAGCATTCTTCCCACCCTTAAATAATTTTTTTCATCAAGCGCCCAAACAAGCGTCTTGGTTGGAAGCCTGTGATAGAATGAATTGTGAATCAGAATTTTTGTGATTTGAGACTAACTACAAATACGTGTGACTCTTAAGAGCGAATTTATATACATGTGAAGCGCGCTCACCCACAATGCCTATGTCTGCTTTAAAGTCACTTCTATTCATAGCTAAAAACTATAATTTACCTGCATATTTAATTTCTGGTGATATACCCAGTCCGCTGAATTAAATTCTCAAGTCGCTTACACTAATCCTGTTTATACCTACACTACACATACATAAATAAGTATGTAGGTACGCTCCATTAAAACGCCCTGTAAAAACAAGCATTAGACATACACTGCCCACTTGTCTAATCATTACATTGGTTTGTCAATGGAATCACAGGAATATAAATGTTTGTAGAAATAAATTTCCCTAAGAGCCAAAAGCATACAAATTAATATTCACACTATCCCCATTGTATTAACCTAATGTACAAAAAAAACCACAATCCCCTTACAAAGCATTAAATGACACCCACAATAATTGCAAACAAACAGAAACTTGTACGCATACACACCAACACCATATAAAAATATGTAAACAATTGAAAAGAAATAAATAAATCCCTTCTTCTATTCTAGTCTTTCTTTGAATTTAACTTCAATAACAAAACGCAATTTCATTGCAAAAGCATAATGTTACACTCACACAAACCCTCAACCAAACATGCTTGCACACATGTTTTCATATTCCCATGAAACTTCCAGCGAAAACAAAAACAAAATAGCAGGAGTAGTTTTGTTTGCATTTTATTTGTATAACTGCACAAACAAAACAAAGTGTATCACATTCACTCACACAGACATGCATATTCTCGTATTTGACTCAAACACACCAGACATAACAAAACAAAATGAACCGTTAGACTAGATGCATACTCAAGCGCATACATACATCCGCACATGTGGATAAGTATGGAAATTTGCAATAATTTGTTGCTTATTGTGTGTAGGTATGTACATATGTACATACTTACATAGTATCATAAAATGTAAGTATGCACATAAATATGTACATACATACTTACATACATACATATGCATGAACATAAGTAACTTGTCATATACATACATAAATATGTATGCATGTACATACTTTAAGAAAACTTACCTTGGCTATGATGCTGATATTTGTAAAACAAACTAATATTTACAACAACAAAAGAACCGTAAGCAAAAGCAAATGCCGTCATTTTTACAGAAATTTATGCAAATCAATTGTATAATTTAGATAAATAGATATCTATGTACAGATACACGTGTGTACATATAATTACATATAGAAAAACTTTTTGATTACACCATTGCACTTTATTTTCATCATTAGTTATTTGTTTCACTAAGTTTTTTTAATGAATTTTCACACTTTCGCTTTAAAGTTACTAAAAACCGACGCGCACCGTTTAATGTCTAATAAGAAACTGAAGGGATTAAGAGAAAACGTTTATAGTGGAATGAAATAGGAAACCAAAGAGAGTTTAAATAAATAAGTATTGCCAGCTTGTTATATTGCATACGCATGTTGGGAATGTTGCTAAAATTGCTAAGAAGGAATTATATAGAAAATTGGTTTACAACATAAAATTCTTATAAAATACGAACACTATGTATATCTTGTTATTATATTTGCTTAAATTTAATGTTATTTATTTGAAATATTGTTTCAGCTAAATTGTTATGCATATACTTTGATTTTTGCTAGCTTATGTTTTTTTATACAATTCTCAATTGGTTTTTGAAAGTTTGTGCATAGGAAAAGTGGTACTAGTAAATTTTTGAAATTTGCCATATTTAGCCCGCAACAAATAATGCAATTGTTAATGCTGCTTACTTCTAGTGGTCCCGCATATATTGTATTACATAATTATATTATTACCACAACAAAAATGTCTTCATGAAATAATTAATGCATATTAGAGTTTCCATAACATTTTGAAATTTATGAGCAGTCCTCGCTACCTCAATATAAATTGACTTCATTAATATGTTATTGCAACTTTCGCTAGTAGTGTCGGTACTTCTTTAAAACCATAAGAAATCGGAAGTTCTTAATGTTTTTACCCAGAATTCTCAATGGTAAGATGTTCGTATGTTTGATAGTCTAACTAAACATATTATTGATATTCAAAAATTGCATTTAGGCGGTCAAATTGTAGCTTAATGACATTAAGCTTGACTTATTTTGCGGAATGTTCTCAACACAACATGAACAATATATAAACAACCTGGACAACTATTATACTTCGTTCAATAAAAATCTATTTTTCTAATAGAGCAAAAATATTATTTTGTCCTTACTTTTGGTAATTACACAGGCCTCCGTAACATTTCGTGAACTGTTTTCTCAGCAATCTCAATTTTAAATAGTATTCTTTTTTGGTAATACAACATTCCCCAGATAAGTATACGCTTAAATACCTAAGTAAGGTGATTAGAAGAATATGTGTATGCCCACTTGTCACTCTATATCGTTCTGTCGAACAATTACATTGTTAACAAAAACAAACAAAGTTTAAAATTTGTTTTTGTGTTGTATGTAGAAATAGATTTGGCCTATAATTTAAATAATTAAATCTTTTTTAAGCTTTACGTCTTTATATTTGGCATTCGATTAAATTCTACAGAAAATCTTATATTTTGTCTTTTTTTTAGCTTTTAATCAAACGAAATTTCGTTATAGTTTTTGTATATGAAAATAAAGAAGTTAAGCAAAATTTCATGATATATTGAATATATAATTTAATAAATTTTATATATAAAATAAAGTCCTAAAGCTTAAAAACATACTTTGATTTTTTCCTATAACAGGTTAATAAATTTGTCATACTGTTTTTTTTTTTATTCTGTATTTGTGCTCTATTTAATCCTTATTCATAATTGTTATCAAACAAATAGCCATAGGTATAAAATTTATTGTGAAAATAAACATTTTCCCTTTACAGATATCATGGAAAAATTTTGGTTAAAAACAAAGAAAGCGGCAATACTTTACAATATATTTGCCGGTAAAAATACAAACAAATAATCAACTAAAAGAGTGCTTGCAATTATTACAAAACATGCGATTGACACAATGCATGCAGAAACACAACATAATACACACACCTACTCGTTTGCTTTGTATCGAAAATGTAAACAATGCAACGACAAGACACAAAGTCATTTCAAAAGCAATATACACAAACAAATAAAACTCTGAGAGAAAACAAAAACAAATCAACAGCTACGGACACACATACTCGTACTTTGTTCTCCTCAAGGTGGGAAATCCTTACCTTTTATTGCTACTTCTTTAAGAAAATCCCGTATAATAGTTGAATCGCCGAAAATTATTACGAGCTGCCGGCAGCAGAAAATTATATACGCCGTAAACTTTATACCGACTTGTGTCTCTGATTTGCACACGAAGATTTGCAGTAATTTATTATAAATTTATTGCTTGTCTGAATGTATTTTTGTTATTGGTAATATACCTACATACATAACAAAAATGATTGGGCCTTAGATATTATGATGATATAAATGAATACATTAAACATCAAAGCCCAACAACAACAAAAGACATGAGCAAACTGCGAATGGCCGACAGAATCCAATGCAATTTAACTAATCATGCTCATGCATATTTATTTATACTTTTTACATAAAATCAGGTTGTTTATGAAAGTATGCAATTATACATATTACAATTAACACTTTTGCACATTATTTTATTTACATTTCACTTGTTTCATTATTTTTTAACCGTTTTTAATCGTTCCGTTTTAAAGTTACCAAAATCCGACGCGCACCGCTTAAAGACTAATAAGAAAATGAAGGGGTTGCAAGAACAAAGTAGAATAAATGCTAAGAAATGCAAGGAAATTAAAGAGCGTTTGCTTAAAGTGATGCCAGATTGTTGATAGCTTGTATGCAATGGGGATGTTAGTAGAATGTAGTGTGATAAATGGATTTATCAATTATAGGAACTTTGATATTTTTGAAGGATTTTTTATACCTAAAGATTATTATTTGCACAAATGTGATGCATTAAGAAAATACCCCGTCTTCTGCAAATTGCTACATTGATTTGTTTGCTTTTTTTTCTTAAATAAAAACCTAAAATATTTGTTTTAAAATCATTGCATTTTATTTGTTTGATTATGCTACATATAATTTCTAACTTTTTTTTAATTAGTTAAAAATGTTTAATGATTTCTTGTGATTTCATGTTAAAATATATATTTTTTTAAGTCATACTTGGATTTTTGATAAGCTATTAATATTTTTTAATATATTGAATATATGTTTGTATATAAATTGTTGAAAAAATACTTAAAACTACTAATGGACTTGAAAGAGCAAAAAAGTATTAAAAATATTTTTTTAAGAAACAGTGTTGTAAGTATAGGTATTCAATAAATGTACATACTTGGAATGGAAATATGTATATATTTTTTAAATACAAGTGTGTAATACATATGTACATATGTATGTATGTAAATAATATGCTCAATTTACAAATCGTGTTGTAACTTTTAAAGTAGTATAACATTTCTTATAACAAAAATAAATTAGTTGCGACATATATTTTTTATAATTGTCTTTTGAAATGCAACTTTAAACGGTGACATAAGACTTGTGAATTGAGCAATTTGCTAAATAAGAAAACAAACCATTAAAATATGTAATACTAGAAAACGGAATGTTAAAAGTTATATTCACAAAAAATTATATTTGAAAATAAGTTATTCAGTTATCACTACACAAAACAATATGAAAACTTTTTGCACTGGGTATTACTTAAGTAAACTAAATAAAAAATAAATAAAATGATATAAATAGGTAACATACATATAAGGAATAGTCTCTAGCCAACCTAGTAAGTTAAAATTTGAATTCCTTTTAAAACGCGTTCTTCTATTTCGTATATTCTCCTTTTTCTAATGTTTAAAACATTTCATGATTTTATATTAAAATATCTATGCTGTAGTCCAGTCCTTTTTTATATCATCTTATTATTTTTCTTAACAATTGTTTAAAATACTTTAAGTTCTTCTTCTTCTTTTACTTATTTAGCGTTCTCTTTAACATTCTCCTTTATCTGCCATTCCAGTAACAAACTTTGCCATTTTCAAAAGCCAAATTAATACGTGGATGTGGTAAATTTTTGCCAATTTTCAGCTGATCCATACGCTCGTCTTCGAAGTATAAGCACTGCTTAATAAAAACACTAAATTTCTGTGACATTTCCAATGATTTTTGTGGCAATTCTTTTAAATTCTCTTCGTTACATAAATTGCGTACAATTTGTTCACATATTCTGGTATTGCAATCGACATCAAAGAGCGGCACACCGAAATTAACATCCAACAAGGTCCATTCTTCGGCATGTTCCTCATTGACATTTTCATCTGAATCGGCCAAAGGTATTTCTACCGAAGCCTGGGATACCAATTCGGGTTTACATTTGGCCAGCTCGGAGGCTAAGAGTTCATTGCAGTCTTCTGAAGTGTAGACAGCTGAAGGTTCATTATTCTTGGGACTGTTGGAAAAATAGTTTTCGTCTGGTGTTTTCAAATTGTGTTGGGGTGAAGCGGCTAATATCGCCGCTGAGGATGGCCTAGTAAAGCTACACACTTCTGTGGTATCGGGCGACAACAAATCCTTTGGTAGTTCTGGCAATTCCTCTTGCTTCTCCTTATGAATTTTAGTTTTATTTGGCACTAATTCCTTATGACTATTTTCCTTTCTTAAAACCTTAAGCTTACTTTTGGGATGTCTAAGCTTCACATCCAACTCATATTGTTCGCAACCAATATCGGGTACTCCGGTATTAACAAACGTTATATAGCCGCAGTGATGTTTCAGATCCAGATGATCTGCAAGCTTTTGCACAGCTTTATGGAGAGCCCATTTATTTGCTTCTTGACCTCGTTTATTGAAGGGGAAAGCTTCGTAACGCAACTCACCGGAGGTACGTATACCAAAACCTTGCAATAGTATACAACCGTTTTTAAGTTGATCATTAAGATTGCGAAAATTTTCACTGTTAATCACATATGAATCGGAATGTAAAATATTTACTAGCAGTTTGCCATAGCCGAGGAATATGCGCGGTAGGGTTTTCAAGATGGTGCCGCGGCAGAGGAATAAAGATGGTGGGCCGTAGCCTGGAATTAAATCACAAAAGCGAGGAAAAATGTTTTTGTTGTGTTTTTTAAACAGATTGTTAATAAAGAATTAGCGTTATTTCTTTTTACCTGTTATATGATTGTAAAATAACTTCGTCCACATGTGAGAAGACTCCGATGAACGAAAATATTGGCCAAAGAATGGTATCGTAAACAAATGCGACAAAGAGGCAGTTAAAGGTGTCGATGATATTATAAATTTATATTTCTTTTCTAGCACACGGTCTCGCGTCTTTTGGTCTAAACATTCTAAGCACTCCAAACGTAACAGATCTAAGCCACCCGGCAATAAATGACGCAATGAGCAAATGGTGGAACGCAAAATAACTGCGTGTGCAAAATAACGAGAAACATCACCTTCACCCTCGGCATCTAGCAAAGAGACTTTTTCCAGCTCAGATAAAAATGTATCCATACTTTCTTCGCACAGTTTGCCCACTTCAAACATGGTAACAGCATGATTTTTTAAGCCAGGTGATAAATTACCCATCATAAGGAATGCCGTGAGTGTGGAATCAAATAGAAATCCTACTCTTTTGCCGGTTTTAGGAGACGATTCTGTTATAATGCCTTTGAGAGAAGGTTTCGTAGTACTTTCCGAAAGATCATCAATTTCCGAAGATAAATCCGGATCATCGGAATTTTCTCTATGTGCATTTTTAGCTGTTGGTTGTGGTGAAGGTGTGGGCATATTGGCAAAACTGAAATCACTGGTATTGCCATCGGACGATAAGTAGCCTATAGATGATGAATCCTGATCTTTGGGTTTTTCCTTGCTGTTATCACTGGCTTTAGTTGTAATTTCGCCAGTTTTTTCACATTCAGAATTATTATAATTGCTGTAGTTTAGTGGTGTAATTTGTGGCTGTTCTTTAGCCAAAGCCAGTTCACGTGAATATTCATCCCACGATTCATGATATTTTTTGGAGTTTAAGGGACTATCCTGACCAGTAGCTTGTTCTTTCAACTGAGCAAATCCTAAGCGGCAAAATAGTGATATGGCCTGCTTAACAGAATCCAATTCCAGTTGTAGCATTTGAGCCAGCTCGGAAATGGTCATATGCTCATCGGCACTAACAAAAATTTTGTACAATAAATTTTCAAAGTAATCACCACTAACGCGATTCATGACAAAATTCTTTAAAGGCGGTATAGAAATTTTATCCTCGCCAGATATAGGCACATCCAAATAGACCAAACCCTTCCGGTATAAACTGTGTACAACTGCGTAGTCACATTTTCCCGCTGTCTGGGAACCGAAATCTATCAAATCATCTATTAAACTGCGTTCGGCCGGTGTTACGAAGCGTATATCAGTTTCTAAAACAAAACCCACCTCTACACGCCACCATGGCTCAATGCGTATGCGTTGTGGAAATTTCGGCAAAAACTCTAGAGGATTTGGTTTGGCGGTAAACAACAAAGAACGGGTAGTGTGATTCTTCAAGTCACTTATCAAGGACAAGTACTCATTGCGGCCTATGCCCAAAACCCGCAAACAATCAGCTGCCGTAAAGTTGGGCAAAGTATCATAGCTCTTATCATTTTTTAGCAATTGGGACAAAACATCCAAATAGTAATTGAATGGTGTTACTCTTAAGCCTTTTGTCACTATATCGGCCAAATGATACGGAAATAAGCCCAATGTGTTAATGGATTTTGTCACCAACAGTTCATAGTAGCGCTGTTCTTTGCGAAATATTTTAATTACCAAATTGCCACGAAATCTCAATTGGTTTTTGAGACTATAATTAAATACATATTTTTCGTAATCGCGCTGATTGTTGTGTAAAATCTGTTTAAGATGCACTGGCAGCAAATTCCACGGTACATTCTTTCTAACACAATTTGCAATATCTTCGGCTATTTTTTCATTGCTCATTTTGTTTGACACTGCAAGAGTATTGTTTCTTTTCTTCGAGGAAGTTAAATAAACATCATTTGAATTATTTATATTATAATTGAATAATTTTCAGGAATTTTCTTAACCATGGAGAAAAATTGATAACGTAGATAAAATTCTTTTTAGTCTGACCAAAACACAGCTGCGGCTGACAGGTAGTTAAAAAAGTAAACAAGAATAATGGCAGTGAAAATAACAAACTATCTGAGCAAAATGTTTTGTAGAATTCATTTCTCAACAAGGGGCAAAATATGCTCTCTTATGAAGGAAAAAATGAGAACTTTTGGCTCTGCAGACTGAATTATTGAATGCTGCCAAGTTAATAGTAAAAATTATATGCCACAATCAAAAATTGGATGGTTATTTAAGGCGCATTTTTATGGATATTTAGCTCTTTAACAAACTTTTTACATTTTCAACAAACTTTTTACTTAGTTTTTGGCCTATAACTCTTAAACCAGACAATATACGAAATAACAATGTTACAACATCTGAAAGGAAAAAAATTCCACATTTTGAAATCATTAGTTTTTCTATTAAATATGGTGTTTCTAACAACATTTTTCGAAATCTTTTTTCAAAAAACTGATTTTGGCCTATATATAATGTGTATATATGTACAAATATATCTTTAATAAAAAATCATTTAAACTACATATATGCCATATTATAACGTCTAACCGATTAAAGTTATTCGACAACATATTTTGTAAAAGTTTTTTTTCGAAGCAACTGCACATCTAATGATGCCAAATTGTAGCCCTTTTCGTGAATTTTAAGGTGATATGGGTCATTTGGTAGCACAAATTCTGGTTCTGAAGCTATAGGTCAAACAGTAAACTAATTGTGGGTTTCGAAAACAGTTTTTTGAAAATTTTGTTCGAAACAATAACTGCACAGCGACAAATACAAAAGTGGTACCATGTTGCCTGTGTACATATGTATATATGAGTCTAGCAACTCGTTTTAACAAGTACTATAGAGCAGAATTAATCTCTGCACGTTTGCAGATTTGCTCTCAGAGTTCTGCACGTTTGCAGATTTCTGTCGAGTCTTGATTTTAACCGTCGGTTTTCACACGGGTTCGTTCAAAACTGCTTGTGTGTGGGTCAAACAATAAAGGACAGCTTTTGCCAGTGTAAAATTTTTAATATGTAAAAATGCTGATTCGCGTGTTTACATACATTTGCATACATTTTTTTATTTTGATTATTGAGAAGAAGAAAAGAACGTATAGAGTGTGTGCATAGTCGTTGTACGCGTTAAACCGTACAGTTTTACCCGTTCGGTTAAAACTGTTTAATAGAACGAAATGTGTGCCCACCTTTAGAAGTTTATATCACGCAACATGGATACATTCCATTTTAATTGATTAATATATATGCACCGCGCAAGGAACTGTATGTTAATAATAATCATGATCGTAACATACCTTCGTATGTCATGAGTTTTATATATGTATTTTATATCATCTCATTAATTGTTTGATGATCGCTTTTTCCGATACACATATATATATTT
This sequence comes from Linnaemya tessellans, assembly GCA_951800035.1. Lineage (NCBI taxonomy): Eukaryota > Metazoa > Arthropoda > Insecta > Diptera > Tachinidae > Linnaemya > Linnaemya tessellans. The sequence continues at coordinate 99,568,108 of OX637535.1, forward strand.
TTTTTAAATAGCTTAAAAATTGGTGAGTGTTTTTAAGCTATGTCGTTGCAGATAAGAATTTTTGTGATAAGATACAAATATTATATTAGCATTGTAATCTCTTCTGGGGTTCTCGTTTTATATTAAAAAAAACTAGGTGGCAGCACTTGTAATGTAAATCAATTATGTCTTACTATAAGCTGGCATCATTTTCAATTGTTATTCTATTTCTTTTGTGCAGTGGAAAAAGTCATAAGATTTTACTGAATAATTCTCAGAATTTCCGTAATGTGAATAAATAAAATGCATTAAATTTGTCAATTCTCGCAAAATTAGGGAAAAAGAATGTTATATGAAATTATGATAGCCCTCGAATAAAATGGTTATAAAAACGTAAAAATTTAATAGGCAAAGTAATTAAAGGGTACTTTGTTTTAAGAAAGAAAATTAATAAAAAAGCAGAAACAGACGTCGTAGTATTGCATGTAACACCTTTTTGTAAACTGCCCATAAAGCAGTTTAAAAACTGCATGTCAAAGTGTTTGTGTCTATTTGTGAATAAAGTTTAAAAAGAATCGTCTGTGGTGGTGTGCCTTTTGGAATTCCATTGCAGTTTGCTGGTGCAGGCAGCCAGACACCCCACTTATGTATAACACCATCACTTGGCATATCAATCATTATGGGTGCCAAAGAATCGAAACAATCCTGCATTAATTACGAAGATGCAGTCAAACGTGGTAAGTGGAAGTACATTCTTAAAAATTTATGTAGATATGTAATACCTACGTTTTAGAATTTATAAAGCTAAAATATAATTGAAAAATTTTCATTGGCAACGAGTGGGAGTTTTTTACTGGTGTATTTCGTGTTTTCTTCTATCGTTTGCGGGGAGGAGCAACGAAAGAGGGGTTAATGAAATAGGTTATTTTGCCATAAAAAGAGTTTTGTCTTTTTATCGATTGGTGTTTTCTTTTTTTTTTTTTTGTGCTACATTTTTCGTTTGTCCCAAAGTGTTGTTTTTTGTTATTGTTTTTATTTAATCATTTTGAGAGATTAGCTTATAAGAAGTTAATAAAATTAAATTTCTTAACAATAAATGATTGTGAAATTTCCCTCTTCTAACTTTTTTGTTTGTTTTTATTATTGCTAGTTTTGCTACATTTAGAGCAAATATAATTTAATCTCGTCTTTTGATGGTTGCTTTTATCTATGACGTCAGAAATGAAAGATGTCCCGATAAAAATTTCAGATCTTTTCTTCTATGGGTAAAATTGGAATATATTTCCCATCATTCATTTCTCATAAAAATTTGTTTAATATAAAACCAAAGCACATATTTAGCTTTTTATGCATAAATTTTAATTTACATGTAAATATGTACGTATAGGTGTCTATCTTGGTATAACTTTTATAATTATTATATAAAGATTTTAGTCGGTGTGCTTGTTACCGGTAATCGCCGGAACCAACAGTTCAATTTCCAAAACTCTTATTCTGTTTACATGCTGTCGGGATCTACCCAGAAAATATCATTTTAGGGAATATCTATTAAATAAGATTGTTTAAAGCCACAACTAGTACCAGGAGAGTGTAACGGAGAAATGTACAACTGATTTAGAGGAAGCGTAAAACTTCGATAGATTTGCATCAACTACGACAAAAACTTTTTATACCTATTTCTTCGTTAACCTGCATCATGCGGTTTTTGATGCAACTTCAAGCTGTCCTAATCTATACATCCAACTTTTATGGAGTCTATGCATTAATGTAAATGATACTTATAGACATGTAAAATGCATATTTGCTAGATCTTGCCCTTAGGGTGTTACAGAACAGTTCCACCCAACTTTAATGCACTATGTTTTATAAATTCCGCAATAAAACTAAGTATCTATGTAATCAGAAAAGGGAAGAAATGGTGGTTTACGAATAATTTTTCAAAAATGAATTCGTATGGGATGTGCAAAACTATAAATAATGCAGCATGTTGTGCAGATAATATAAAAGAGTATTTTTCGGCCCATAATGCTAAAGTCTTTGGCTATCTTTCATTTTTATTGCCTTAATGAGTTGGATCTTATAAAATCTCTTAATAAGTTTCCAAATCTGGAAACTCAATTTTCCCTACATTTCCTTTAACATACTGCGTCTTGCCAGTGTTATGCAAAGTTGTTGAAAAAAACTACTAATACTTACTGTACCAAACAATAGATCTAGGTCAGGCAGCTATTAAGAAATTGTATCTTTTAATTCTTCACCGATATCTTGTCCCCCATGGTAGTGAATTGTTACCATATTATTAAATCATAAAAGGTATTCAAGGTCTAGTATGGAAAATTTCTGCCAAATCCGTGACACTGAAACTTTGAGGGAATTATAACGAGCTACAAAATAAAATAGTAGAGAAATTTCACTACAATCCAAATTTTTTTTGTTAAAAATCCAACTGTTAAGGGTTATGGCTATTGGATGCAATAGAGAACCATAAGAGCTACAAAATAAAACAATTTTTAATCGCTCACATATTCCTATTTTCCAGAAATCTTCCTTTAGAAAAATTGCAGTTATGAAATTTCACTACAATCCAAATTTTTTTTATTAAAAATCCAACTGCTACGGGTTCTGGCTATTGGACGTCATAGAGAACCATAAGAGCTACAAAATAAAACATTTTTAGTCGTCCAAATATTGCAATTTTCCAGAAATTTATCTCATTTTCAAGAAACTTATCCATTTTTTTATTAAAAATACAAATGCAACGGGTTCTGGCTATTGGACGTCATAGAGAACCATAAGAGCTACAAAATAAAGCAATTTTTAGTCGCCCAAATATTCCCATTTTCCAGAAATTTACTTCATTTTCAAGAAAATTATCCATTAGAAAAATTGCAGATACAAAATTTCACTACGATCCAAATTTTTGTATTAAAAATCCAACTGCTACGGGTTATTATATTCCCATTTTCCACAAATTCAGCCTTTAGAAAAATTGCAGATATGAAATTTCACTAAAATCCAAATGTTTGTATTAAAAATCCAACTGATAAAGGTTGTAGTTATTGGACGTAATAGTGGACCATAAGAGCTACAAAATAAAACAATTTTTGGTCGCCCACATGTAGCCGGTTATCCTGTCTAGAATTTTAAAATTTTTGTGTACGAAAAATCAAAGTTTATCGGCACAGCTACATCAAATTATTAATATATTATAAAAGCTATGGATCTGGTTGTCTGTTCCGTTAATTTTTGTCATGGTCGGTTCAGAAATGTGGCCAGTATTCAGTGGAATACAAACAGTCGGATTTTTCAGGTTAACAGAGCTATGTTAACATGCTAACAGAGCTCTGTTAACGTACTTGGTTTGTGTTTAAGGTTATCAATTTCGAAATTTAACTTCACACACCCACCTAAAAATATATATGACTTATTATCATACCTTTTGAATCCCCTGATTTTGATGTTTTTTCACAATCACATCCTCTCTAATGTAAATAAACAAGCAACATGATTAAACGTGTTTCCAAAAACGTGTTTACAAAAACTTGTTTAGCGCATCTGGTTCCACCTTGTTCCTCGCATAGCTTAAATACATATTTATATATTTTTAACGTCTAGTCTACGGCACACAGTTTGATATCGCAATCAATAACTGCTATTTGCAGTGTTTGATCAAACGTGCAGTTAAATAAAATTTATGTGAAAAACGAAAAGAAAACAGATTTACGTAGTTATAAATAAAACAGTAAATACATTAACACCTTTTCAAAATAGATATAATTTATAAGATCATATTGAATAATTGATTGAATAATTGAAACATTTTGTACTTTAATTGTTTGTTAATTAAAAAAGAAAACACAATTTCTTCCCAACAGTTTCCGAAACAGAACTAAGACGTCTTAAAGAAGCTTTTAAAAAATCGGCAGGCGTTGGTCGTTTCTATTTAAGTCGTAATGCATTCCAGCAAGATGTTTTGTGTGAAGGAGTGCCGTCAAATGTCACCGATTTACTTTATACAGCTTGTGGTGGCACGGTCAAGGGTATTTCTTTCAAGGATCTTTTATGTGGTTTAGTTTTAATAACACGCGGTGCAGAAGAGGAGAAAACTAAGTAAGTGTTTGATAGACGATTTGAATCATATTTGAAATGTTTTCATTTGCAGATTTCTTTGGAACTTATATTGCAATGACAATGGCACATATCTTTTGAAAAACGATTTCATCAAGGCCATCAATTTACATCCTTATGAAAGTGTTTCTTTATTTTCACAAAGTGATCGCATAAACTTTGAACAATTTCAAGCTTGGATATTAAAAAATAGAACCTCTACGGTACTCTCAAAATGGTTGTTGTCGGATAATTGCATCAGCTTAACTTCAGAGTTGGAAACTCCCACATTTTACCAAAGTTTGGCTGGCGTAACACATTTGGAAGAGAAAGTGTGTATAAGATATTTGCTTAAATAATTTTTGTTTTTTCTTTCATTAACTCTGTTTTGATGCAGGACATTGGCGATTTAGAAAAAGAGTTTTGGCGTTTGAAAAACTCTTCACCTAATGGCCAGTTGGATTTGCAATTGCTGGGTCCCTTATTAAGTCCACCCATACCGAAAAATGCCTTGCAAGGTCTTTTCAATGCTTTCGATGAAAACCGTGATGGCCACATCGATTTTAAAGAACTTTGCTGTGGCGTTAGTGCTGCTTGCAGAGGACCAGGTGTTGAGAGAACGAGATGTAGGCCATTCGAAACATAATCTTATTTCACCAAAAAAAACTTTGCTTAATGTTTTTTTACACTTTTAGTTTGTTTCAAAATCTTCGACGTTGATCGTGATGGTATTTTGAATCATTTCGAAACCTTACAAATGATAAATGTTTTATTATTTGTTGCCAAAGAAAATCGTAATGCTAATATGTACAAAGATTTAACGAAACACGAAGCTTTAAAAGATATTGTTAATGTTACCAGTTTAAAAGCAACACAAAACCAAAAACTAGTAAATTAAATGACATTTTGTCCTTAAAGAACTTGCAGCTAATCTTGCTTTTTTCCTTTTAAGGACTCTCTGAAATTAGAGGAGCTAAATGTCAACTTGAGAGCCGAAGATTTCATGATGTGGAATGTGAAAAGTAGTCTGAAACTGTTGCAGCCATTTTTAGATTTAATATTCGAAGTGTGTCATGTAGTGTTTGGTCTATGGCCGCAATGCCGCCATATGGAATACGATATAGGTAAATTTAACTGAAAAGATTAATGATATGAGAATGAAAACGTTTTTTGTTTTTAGTACGAGGCTGGTTAGATCGCGAGGAAAAGCGTAAATATCGCGTGGGTCAATTTTGGTATTTGATAGCAAGAGACTGGTGGATTACCTGGTTACAGTACGTCAATAATAGTACTGCAACGTGTGAATATTGTAAACACACTGGCGTCAGCCAACAACGACAATCAAATTGCGGCATAGACGAGGCCTTGGTTTGCGATGAAAGTTTTAATAGCAATTCATTGGATTTGGTTGGAATAGATGTCTGTATAACAACCGATAATTGCAGTTTGGGTAAAATTTATATATTAATATGAAAAGATTTCTTAAAATAAAAAAAAAAACGTTTTTTATCGGCAGGTTCTACAAGCAGCGGTGTATCATCAGGTCGTAATTTGAGTGGTAGACCAGGACCCATAGACAACACCAGTCTGGTTACACCAAATCCTTTTAAGAATATACGCACATTAACAGGCGAAGGTGGCCATTTGAAGCGTGATACGCCTTTAGTGCAAAATCATGATTTTGAATTGGTTCCCAAGTCATTGTGGAAAGCATTGAATCGTTGGTATGGTGATAATTTGCCGTTACCACGCCAGGTTATACAACCGAATAATGCCGCAGATGTTGAACTGGAATTATACCCTTTGAATTTACGTATTTTACTACATCAAAGTGTGCCGCAAAATCAGTCGGCTAACAATTGGGGTGCTGTTTCAGGTAAGAGTTACAAATATTTCCATTCTTATGTTTAATGATTCTTGTGTCTAATTTTTAACCCTTTTTCTTTTAATAGTTAATCAATTTGTTTGAGTCTTGAGGTTATTTTATATTAATATTTATTATTCTTCGATATTTTGCTAACAATCGGTTAGCTTCTTCAGGAAATAATTTCCTGTATAATGTTTTATACAGTTTCGAAAATTCGCCACTAGTTTCGGCGCTACTTTTCTTAAATATTTTATCGTTAAGCTTAAAAATTCAATTTCTTTTAATTTTTGTTGTCATCTGGTAAATTAACTCCTTGGAACGGTGAAATGAAAGCAAGTCAAATAAAAATATGTTATTGAATTCGTTCGAAGTATAGCGCTCTTTTTAGCTACATTTCTTTCCAACAGAATGTCAAACGCACAAATCAAAAATTTCATAGTTTCAATGGATCGCTGCTATACGCTTTGTGCTAATGACTTAAACAATTTTCCAGAGGCACGGTAGCAATTACGAGGTTTATCAAAATAAAATTTCTATTTTCCGATTTTAATTTATTATTTTATTTTTATTATAATGTAATATTTTTAAGCCTAAGGTCTCTTTATTTATATTTAAAATATATGAATTTTCAATATTTCGTCACTTCTTTGTGTGACTTCTTCAGGAAATTAATTATTTTATTTTAATATATTGTAAGTCTATGGAAAAATTCTTTATACGGTGTTCAGAGTCAATATTCATTTTATTGCCAAAATTATCTTCCTGTTTACATATACTAAATTTAGTCAATTCAATTAACGTATGACAAAAAAAAAATATGTAGATATATAAAAAATTTTCATATTCATGAGGGCCTCTAATTAATAATAAGTTTAATAATTTAACTTCAATATGGCTCGACAATTTAGGTGCTAAGTCTCGACTAACTTTGTTCAGTGCGTTGTGTTTTACGCATAAAACACACTTTTTAGCAGTGTTGCATTTGTAATTTTACTCAATATTATAATAATTTCATAATTATTGAACCATAATTAATTGAAATTTTGTATGGATAATTGAGCTCAATAATATTATTTATGCTCAATTAAGGTGTATATCTGAACCCAGGGCACACTCATACAGGTAGGAGCGATATCCCAGTTGATTATTTTGTTGTTGGGAGAAATTCAAGTACAAACGTCAAAATTTGTTTACATATTTACATACATACAAAACAAACATGTATGTATATTTGTTTTTGTACTTTTCCATTTTGTTTTGTTCTTCACATTAAATCGTGACATTTGAATGAGATTTTACAAAAACAAAATGCCTATTGTTTTTGTATTGTTGTACTTGTTGTAGAACCGCTCCTACCTGGTTCAGTGTGCCCTGATCTGAACCTGATATTACTCTCAATAAAATAAAATAAATTATTAATATAAAGTAATTTGTAAATTCTTAGATTTGAACTTAAGACTCAACTAGTCTCGGTTCACACGCTTCAAATTGTGATGCTCAAATTTTGATTTTTCTGTGAGAAAAAAGGATATATTCTACAATTATTTCTTTTTCTTTCAATACGTTGCGGAGTTGTTTGTACAAGGTGGGCCAAAAGAAGCCATCCGATGACTCCTCTAGCGTGAACAGCGCGCACCATGCACTCACTTTGAGCGGGTGTAATGGCTGCTCGTGCATCACTCGTGGATTTCCAATGCCTCAGAAGCGATAGTTTTGCTTGTACACGTACCCGCTGAGGTGGAAATGAGTCTCATCGCTCATTATGATTTTGGTCGAAAAAAATTGTCCACTTCGTACTCGAGATCGAGGATGGGGAGTGTATCGCTCCACGGCTTGTTCACTTGTATTCTACATCTGTCTCATTTACAAATGTCAGAACAGATGTCAAAACATTTGCAAATGGCAGCCAATGTCAAGGCTGCCATTTGCAAAAATAAGAGCATCTTCCAATAGGGTGATTTCTTTTGGCCCACCTTGTTCTTGGGCAGTAAAAGTGAAAGTCTGTAAACCGGGAAAGTAACTATTTTTATTTAAATAGGAGATTGTTCCTGTTCGCACAATTCAACTTTTATTTTTTGGTGAGAAAAAAGTAGATCGACTATAAATTGTATATGTTTCTATTGCTTTCTGTATCAATGATCATTACGACCTTGCAGGTTATTTCATGTCACCGCTTATCGAATTAACAATGCGATGAATGATCCTTACAGACGATTATACTGTTTTTTCAATGAAATGTCTCGTTTTATTGATTTCTCATCTAATTTGAATATTTTAAAACGTAAAAAAATGAATAAAATAATTAATTTCCTGAAGAAGTCACAAAAAGGAGTGACGAAATATTGAAATTAAAAATTAAATTAAAATAAAGAGACCTTAAGCTTAAAAATATCAGAATATAATAAAACGCAATATTATTATTCATTAAAATTGCAAATGTAATATATTAATTTTATATTTTTTCTACGAGGGCTGATTGATATTGAAGCTGCCTAAGTAGGAAAACAATTTTTTTTTCAAAAACCATTTATTTCTCAACATAGTCTGCTTTTAGCTCAATACACTTAGCAAGACGATATTCCAACTTTTTTATACCATCTGAATAATACGATTTTGGGAAACCCTCAAAATATGCGCTAGTTTCGGTAATCACTTCTTCGTTTGACCTGAATCTTTTTCCTGCGAGCCATTTTTTTCAAGTTTGGAAACAGTTTAAAGTCACTAGGAGCTAAATCTGGACTATAAGGTGGATGATCAACCACTTCGAAGTGTATTTCACGTAATTTTAGCATCGTATCTAATGCCGTGTGAACCGGTGCGTTGTTCTGAAAAAGAGCACTTGTTTTCTTCTTTAAATGTGGTCGTTTTTTCTTGATTTCATCAATCAATTGATCCAATAATGCACGATAATACTTTCCTGTGATTGTGAATTCTTTTTCAAGATAATCGATGAGCAATATTCCGTGCGCATCCCAAAAATACCGAGGCCATAAGCTTGCCAGCCGATTGCACTGTCTTCGCCTTCTTTGGAGCACTTCCATCAGCTTCCACCCATTGCTTCGATTGATTTTTGGCTGCAGGTGTGTAGTGGTGCACCCACGTTTCATCAACAGTTATTAATCGACGCCAAAAATCAACGGAATTACGTTTTATCACTTCACAGCGGTGTTTGTTTTGAGCCCCGAATTTATCACTTAAATTGTGCACAGCGGTCTCAGATGTAGTCTGACTACTAGGAAAAGCTGCTCGAATTTTACGAAGTGCGATAGTAAAATTTTCAACATTTTTAAATTTAAATTTTCACATTTAAAATTCTTTGTAATCCTGAACGGATTGAGATCGGCATTGCTTGTGCTCCTCTAAAATTCTTTGTTCAAATTAAAATTTCCCTACTGTTTACTAAATAAATGTCAAAGGATGACAGCTCAATTCTTAACATTTCACCATTTCACAGCTAATTTACTTCCTAACCTCAAATTTGCCCACACTTTTATTTTCAGTTTGTTTTTATATCTTAATTTCGAAAGAAAAATACCAAAATGTGTGTGGTGTTCTTTCGATCTTTGCCTAAAATCCAATTTATAAGTGAAGAAAAGAAAAGTGTTACTAACAAAAAATTCGGTGAACACTCGTTTGTCTAATGTAAATTTGGCATCTAAAAAGTTGTTATTTTTTTTTTGCAGGAGGCTATGGCGTTATAGCTTCTGGCGGTGGTTTTGCCGCCATTACTGCTTCCAGTGTGCTGCAGCCTCCAAAACGTTGTTTGGCGTATACTGCCGCCTTCAGTCGTTTAGCTACGGTACAGCAAGTTGGAAACTTTCTTTGTGAACAGTTACGTTTGCGCACAGAAGACATACGTTTGTGGCATATACCAGCTGGATCTTTAGAGAACAGCGCCATTTTGTTAGAAGAAGATAATGTGACATTGAAGGAACTTATGATCAAAGATAATGATCAAATCTTGTTGGAAATACGAAACAAAGATCAGACTTGGCCCGAAGAGTTGGGTTCGCTTACTTTGACACAGACAGGAGGTTCTTCTTCGCTTAATGATCGTCGGCTGACACGCTCTTCCATAATGTCTGTGCAGGCACCTGGTGCCACGGGCCTGCATAATCTAGGCAACACCTGTTTTATGAATGCGGCCTTACAGGTACTATTCAATACGCAGCCGTTGGCGCAGTATTTTCGCCAAAACATGCACATGTTTGAACTGAATACTACAAATAAATTGGGTACCAGAGGCCATTTGGCCACCAGATATGGTGAGTTATTAAAGGAAGTTTGGAGTGCCACCACTAGATCAGTGGCTCCTCTAAAGTTGCGTTTTTGTGTGACAAAACATGCGCCACAATTTGCTGGCGGTGGCCAACATGATTCCCAGGAGCTCTTGGAATGGTTTTTAGATGCTCTGCATGAAGACCTTAATCGGGTAATGGAAAAGCCTTACAGTGAACTGAAAGACTCCAATGGGCGTCCGGATAAAATAGTGGCCGCTGAGGCCTGGCAGCAACATCATGCACGCAATCAATCTATTATTATTGATTTATTTTATGGCCAACTGAAGTCAAAAGTCAGTTGTATGTGCTGTGGTCGGGAGTCGGTGCGCTTTGATCCCTTTAGTTTACTGAGTTTACCGCTGCCGGTGGAAAACTTTATATACTTTGAGGTTTTGGGTGAGTGGAATTGGATAGTTTAATTATTACAGTTTTTAAAAACAATTATTATTACAGTGGTGCTGTTGGATGGTTCGGTGCCTATCAAATATGGTTTGCGCTTAAATTCGGAAGCAAAATATTTCGACTTGAAACGTAAACTGGCGTCAGTGTGCTTTTTGAATCCCAACTTCATGTTAATTTGCGAAGTTTGGAATTCTCAAATACGCTATTCATTTGCCGACGATGATAAAATCAAACCTTCAACGGCCAAAGAGCTGTATGTTTATCAATTACCCGAAGAATGTGCTGATCGTTCAAGATCTAGCTCTACGCTGGGCATAAATATCGAAAAAGGTTTGAAAGATATACAAAGAAGTTCAGGTAAGGGGTATAGTATGTATTTTATTGTCCATCTTGTAATTTTTATTCTTTACATGTTCCAGCCATGTTGACAGCTTTCGATTCTTACTCTTCCTTAACTTTATTAAATAATTGTACTAATATTTCATCAAATAATCATACAAATTCCATTAACAATCTTAACAATGATGGCCAACAACAATTACAATATCATGCTGAACAGCAACATTCTTATGATGATGCACTGCCAATGCAAACAAAAGCCTCGTTAACACATCCTGCTACATCTTCAACTACGGCTGCTGCGAGTAGGCTGCAAAATAATTTTGAAAATGTTCGCTGCAATATGTCACTGGCCGATGACGACGACGATGAAACTGAAGATGATGATGTACATGTATCAACGAAGGTAAGGCGGTGCTTTGGAAACACTATGTGCATGCCCCAGAATTTATTATGCTTCAAGGTATGGCTACTAGTTTAAGGCAACACAATTGTGTATTTAATATTGTATAAGACTATAATGTTTACTTCTAGACTTGTTAAATTTTTTCTCTTGCAATCTCAAAATGAAAGAAAAAGGAAATTAAACAACAATTTTTTATATCAAATATTAATGATGCAATAATGTGAAACTTTTAGCAAATATATACATATTGAAACTTTGGGATTTCTCAACACTGAGTTAGTTTCGTGGTTTATATAAACCAATAAGTAGATTTGCTTGTTTAGAAAAATAAGTAAAACTGATTTTATATTAGATACGTTTTCTTGACGCAAATAATTTTTTTGTAACTTAAATAAAAGATATTCGGCAATTGTTTAAAAGAACTAATTAAGCTAGATATGGGTAATTCCATAGTCACATACGTGACAGTCGCACGCTTCAATGAGACAAACACTACCGAAAGCGTTAACATTTTTTTTTACTTCTTTTTGTTTTTGTATGGAGCATGAAAAGCTATACATTTGGTAAAAGAGAAAAAAATAATCAAACATGCAGCTCATAAAATAAAAGCAATTAAAGGCGATGACGTGGCGTGACAAAAATAGAAGTTGGTGTTTTCCTTGTTGGCAAATATGCAAAATTCTGCGAACTTCGTCGGAATGTTTTGCAAATATTTTTTGTCATAATTCCCAACGTTATAAGTGATTTATTTTTTAATTTTCTGAATTGTCATAACTTTTCTTGATTATCCCCTACAGCCCGATGTTTGGTTCATGACGTTACGTGATGTAACGTGACATAGTTTACCATGTGATACTTCTACTAAATTTTGTTTTCAATAACTGTTTGTTATATAATTCATGAAAGAAAACAGGCTATACATTTTATTTTTATTCTTCATACAAATTTTTTAAAATTGTCCTGCTGTCTTCTTTGTGAATAGGGTTAGATAATTTTTTGATTTAAATATTACTTTTTTGGGAATATGCAGTTAAAGCCATTTTTATTTCAAATTCTTTATTACACGAAAAGTAATGATGTTTTTGTATTCCAGGAATATTTGGCAAGTCATCCTTCCATTTTTCTACTAAAGTTATAGAAAAATTTTCTATGTCCTCTGAGGAAATATAAATTACGTGAATACCAGAAATATGACTTCGAGCACATTCAAAAAACGAAAAAGCATTTTGCAATACAAAATTTTTTGTTTTTGTGATCTGCCAAATTTTCTTTTTATGACGGCTCCTAACCCGTCAACTACACCTTTGCCGTGAGACGTTGCAAAGTAGTTCCACTCGATATTCTTCCAACCAAATTTTAGGAGGCAATCAGCCAAACTTCTGGAAATAAATTTGTTTTTAAACTGTGATCCACTGCCATCTGAAAATATATAAATATTTTGAAATTGGCCGCATTCACTTTTTATCTGATGTAGAAGTGTCGTTAAGAAGCAATAAACATCAAGCTTATTCTGAGTAAGTCTATCAGTTATTATTGCATAAGATTTTGTGCCGCCACCAAACCAGGCAGCACACGTAAAAATCGTTACTTGACGGTAAGAAAAGTGAGGGCTCTGAATTTCATTTTGACATATTCTTCACTTATTATAATTTATATCAGGTGACGGACGTGACGAAGTTAAAAGTACTATAAAAATATAACAGTGTATGATATGCTCCAATTAAATGTTTCAATAAATTAAGATCATTACACTTGATTAACGTAAAAAGTTTGAAACACTTGCGACCACCGACTCAGAAGAAATGACAATTTATGATGTTTTGTGGGTACGAGTGTTACATTAAAATGTTAATGAAAACAAATTGAAAATTTACCGCTACCTGATCTGTATAATCATGTATTTTTATTTTTTTGTTAATTTATTATTGTTGTAAAAATTGTTTATCAAAAAGAGAATTCTCCCATCACCACTCTTAAGGAAGTAAATATTTAAGAGAAACTACCATTAAAAATTCAAAAGAGTCTGACCAACGCCGTTGCACAACTTTGAAGTCCAATAATTGGCCGCGGAAATAAAAATACGTTTCGAACTCTTTATTTTAATACATTTTAAGTGTGTTTCTTTAATAAAACACGAAAAAGAAAACGGTTTTAAGCTTTTATTTTTTCACACGTGGTTGACATTTCTGTGGAAATACCCATATACGAAAAATAGAGAAAAAACTTTTTATGCAGCTTAAGTCTTTACCTCAAAGTGTTAGTCACTCGAATTTTTTTTATTTTTTTTTTTTTTTCAAAATTGTTTAACACTCTAAGTTATACAAAAAAATTATTTTATTAATAAGAGGCTTATAAAACAAATTTTGTTATGAAAATTTGTCCCATCAACCTGTTATTAATCGGAAAAAATTTTTATAAATTGTGCCCTAAATATTTTCTATATATATTTTTCAGACCAGTTTCAGCTATTCATCTTCCTAAAAGCATTAGTTGCTCAGTTAAAAAACTTTAAGGCGATAGACGAAAATAGCGTATAAACCAGGGATTTTGATTTCGTACGAATTATAAAAGGAAAATGTACTTATTACACCAGAATGATACCAAATTTTATACCCTCCAAAAAAGAATTGTCATTCCGTTTATAACGTAGCGAAATATCCATCTGAGATCCCATAAAGTATATATATTCTTGATCAGTGATGAAATCTAAGACGATCTGAGCACATCCGTCCGTACGTCTGTGGAAATCACGGGTCAGTCCAAACGAAAAGAGCCAGACTCCTGAAATTTGGTATAAATATATGTTGAAGGATAGCACAGGTCAAGGCAGGAAATGGGCTGAATCGGGCAAGAGGGAAAAAAGTTCCCCTAAGAAGAACTAAACCAACCTATAAAAACAATATAATTTTTAAAGTTTTTTTTTGTAATTTCGTTAAGCAAATGATATATTTTTATGCCAAAGAAGATCCAAACGCGTTAAACTTGGAGCCATAAAATAAAAAAAAATCGATTTTCGGACCCCGCCTCCTTTAGTAGGCGTTATTATATGCAAAAATAGTGTAAAAATTTAACAAATTGTTTTACTTAAGCCTACATCCCTTAAAAATAACATTTTTAAGCTTTAATGACGAAGCTGAGACGTAACCTGGTACTCCTCTGCCCTACCCCCTCCTTGCCCTTTGCCCACTAAATGGCCCTATATAAAAAAAATTAAATAAATTTTCTATTTAATTATCCCAAACATTTATTTTTTGAGTTTCATGACAAAGGTGAAATGTCTCCTCCCGGCCTTTGCCAGAGAGACGCCGACAAAATACAGTTTTAATACCCTGCAAAAAGAATTGGACACCATAAAGTATATACATATATTCTTGATCACTGATGAAGTCGGAGACGATCTAGCAATGCCCATACGTTTGTCTGTGGAAAACATGATAGTCTATTTTTGGACCCCGCCCCCTTTAGTGGGCATTGACGTACGATATTATATGCAAAAATAGTTTAAATATTGAACAATTTGTATTCCTTAAGCCTATAAGAAGCTGAGATGTTGTCTGATCTTGCAGAGGTGAAACGTCTCCCCTACGGCCCTTCCCGGAATGACTCTGTCAAAATAGGGATTTAAAATTGGGTACAGAGATTTCTTAAAGGAACTCTGTCCCAACAAGTTAAACATTTTAAATTTACTTACTAAATATTTGGAGGGTATTTGAGATTCGATCCGGTCGAATATAACGTTTTTACTTGTTACTTTTGAAATTTGTTTGAAATCCCCTTCATGCTTCTCTTTCTATTTCTTGGGGCTTCACTCATTTTAACAGCAGTAATTTGAATGCATGTAATGAAAAAGGAACTTTATAATTTAACGAATCTTTATTGCATCATTAATATGTTTTGCATATAAATAAATAAAAATTTTTTTTGGTCAATAAGAAAAACGCAATTTTGTATAGGCTTTGCTGTCTGTCGTTGTGTGAAACTTTGCAAAAAAACCAAAAAGTAAATATATATAAAAAAATAATTAAAATACGTACATACATAATTTAATGAATGTTAGCCAGAAAAGTGCTGCGTCGCAAATAGCAGCAACAACTATTATAAATATGGAAGTACTCGTATTCATACCTTTTCTGAAAAATATGCACACTTTTACACACATTTTTTGGTAAAGAATGTGTCAACTTTGTTTTTCTTTAACGTATTAAATAAAAAATCTGTTTAATGTAGCAATACTTTTTGATAATTTAATTTGTAGTGGTTTTGGTTTTAGAAATTTAGTTTTTGATTTATAATTTACAATTAGTGTTTGGTTTTTGTACAAATTTAGGAGAATAGTGGTGAATATGCTATTGCTTATTATTGTCGAACGTTTTAATTACAATATGAAAACACTTTTACCGTTTTCCGTTTTTTAAGGGTGGATTACTTCCCTTCGAATCAAACAATTCCCAGTTCTTGTTAGAGCTTTAATGTTAAATAAATCATGTAACTTTTAATAATTTTGGGAATCTACGCAAAGTTTTTCATATATATGCAGATATAAGCAATCTGTATTGAAAACAATTTACGGCAGTGCTAAAAAAAAAAATTAATCCATTGGTGATAAATACAAGCATGTTTTTAAATCATGTTATTTATTCTATCCAACATATTGACTATTAGTCGATATCATACGTTTTAAGACCAAAATGTGTCCCGTGGACTATGTAATAATAAATGAAATTACCGTATCTGGAGATGGTAATGCCCATAAGTCATATACGAGAACCCAATGAATCCTCAGAGTCAAAGTTTAGTGTCGATTTTGAAATGGTGGCATATTTTTAGCCCATTTTTCATACGATATTAATACAAATTAAATTGAGAAAAAAATTGTTATCGCCTAAAATCGAAAGCACCAAGAGTCAGACATCTTATCAAACAATTGATTCCTTGTGGGCATTAAAAAGGATAACTTTAAAAAAATATGTGCTAGTTATTTGTTCAAAAAAAAATTTATTTTTATTGGGAACGACACCCAACTATCAGAAAAACCAAACCAGGGGCCGTAGCGGTTATAACTTTTATATTAAAAATTATATTTTTTTCCATTAGTTCCCGAGTTTTCTTTTTCGCTTAGAAAATAAAATTCATTTCTTGATTTTAATTTTTTCTTCACAAAATAAAAGTTACATATTTCTTAATTTTTAATTGTTCCCAAGAATATAAAAGTTATTTCCTGACTTTTAATTATTCCTCAGAAAATAAAAGTCATTCCTAAAAAATAAAAGGTATTTCTTCATTTTTATTTATTCTCCAGAAAATAAAAATTATTTCTTGATTTTTATTTATTTCTCAGAAAATAAAAATTATTTTTTTAGTTTTATTTATACCGCACAAAATAAAAATTATTTCTTGACTTTTATTTATTCCCCACAAAATAAAAGTTATTTAAAAAAATAAAAAAAGTTATTTCTTCACTTTTATTTATTCTCCAGAAAGTAAAAATTATTTCTTGATTTTTATTTATTCCCCACAAAATAAAAGTTATTCCTAAAAGAATGAAAGTTATTTCTTCATTTTTATTTATTCTCCAGAAAATAAAAATTATTTCTTGATTTTTATTTGTTCCCCAGAATTCAAATTTAAAACTGGGATTACACCATGAAAATTTAAAAGTAAACCAATTCCGTCGCTTAAAAATACATGCACAATTCACAAGACTTATTGTATCGCTTATCGTTGTATTTGAAAAGACAATTTCAAACAAAATTTCTTAAAACGAGAACAAATTATGTGTAAAATATTTTTACATGAATTAGATCCTGCAGTGTTTGTATTATTTTGACCTTGTAAATATTTTCTACAAAATAAACTTAACGTTTTTTTGGCATTCTTGGATGCGATGTGTAAGCCAATATTCTCCTATTCCTCTTCGATTTGTTATGGTAGAATTGGTTTATTTGTATCGTAAAGTTGAAGACATGTGGGATAAAATAAAAGACATGTTTATGTTGCTGTTCATGGTTTATCGTAACTTTTTTGACATGGAAAATGATTTAGTGGCAGAAACAAAAAGTAAAATATAAATAGCTGAAGGTGGTTTTAAATTCTAGTCTTTCAATCTTATTCTCTGAAAGACTAGGATTTGATTGCCCAGGACACAAACCCAACGGTACGATGCGAATGGACCAATTGGACCATATGAAATTACAAATTGTATATGTGTGTATATATGATTCTTTTTTAAATGAATTTGATTTTCGCTTAATAAATTATTCCGATATTAATACCAATTTTTTTTCTTTGCCAAAACCCCGTATAATTGTAGCAATAGTATTTAGTAATCTTTTAGTTTTAATAGAGCACCCTTATTTCTAGTTAAACATGTTTTTAGTTTTGTTTGTTTTTCGCAGCGAAAGACTTTTTTGTATTTAAAATTTTCCATTGCAATTCGGTCCTGTCAGTTAACCTACTCTTTACTGCTATTTTCTTTTTTCTTTCGTATTTAATTTTATTTAGGTTGTGGTTCTAGCAAATGTGCTTGTGGTGCGTATTTGTTTTTTAAAATAAATTTTAATGTTTAATGCTTGAAGCACCTAAATAGCTTAAAATTTTAATAATCGTATTATAGCCTTAAATCAATTAATGCTGCCTAATTATCAATAACCAAAGCACACTTGCTAATTTATATAATAACATTGATCCCTTAAACTGATCGTGTGAACTTTTCCAATTAAATGTAATTTTTTTAATATGATTGTGTATTTTAAAAAACCAACAAACATGTTGTTTAGCAAACACCCAACATAAGTCGTAGTCCCGAAAATACTTTTGTTAATGGCGCCACTATACACAAACATATATCCACCTCTAAGCTATTACATGTCACCGAAGCAAACACTTGTTCCTCCTCATCTGTTACTGCTACACATTCCGGTGAAAATTCCATGGAAAGTTCTACTTGTGATCCCTTAACAAATTTAAATACCGCTAATTCCTCAGAACCGACATCAGTATGTGAAGATCTGCGGCGCATGAGCGATTGTCCTTGTCGCCTTAATGCCTCGGCGGATGAAAGTAATGGCCAACGTTTAAGAGAAGCCGAAATTAATCATCAAAATTTCATACAGCAAGAATTAAGAGACACCTTAGGAGCTGCAAATGCTGTAATGCCAGCCGTGGGAGGTGGAGGTGATGCGGCTGCTTTGGGAAATGGCTTGTTTTCCAGAGTACCTTCTCAATATTATAAAGTTGGAAAATATCTAATGGCTGTCCATCGTAAAATAACTCGTCAAGACAGTTATTTTTTGTCGCATCATAAAACTCGACCCAGCATATTTGGTGTGCCTCTGATAATACCCAATTTAGAAGGCGGCACAAATAAGGATTTATATTGTGCGGTATGGCTACAAGTCAGTCGTTTATTAAGTCCATTGCCAGCGTCCACCGATCAAGCCAATCATGCGGCAGATTGGTAAGTATGTAGTAAAAATATAATATTTGCTTAGCACTGATTTCGTAATAAAAATTTTATTTTTGGCACCGTTCGGTTTAGTGCATCACCCCATCCCGTGGACCATATAAACTCATATATCCTTCTCATATCACGGTTAGATAAATCTAAAAAAATTTGCCAGGAATAGACTGCACACGTAACACCCTCCTTTTTCAGAGAGGAAGACAGGGAGAAAGAGAGAGAGAGAGAGAGAGAGTGAGACAGAGAGGGTGAGAGCTGAGTAATTGTGCTCTACATTGTACTCTTTTTGCATTATACATATTTTGAAGTCATAACGCGGTAGATTCAATATTATAGATTTGGTGAGTTGCTCATGAGCAGAAGTCGGCGGCGGGTTGCACGTGAGAATAAAATTACTTTTGAGAGCCACACACATGCTTGTACTGAGTACATATAGTTACTCTCATTCTCGTACGAACCTTCAATGGAGATGTTGTTATTGTCGTTGTTGTATGTTTATAAAAAATTCCTTGCTGTTGTTGCTATTGTCGTTGTTGTGTTTATGAAAAAGGTGTATGGAGAAAAATTTTATTTTCTCTCACCCATCAAACTTAAAATGAAGATGTATGTGTTTACCGATACCTGCTCATGAGTTACACCCTAAAAATTTTCAGATCTACTGCAGTCATATCAAGAGAACTTAAATATAGAGCCGATGATATCCTTAAGTCATCAAAGCCACATTGTCACAAATATATTATTCTGAAGTAGAGTTGTTTTAGGATATGTTTAAAAAATAAAATACATTCGCTTAGCGTACTTTTTAAGGGTTGGCACCCCTGTCTTCAACACATGTTCACTTTTGTGCTGTTACTGAGAAATATACAGTTTGGAAGGCACTAGTACACTCTAGTGTTTTTGTTGACAACGTAATTTGGGTTTTTCGATACCAAAAAGGGAAACTAATTGAAAAGTTAAATTTATGGGATTCGAATAAATTTTTGTAATCGCTAAAAGTACACAAAATGGGACATCACTACACAACTACCGTTTAAAAGTTTGAGTTATTTTTTGCGTTCAATAAAAATTTAAAATTTTTGGTGTTTTAAGAATTAGTTTTCTCTGCTTTCTAAGGTGAAAATTTAAAATATAATAATCGAACCTTCAACCTCTAGTTATTAATAAACACAAACACATACGTTTTTGTTTTTATATGTATTTTGAGTTATTTTTCTTAATTTCTTTTCACTCTGTAATTTAGTGAATTTCGGTAAAAAATTTCGATAAAAAGTTGTAAGTTAAGCTGAGTTAATTAAATATATGTTTTTCTTGTTATACTATAAACGTTTTTGGAACAATTTGTAAAAAAATATGTTGTGCATATTTGCATCTTTTAGTATGATATAGAAATATATTGTTGCATCTACTATCTAAACAGCAATAAAACATCTTTATTAGATTTTTGAGAATCAAAGTAAAAACATTTTTAAGAAGAAAAACTGTAATAAAAATGCCCGCAATATCCTTAATTGCAGCTGCAGAAGAAAATAAAATAAATGTAGAAAAAATACGATATTTGTGCCTTTTCGTAGTTTTACGTGCTGCCACTAGAGTTTTTTTTTATAAAAACGTACTAGAATAAGAGTACGGCAACACTAAATAAACAAATTCCGTATTTTCTTGTATCTTTGAGGAAGTATTTAGAAACATGTAAATTTTTTATTAAATTTGAATCAAATAAAATTTATTTTAGAGAAATAAACAAAGAAACAGCATAATTTACAAATAAAAAGGTATCATGGGTACTTTGTACACCATGAAAATGCTTCAAATATCAATTCCACATAGAAAATTTAAAGTGGTTTTATTCCGAAAAATGTTTCGGAATACTTTTTCCATAAAAGCAAAATGCGGAATCAATTCCACGTCCGAACGAAATTATTCATTGTGACATGACTGATAGTGTTCAGACATGTTAATATTCAATATATTGCAATAATGATCTTACTATTCACATATAAAAAATCTAGTCAATTCAATTAACGTATGACAACTAAAAGTAAAAAAAAAATATATTTATGAGGACCCCAAGTTCAAATCTGGCATAATTTTTTTAATTCCTTTTTTTTAATTTTCTAATTCATAATAAATTTAATGTCAGTAATTTAACTTCAGCATAGTTTGATATATTTTGTTAATGTTTCTTTTTTTACTTTTGCCACAATTTAGGTACTAAGTCTCGACTTACTTTGTTCAGTGAGTTGTCTTCTGCTCACTAAACACACTTTTTAGCAGTGCTGCATTTGTAATTTTACTCAATGTTATAATAATTTCATATTTTTTGAACAATAATTATAAAAAAAAACCATTACTGAATAAAAATATTATTGGAAATAAAAAATATTATTTAAAATTTTAAGGAAAATCTATTTTTGTTTAAAGAATTTGCATAAAACTTACTCTTTTAATATTCTAGTGACGACAGTTTGGGCTATGATTTTCCATTTTCTTTGCGTGCCGTTAAAAATGATGGCTTAACGTGTGCTTTATGTCCATGGTCAAGCTTTTGTCGTGGCTGTGAAATACCCTGCAATAATGAATATGTATTACAAGGTAATTTATTTACCAGGAGCTTGAGTACAAGTAAGTTTCTTGCATATGTTCTTTATACAAATCTGTTGTAATTGTTGTAAACTCTAAAAAGGTAATGCCTCAACACCTAAAATGATGCCAAAATATACAACAAACTCTTTGCCTAATATAGAGAATAAGAAACCCCTTGCAACGAACTCATTAGATAGAGACTCATTGCAATCCCAGCAATCAAATACACAAGTAATAACAAGAAATTGCAGCGATATATTTACCATTGCAATAGATTGGGATCCCACAGCATTACATTTGCGCTACCAAAGTACTTTGGAAAGGGTAAGAAGAGTATTGAATGAAACAAATAAAAAAGAATATTGGGGAAATGTTTTGGATTTTATTGCAGCTGTGGGTAGATCATGATACAGTGGCGGTGTGCCGTAAAGAACAAGTTGAACCGGTGGACTTGAATCATTGTCTTAAAGCTTTTACCTCCGAGGAGAAACTGGAGCAGTGGTATCATTGCAGTCATTGTAAGGGTAAAAAGCCAGCCACCAAAAAATTACAAATTTGGAAACTACCACCCATATTAGTAAGATAAAGTTTGCTTATAATTTATTTTGAATAAGATTTTATTATTGCATTACATTTTCTCAACCCAGATTGTACATTTAAAACGTTTCAATTGTGTTAACAACAAATGGGTTAAATCGCAAAAAGTGGTACATTTTCCATTTGATAATTTTGATCCCACGCCTTATTTGGCAGCCGTACCTCAAGAAACGATATTGCGCCACAAAGAACTACTCGAAATGAATGAAAATTCTCATACTCTGGCTGAAATTTCCGAAAAAGATGATGCTTCAATATTTAATAATAAAGCCTTAGAAACTCAAACTCCCACATGCATTACGCCCTCGCCAAACAACGGTAACACTGGCACCAATATTACCCCCACCAAAACCTCAACAAATACTACCACAATTTCTAACAACAAACCTCTTAATGGTCTAACCAAAGAGGCACAATTATCTTTAAACGATCAAGTTAATAATTTGCTGAATTTACAAAATCATACTCAAATTTTAGATAAATGTAGCAATATTGTTGCCTATAATACTACAACAGCCGACTCAAGCAATCATACCAACAATGATAATTTAACACAAATCGATGATTTAGCTGAGGATGAAAACTCAGACAAAATATTAGATAATGACTCATTGCGGAAGAATGAAGGTGAGAGCACGATGACCAGACGAAAACGTTTAATATCGACTAGTTTAACAAAAACGCCCATTATTGATGGTGAATTTGAAGATTATCATCAACATCAGCTGAAAAATGGTGAAGATAAGTTTGATCCAAAGTATAAACTTTATGCTGTTGTGGTAAGTTTGAGAGAAAACTAAATTAAATTATTGGTTTTTTAAATCCCCTTTCTTTAATTTACCTGAACTAAAAAAAGAAGAATAAGCATACAAACTTTAAAAAATTTGTTTTTTACAAAAAAGTATTTTTTTTTAAATGAATGCGATTTAAGCTTCTCCAACAGCTTATTTTCCTTTAGAAGTCATTAAAAAACGTATTTATAAATAATAATTACATATTGAAGAAAATCTGCTATAAAAAATCAAACCTTAAAAAATTTATTTATCAAAATAAAAATCTTTTTTCGCAAAATCTTTTCTTTTGAAACTTCATACAAAACTTATTTATTAGAAATTAGTGGATTTTGGAAAAAAATCCGTTACAAACACGCTAACTTTAAAGAATTGATTTTTGCAAATTTAATTTTTTTTAAATGCGTGCGATTTAATCTTTTTTTGTAAAAAATTTCTTAGAAACCTTTTTTATTAGAAATAAATATGTTTCGGAAAAAATCTGTTACAAACATGCGAACTGTAAAAATTTGATTTTGACAACAAGGCCTATGCCAAGAAAAATTTTCGAACTTGTGAAAAAATTTCGAAATTATGAAAAATCTTTGGAATCATTATATGTGGTGACAATTGAACAGTCGAAAACATTAAAATATTTTGTAAATGTTTACTTTCTCTTTGTGAATGAAGGTTCATTTTAGAAAATATTTCTTTTTTTTTTGCATTGAAAGTATAAAACTGAATTCAATTATACTTATCGCGGAATTGATTTTGGAAGAAGCTTAATCGACCATTTTTTAAATACATGCTGTTGTAGGGTTGAATTTTTACTCTTATTTTTGACAACTCGTAAATAAATTATAACTACTTTTCAAGCTTTAAATATTCAAATATATATTTTTTTAAAAATCCCATTTTAATCATTATTTTTCTTTTAGAAAATAAAAGTTATTTTCTGAGTTTTATTTGTTCCTCAGAGCATAATAGAATAATAAAGATATTTCTTGACTTTTATTCAGTCCTTACAAAATAAAAGTTGTTTCTTGATTTTTATTTATTCCCCAGAAAATAAAAGTTATTTCTTAATTTTTATTTATTCCTCTCAAAATAAAACTTATTTCTTGATTGATTGATCTTATGGATTTAATAGCGTGTGTTTATATATTTTTCAACAATTCTTCGTTCATCATTAAGTTCTTCATTTTGAAATAAAAATAAGATATAACTTTTATTTTCTGAGGAATAAATAAAGATCAGAAAACAATCGGTAATGTCGAGTTTTATTTTAATGAAATTTAAACAAATAATAATTAATCTGAAGGCAGTTCATATAACAAGTGTAGCCAGCACTTCCTTTTTAGTTTGATTTCTTTAGTTTATATTTGGAAAATTATCGTTATTTGTGATACCTAGTATTTTTATCTTTTAATAAATATCTGCTTTGTTTTTTGCATGTTAAATCAGTAAATGGTTTGATGCAGGAGTTTAGACATATTTAACAAGAAAATGTTTAATAAAAACTCGGCAGTTTGTAATACACTTAAAAAAATTATAGATTAAATGAAATTTATTTGTTGATGGTTAAGCAATGTTTATAAACAAATAAATCTGATTTAAAATAGAACCAAATAAAAATTTCATAAAAATTATTTTATTTTTAATCTATTGTAAAGTGCTGGATTTGAAAGCGAAAAACGCCAAACACGATAAGGCCCAATATCTCAAGTAAATTACACTAAATGTTTTATCCTTTAATTTTAGTCACACTCTGGCATGTTAAATGGCGGTCACTATGTTTCCTATGCCGCAAATCCAAATGGCTCATGGTATTGTTACAATGATAGTTCATGCCGTGAAATATCCAGTCAACCCAATATCGATCCCAGCTCAGCATATTTATTATTTTATGAACGCAAGGGCTTGGATTATGAACCGTATTTGCCAAACATCGAAGGTCGAACAATACCAAATGGTGGCCTGGGAGTTTTAGAAAATGACGAAACCGAAAATGACCTAAAGAAAATGTGCACAATATCATAAAATTTTATTGATTAAAATAGAAAAGGTACAACAAAAATGGAGATGCAGATAAAATATTAATAAAACTATTCAAAACCACTAAAGACGCTGAGCGTGTAATTCAAATTGTGATTATTATATAATTTATAGGTATGTTATTATTTTTTTTAATATAATACTTTTTTAATTCGTATATATTACTTAATGTTTGTTTTGTTTAAGAAATTTTTAATTGTTTCGAGAACGAAAATAAGATAATGAAAGGAAACAAATTGAAATGTATAACAGACGGATTTTTAATAATTTTTTTTTGTTAATTTTATATTATTCTTATAATTATATGTAATATGTTATTAATAAATTATATTAGTCGAATTTAGGATTTTTCTTTTTTTATTTTTTTCTTTATTTAGTTAAGGTGTTATTTTGTTATAAACAACATTTTTTCCACTAAATACATATGTATTAGTTTTTTTTTATTACAGTACATGTTTTTGTTGTATATACATATTAAACAAAAAGATAATTTTAATTAAGAAATATTTCAAATAAAACAGAGACTAAAGATATTGATGCATTATTAACTACTTCATACATTCTAACATCTAATACACGAAACTTAATTTTTCTAAGAAATCTGTTGTGGTTCATAAATTATTTGGAAAATTCAGTGTAAAAGACACGCGGTCAGTATATGTAGATACTCAGCACACTGGTCGTCGTGTTGCAAATTTCAAGGTTTTGAAATAGGTCTTTTAAAAAATGAAAAGTCAAACTTATTTTAAACGGCTTATGTGTTCTTAACATTTGAAAACCATCTACATATGTGGCCTTCTCCGAGAAAAGGGACCTAGTGTGTAAAAAAATCGCATCTCCCAACTGAATGTGTGTTCAAAGTGATAATGCGTTATGAAACTTTAAATGCGTTTTTCTCAAAACTTAATTTTCACACACTAGGTCCCTTTTCTCGCAGAAGGTCACATATATTTCATTATATGGTATAGAGATTTAAGAGAAATACTACGGATGTACGTAAATATGTATATCGATGGCTTAATATAAAAAAAGACCTAACTCGATTTTTTGCTACTTTACAGTAGAAGAAAAAAATTTACTGCCTATTTCACATTGTCGAACGAATTCTTGCTTTCGTACAAATACACTTAAACCAAAAATAAAATTTTATAAATTGTTTTTGTTTCAAATGTATTTATACGAAAGAAAGAATTCATTCGACAATGAGAAATAGAGAGTTAATAAAATCCGTAAAACTTATGATACAAAAAAAGTTTTGAAGGCTTTTTAATAAAATGTTTTGCATCTTTTTATTAAAAATTACATCAAAACATATCTTGTGTCAGATATTTTACGAATTTTACTAAGTTTTTTCCCTCTACTGTGAAGTAACAAAAAATCGAGTTGGGTCTTTTTTATATTAAGCCATCGATATATAGGTTGGGCAAATTTGAGGTTAGAAAGTAAATTGCCTGTCAAATGATGAAATGTCAAGAATTGAGCTGTCATTGGTTGATATTTATTTAGTAAAAAGTTGGGCAATTTTAACTATATGAAACGCTACACTCTTCAATAGAAAATTTTAATCGTGAAAATTCACTTTTAAAATGCTGAAAATTATACTGTATCACTTCGCGAAATTCGAGCAGCTTTTCCTCTTAATCAGACTCCGGCTGAGACCGCTGTGCGCTTCTACTGTCAAAGGAAATGCTTAAAAGGGAAAATTGTTAACTCGAGAACGAGTCATCCGATTTTCAAAAGTAAAACACCCGAAGATGTGTAACAAAATTGTATTTATTTTATATTAAATTGAATTAAGATTTATAGGCTATTTGTTCGAAATTTGTTTTTAAATCTCAGAGAGACATGATAAATATTCCAAGGCACAAAGGAAAGTTAACATCAGTTTTTAGTTATTCAACTTACACAGCAGAGCGGAACAGCTGTTTTCGAAAGCCGCAACACTTTCATCATCAGTGCTCATGCGTATTGTGTTTGTCACCACTTATTGGATGGCTTAGTTGAATGTGATAACAGTTCTTATATAAACAAATTTTATTAGGAAATAGAATCCGAGAACTGATCAACATATTATTGTTTTTAATACCTGTGTTACCGTTTCATTATTTTATGTCCCATTTTTCTGAATTTTTTTTGGATACCTGCGTTAAATTGACAATAAAATCCAAACTTTTTAACC
Source organism: Linnaemya tessellans (assembly GCA_951800035.1). NCBI lineage: Eukaryota > Metazoa > Arthropoda > Insecta > Diptera > Tachinidae > Linnaemya > Linnaemya tessellans. The sequence goes on from OX637535.1 coordinate 99,595,131, forward strand.
GATTTTTATGGTTTGTAGCTCATTTTATTTTTAAGATATGTAGCTCTCAGGAAAATGTGCAAAATGTTGAATATTTGCTTTATCTCTTTTTTAATCAAATTTTTAAACTGAAAAAAATTACGAATTTTGCACCAAAAAAACATTTTTTCTCCATTAATTTCTGGATAGTTCCAAAACGATAAGAGATAGACTAAAATTACATTCGACTAAAATAAATACAATTTTGTTACGCATCTTCTGGAGCTTTACTTTTGACAATCGGATGACTCCTTCTCGTGTTAGGGTGAAATATGTCTCCGTACCTGACTAATTTAGGAGAAAAAATTTGCCACCCCTATAAAAAAATCCCGACCTGATGGGATAAAACCGAAAGCGGATTTGAGTTTAGCGTATCAAAATCCATATAGTCCACATATGTAGTTTTATTTAAAGGAGGATTTTGCTGCTGAGCAGTGTTATTAGACAAGTTTGCTAAAGATGTCAGCCGATAGGTTGATTCATGCAAGTGTGGATACGGAAATTCCACTTTTTTTAACAGACCTCGTTGTTAATTGATTTCTTGTAAAATGTGAAAACTTCTAATTATTATACGCTTGCTAATTATTTGCGATATATTGAATAAATTTCTTGTAATTAAATGTTTCAAGCTAATAATTTAATAAAAAAAAATTGGTTCTTGTTTTATAAAATGTATGTAGTACGTAACTCCATGCATCTGACATCTTGTTTGTTATTTTAAACGATGCAGTATTGCCACACTGAAAATATTTAGAAATCACAATGTAAACAAAATAACTTGTATTTTTCTTCTTCTTGGAAGAAATTCAGCCACTCATTAAATGGGATGCCAACTTTTCGAACTGAACACTAGAGAATCTTTGAAAAAGTTCTTTTAAAACAAAAGCAACGCAAAGACTCCAAAATAGTTCAGTTGTTAAAAGTCTACTAGGATTTTTTGAAAAACAAAAAGAAGCAAAAAGTGTGAAATAATTTATGGAAATTAAATAAATTTGGAAAATTTTCCTTTATTTTGTAACTGTTTGAAGACGTCACGTCACTACATTAGACCTGATTGTATAATGCGGTGAAATTTATGCAAATGAAAATTTTTATACAAAACTGGAGTCAACACACATCGTGTATTCTTTATCTTTAATCTGAAGAGATTTTCAGCAAGAACTTTGTTTTCTAAAACAAAATAAATCAAAAAATTTAGATGAATATTATTCAAATTTTTATTGTATTACGAAGAGAAATTATGATCGAAAAATAATATCCGGCAAATGTCCACCATGCATCCAAATGATTTTGCAACTGAAATTGTAAATACACATAAAATGCAACTAAAACTTTTAATTAAGCTTCTTAAGGTATTTTTTTTTTATTACCACACTTTTCTGCTTTAAATGGTCACGCCTATATTTTAGAAAAAAAATTCTATTTTTGCATTTTGCTATGTAACTGCTTATATCTAAATATAAATTTTAATTAGCAAAATAATATTTTATTGCATAAAACAAGTCTTGTTATTTTCTTAAATATATTTAATTGCAACTATTTCGATACTAATTTATTGTCCAAGAATTTTACTTTATTTACATACACAAACATACATACATATAAATATAGGGACTTATGCTGTATACATAAATATGTAAACTGAATGAAAATTTATTATCGTAAATTCCTTAAATTTTATAAATTATATTACAAATATTTAAATTTTTTCTGTTTAATAATGAGAGAAATTATAAACAGTTAATTATAAAAACGCTTTACAGTATTGAAAGACAATTCAAAAACGATTTTTTTTATTTATTGTAAGATAAATTCTAACACAAAAAAGAATTTGGAAAGTAAGTATGATTTATGTAGCCGGCAACATTAAAAATGGAATTTGAAATAATTGTTCTTGTCTTATAACCACAGCAATCACAGTGGCAGATTTACAATTAGGCCCGTGGGGCCTGACCCTGGGGCGGTAAACTTTTCACAACTCAAAATTTTACAAGCCAAAATATGGAATGACTGACATCTAATAAAACAAGTTCCATCGAAAGTTTTTATTTGAAAACCGTTACATTTTCGCAATATTTTTGACCAACCCCGACATCGTAATCATGCCATCGTATATACCGAATTTGATCCCCATGCCTTTTTTTCTCTTCTCAAAATTGAAACAACCCTTTAAAAGTGGGCGTTTCATGACGATTGGGGAAATGAAAGCTTAATCGCTGAAAGCTCAATGACAAACCAATAAATGCAAATCAAAACTGCTTCGAGTATTAGAGGAGTACCACTTTGAAGGGGGCAAAATTGAAATTGGCGAATAAATAAATATATTTCGAGAAAAATTAATATTCACCTTAGTTTTTGGACAGACCTCTTAAATGTTAATATTAAGTCAAAATGTAGTATAACGTTTTGTAAAACAGAAAGAGTGGCGCATCAGACAGGGCCCAGAGCAGCAGAAAGCCTAAATCCGACACTGAGCAAACAAAAAATTTCTTTCAACTTTTGTACTAAAAACGACAACACTTTGTCATTTTGTTCCCGGCAGGGCAAATACGATGTCCCAAAATACCATTGAGTGTTTTGAGCTTAAAAATTAAAATTCGAACAAAAGTTCGAATCAGTACCAAAGTGTTTAATGAAGCTTTAAAAATTCATGAAAGTGGCGGTTCACACTATGAAACTTCTGTTGTTGCGGTTCTGATTTTGATTAAGAGTGATGAAATGTAAATATGTATCTACCATTTTTCTTCCTCTTTCTCTCTCTTTCACTATTTTTTTTTTATTTTCATTTATTTTTTTGTGTTTATATTTTCTGAAGACATAAAATATAAAAAAATGTAGATTTAAGCTATGTACGTTCACATCTATCAAATATTTGACGAAATAAGCGTAACCAATAGCTTTGGTTTAATTTAATTAAAAGAAAATTGAAATAAATTTTCCGAACAAGCAAGTGAGTACCTCTCTTCTCTCTTACTCATACCCGCATACAAACTGACTTGCTGCAAGAAACCGATGCATGTAATAGCGGACCATCCGTGCTGGAGTTTTGTAGTCTCCCATCGGACGCATCCCCAGGTGGCGGATAGGGGAAGACCGAGATAGTGCCTCATCTGATACGCTGCACAAGTGGTCAGCTGAGTCACTATCAGGTCTTTGGGTCTGACTCGAACTTGTGGACCTTCACACACCACTGAACGTCCACAGGTTTGGGTCGGATCAGGCTCCACACTAGGAAAACCCCATTCAAAGGATCTCATCAGCTTGGGCGTACCCTGCCAAAGAGGCGCCATGGCTGTCAGAACCAAGTGGGGGGCATCATCCGGGGCTACTTCCCACCTCTATCGACACCCCACCAAAGGTGAGGCAGAGATGGGAAGGAATCTGACACGTTCAACATTCCTTAGTTTGGGTTCGTGGCGGTAGCAGCCCCTACAGTCCTAATAGCGTTACACGACACACAACACTGTTGGTCGTGGACCGCTCTAGACAATGGAAGATGCTCCTCAAGAATGTAGGAAATCTGGGTTGGAGCCCGCGGACCAAAACTACACCACTTGTAAGGTTAAGGTGGTTGGTAGCAGTGTCGAGAACCTGAATGGCTAGTCAGTGGTTAAAGAGAACTAGTCGCTAACAGCTCCCCTCCGACGCCAGGGCACGGGTCGGTTGTAACCCAAAAATAGTTGCCTAACCCACGGCATGCCGTCACTGCGGTGGGTGGTCCACCTGTTACGCGCAACTCGTGGGAACAAAAATTGAAGAACAAAAAATAAAAAAACAAAACAAACCGCTAGCCCTCCCACTAGGGAAGATTACTGCGCAGTGTGTCCTTGGACGTAAGCCCAAGCACATCTGCAGCAGCAAAGGCTAAGGCCAGCAAAGGTGCGCCAACCGGAAAACCTCCGGCAGTGCCACAAGCACCAATTCCAAAATCGGTGGGTGCGCCAGCTGGAGCAAAACCAGCAGTGCCACATGCACCCGCCAAAGCAACATCAGCAGCTGCACCGGCTGCCTCATACACAGCTGAGGCACAAGCAGCTGCCTTAAATGACAAGAAAAGGCGCAATCGACAATTCGATGCGCGGAAAGCCTTCGCTGAAGAGCGGGCTGCTCGACGCCATATCGAGCAGTTAGGCAAAAAACAGGCCAAGGACTTAACCAGTGAGGAGAAATCCGCGCTGGCATGGGCCAAGGCCCGTCTGGCTGCACAAAGCGGCTCCAATGCTGCAGCGATCAGTAGTTCAGCGCCTAAAAGGCAACGCTCAGCGGAAGAGCCGCAACAGCAGCAAAAAACGCAGCCATCGAGCAAGCGCCCCAGGCAGGAGGCTACGGTTATAAATAGGCCTTACAGCGAAGTTGCAAGAAACCCGCAGGTAAGGGCTATTGTTGACCGCAGTAACAGCGACGGCTCAATCAACCACGAAAAATGGGGATTGATCTGTCAAAGATTACTGAATGTCTACCTGCAGAGTCCAGAGGGGATTCAGGGGCACTCGCCACAATTTACGGATGCCGGCTGGTTCCAGGGCCACGTCAAACTGGTCTCATGTAGGGACGAGCCGTCGACATCACAATTAAAGGATCTAATTGAGTCCCTAGGGGAAGTGTGGTCCAGCGCGAGGTTGGAATTGATCTCGGTCAGCGGCATTCCTCGCCGACCGAGAGCAATTGCGATCATTCCGGCGGAACCACATGACCCTGCGGAAATCCTGGACATCTTCCGGAGAGGAAATCCAGACCTACCTACCAGTGACTGGAGGGTAGTAAAGGTTTTCGAGCCGGTAGGTGCCCGTAGGAAGGCGATCGTGGTCCTGAATAAGGAGACGTTGTCTCTACTCCGGGGTAGGCAGGGCCTGGTGTACTATGGGTTCATGGGCATCAGGCTCCGTATATACCGGAGTGATGACAAACCCGATCCCGAAAACCCCGACCGAATGGAGGGGTCGCAATGGTCAGCCAATGCTACCACAATGGAGGGCATAGTCGACACCGCGGAATCATTAATTTCCGGATGTTCCTAAGCAGACTCATGTCTGATTGGAGACCTCCTGGAGAGACTGGAATTCGCGGAAGACGAGAACGCGCTCCTGGACCCAAATCCAGGAGACGCGGAAATCGTTGTCAACTATGACCCGGACGTTTAAAATGGCGAAGGTTATTCAAATCAACCTTCACCATTGTAAGGCAGCGTCTGCTGCGTTGACCCTCCGGCTCTCGGAGAGCGGAGAGGATATTGCGTTAATCCAGGAGCCATGGACCTCCAAAGGCAAAATTCTTGGACTTGGCGTAAAGGGCTGCAAACTGCTGTATGCCAAAAACTCAGGTAATGATGAAAAGAACATTAGATCCTGCATTCTAGCGAAAGCCAACCTGAATATCTTCATTTTATCTAATTATAGTGATGAAGATACGGTGACTGCAGCCTGGGAGACAGGACAAACCTCTGTGTGGTTTGCCTCCTGCTATATGGCCCACCTCCAAGTAACCTGGTCCGCAACTTGGTCCAGGTTGCAAATGCAAAAGGCGCTCCCATAATACTTGGAGCCGACGCAAATGCGCGCCACCATATCTGGGGCAGCACAAACACAAATGAAAGCGGTGAGTGTATATTTGATTTCATTCTAGAAAATAAACTAGTGGTGTCAAATCAGGGTTCAGAACCAACTTTTATTGTATCGAACAGACAGAAGGTGTTAGATATAACACTTGTTAGCGCAAAACATGCCAATTTAATTCGAGATTGGAAGGTCTCCTCTGACTGTTCCTTCTCTCGCAAACTTTTCAACGTGGCAAAGAGAACGGGAAACTGGACACTCTATAAAGCCTCCTTGAATAGATTCAAAAATGAGGTCAGGAACGCAAAACGTAAGACCTGGAGGAACTTCTGCACTATTGTAGAATCTACCTCCGAGACTTGCAGATTGCGTAAGATCCTAGCCAAACAGCCGTCGATACCCGGCTACATCCACAAAGAAGATGACAGTTGGACCACTAATGGTATCGAATCGTTAGAGGTTCTTATGGACACCCACTTCCCGGGTTCCCAATCTGATGTGGTAATACCGCAGGTATATCCCACACATAGCCAGCCTTCCGCTTCCATTGACATAGATGCGGAAAGGATTATTCCAGACTTTGGAATCGAGATGTCCTTCAGACTCCCGGATGAGTGTAGCGTATTGCAGGCGGAAATATCTGCTATTAAAAGGGCAGCGTTATGGCTAAGGTTTTATCGGATATCGAACCGGGACATCCAATTCATTACCGACAGTCAAGCTGCAATAAGGTCTCTTACGGGGGTGTATAGCACATCCCTACTTGTCCAGGAATGCCGCGGAGCCCTTGACAGACTTGCGGAACATTCACGCATCACCTTGAACTGGGTGCGGGGACATGGGACCACCACGGGCAACATTAGGGCGGATGAACTGGCGGGGAGAGGAACCACATTTCAGGAAGCCGACATCGACCAACTAAGTGGAATTTCACTCTCATCTTGCTGGAGACGCTTTGATGTTGCACTATTCGAATTGGCTCAGGACAGGTGGTTCAGAGAATCCACTTGCGAGATATCAAGAGTCTTATGGCCTCGCCTAGACTCTAGGAGAGCGAAGGATCTTTTGAACTTCGCAAGAGGTCAACTACGTAATATAGTGGCCACACTTACTGGTCACTGCACCTTTGGGGTCCATGCCAGGCGCATGGGGCTCCCCTATAACGACTACTGCTCCAGTTGCAATGATGAGGAGGAGGGGGAAAGCATTGCACACCTGCTCTGCTTCTGTCCTGCTCTGGAGGAGCAGCGCCTACAGTCTCTGGGTAAGGCACGCTTTGGAGACATTTCGGAGATATCGGAGATAGGGCTGAGATACCTGAGTCTCTTTATTAGAAGCAGTGGCTGGTTCGGCAGCTGACTCCCCTGGGGCGTGTATGCACGACCATAACTCCTGGTTTATGTATCCCATCTTCATCCTCACTATCCTTTTACCTTAACTTTCGACTATCCCTACTTCTTCCTCTTTTCTTATCTTTTCAATCCTCTTAAATACAGGTGTCACAAAGGGATCAAAATAATTGGACCCAAGTGGGCTGGTCTCTGTTTTTCCTTTCACCAGCAACCTGCTAACCTAACCTAATAGCGGACCAAGTACATACTAATTGTTCAATTACGGGTTTAATTGCTTCAATTTCCTAATTGTGAAATTAAGGAGCATGCATGTAGATGATATCTATTAATACTAAATAGTAGTGTCCAACTGACCGTTCAGGTTCGGCAAAAATGATGTACTCTGTAAACTTTACCGAACACAGAACTTTTTTTTATTAAATTACATATATATTATCATGTGCTAATGTAAAAATATTAGTAAAAATAAATATTAATACAAAAAAAAAAACAAAATAACGACAATCAAAATTCGTTACAATTTAAAAAATCTTTACAAAAATGCAACAAAACAAAAACGGTTCAATATAGCAATATAAATGTCCGTTAAAATTCTTACTACATACAAATTTAAGCTATGGCTTGAGCTACCAATAATAAAAAATATTGGAAAAACGTTCATATGTACTTAAGTATAAAATTCAAACCAAATAAGTTTGACTTAGGTATGATGGAACAAAAAATTCAGAAAAATGGGACATGAAGAAAAATAATCAAACGGTAACACGGGTATTATAACAATAACATGTTAACATCAGGTTGATACAGTTCTCGGATTCTTTTTCACAATAAAATTTGTGTAAATAGGAACTGTTATCACATTCAACTAAGCCACCTAATAAGTGGTGACAAACACAATACACATGAGCACTGATGATGAAAGGGTTGCGTCTTTCGAAAACAGCTGTTCTGCTCTGCTGTGTAAGTTGAATAAAACTGATGTTGACTTGCCTTTGTGCCTTGGAATATTTATCATGTCTTTCTGAAATTTAAAAACAAATTTCGAACAATTAGCCTATGAATCTTAATTCAAAAACGGTTCAATTTTATTTCGCAAAAAATTCTATTATTTATTTAGAAAATTGTCGCATTTCTCAAATTCACTTCTATTTTTTGTTTTTCGTAAATAAATTAAAAAGAGTATATACTACATATAACTGACAAAAAGTTCGTGCTCGGCCGAATTACTATTAGAAAATTTTATCAGCATGTGGTCATGAATCGTGTGTCAGCAAAATTCCTTTAAAAATTTGTGAATTTTGTCAAAAAAAAAAAGTACGGTTATCACGCCTCAGGACCGTCTTCACCAGATTTGAACCCCCACGACTTTTCCTGTTTTCTAGATTGAAGAGACTCCTAAAAGGACGAAGTTTTGCTGAAAGAACTCAAGTACATAACACAAATTTTATATCACAACTGTTTTGAGGATTGATAAATGGAAATTTACTTTGAAGATATTTCGTATCGAACTATTTATTGCTATTTTAAACTTAATTGATATTGATAGGCTAATGCTCTTAAGGTGTTCAATGCAAAAAGACATGATAAATACTCCAGGTATAAGTGAAAGTCACCTAATTTTTTTAAAACACTAAATATATTTAATTATTATAACACGGTGGCAACATTGCCCAATTGCAGCATTTAGTGCAGTGTTGCAATTACAGCGTTGGACGATTTCTAAAATTTTCTGTATTAAATATCATTTAGTATGAGTAAAAACTAAACTTTGATTCCGTTAAAATAAAAACATCACTTATATAAAATTTAAATTAATAGTACTCGCACTTTTATTTATAATTTAAAAACTATGCTTAATCAAAATATATACGTACGCAAATATTTTAATTTGATTTACTTTCTGCAGACTCACTTGACTTTACCAAACAGCCATCTTAATGAATTTTAGTGCATTTCCGGGGGTCTGTGTTAAAAATACCCACGTTGAGTATTCAAAAATGAAGCAAATTTAAAACACATTACGACAAATAGGACAAGTTGATTTTGAGCTGGTGGTGAACCATTTGTACTAAAAAATATAATATATATAATTTACGAATATTAATAAAAATTAAGAAAAAAAAAAATTGAAAATTAATTTTTAATTAACATTAAAAAGAATTTTGTTTTAAAACTAAATTATTTTTTTCATAAAAACGACACATAAAATTTTAAAATTAATTACCAAACAAGGCCCATGGAATTTCTTTTTACACGTTTTGCAGGTTAATTTTGGCAATTGGCACGTATCTTGATGTATAACCGTATAACAAACGTAACATTCTTCAACACCTTCGAATTTCTTATCAAGATTATTCTTCCACAAGGCCAAGCCATCGAATATAGTGCCATTCTAAAGTTTAGCAACAAAAAATATATTAAAAAACATGTGTTGGCGAATTGTTTGAAGTGAAGTGTTACCTGATGTGTTAGGAAAATGGTCAACTGCATGGCAACATTGCGTGATGTAGAACGACCGCCAATTTGTTTGTTGCAATCCACTTTTACCGATCCCAATGGATAGTTTGGCGCCAATGTTATTACCAATTCCATGCGAGCTTCATCAATGGAATATACAGCCAAAACTTCACGGGTCGATATGTGTACAGTAACCTGGTTGGTGAATTAAAAACAATAATTAACACGTTAAAAGTGGCTCAATGAAAAAGTGCGAAAGAGAATATAAAACAAGTAAAAACGTTATATTCGACCGGATCGAATCTTAAATACCCTCCAAATATTTAGTAAGTAAATTTAAAATGTTTAACTTGCTGGGACAGAGTTCCTTTAAGACGTCTCTGTACCCAATTTTAAATCTCTATTTTGAAAGAGTCATTCCGGGAAGGGCCAGTGGGGGAGACGTTTCACCTCCGCAAGGTCATAGAACATCTCAGCTTCTTATACGTAGCCTTAAGGAATAAAAATTGTTCAATATTTACACTATTTTTGCATATAATATCGTACGTCAACGCCCACTAAAGGGGGCGGGGTCCAAAAATAGACTATCATGTTTTCTACAGACGAACATATGGGCATTGCTAGATGGTGTCAGACTTCATCACTGATCAAGAATATAAATATACACTTTATGGGGTCTAATTCTCTTTGGAGGGTATTAAAACTGTATTTTGTCGGGGTCTCTCTGGCAAGGCCCGTGGGGGAGACATTTCACCTTTGCCATAAAACTTCAAAAATAAATGTTCGGAATAATTAAATGTAAAATGTATTTCATTTTTTTTTAATAAAAGGTAATATATAGGGTTCAAAGGGGGTGGAGGGGTTCGGACAGAGTAGTACCAGATTACGTCTCAGCTTCGACATTAAAGCTTAAAAATGTTATTTTTAAGGAATGTAGGCTTAAGTAAAACAATTTGTTAAATGTTTGCACTATTTATACATATAATAACGCCCACTAAAGGGGACGGGTCCAAAAATTATTTTCTTTTTATTTTATGGTTCCAAGTTTAATGCGTTGGACCTTCTTTGACATAAAAATATATCATCTGCTTAACAAAATTACTAAAAAAAACTTTAAAAATTATGTTGTTTTTTTAGAGGCTGGTTTAATTCTTCTTAGGGGAACTTTTTCCCCTCTTGCCCGATTTGGCCCATTTCCGAACTTGACCTGTGCTATCCTTCAAGATATATTTATACCAAATTTTAAGAGTCTGGCTCTTTTCGTTTGGACTGAATGGTGATTTCGACAGACGGACGGACAGACATGCTCAGATGGTCTTAGATTTCATCACTGATCAAGAATATATATACTTTATGGGGTCTCAGATGGATATTTCGCTGCGCTACAAACGGAATGACAAAGTGAATATGCCCTCGAATTCTTTTTTTGAGGGTATAAAAAAAAATCGGGAAGCTGTTAATGTTATCCCGTTTCGCAAAAGTCGAGTTTTCAGCAGATGTCGATGTTTTGAGGGTGGTTGACAACTGAAAGGGTGCATGTGTGTGTGTGTAAGTATGTGAACCGCTTGTGAGTTTTGAACGGCTTGGCCAAGAGTTCTATTAAACTTAGATTTCCTGCGAATAGATACCAATTCGGAAAATTGATTTCGAGAAATTCCAAAAAAAAGAAGCTAAGAAAATATGTTTTCCTAATGGGTTTTTAATAACTTTTAAACCGTTTTACCAATCGTTCTTGACATTGAATCCGGTCAAAATCGGTTGATGCGTTGGTGAGATATCGTAAACGAAAAAATTTAAAAAATATAAGATTTTTATAAGTCCGAAATTATATATGTGATAAATTATTGTTCTCAATTATTTTATAGGACTCGAAAGACTATATATCAATCACCGCTTATCACTTGAAAACCGGTTGACTCATCCCAAAGTTATAGCGGTTTGAAAATGAAATGAAAAATGCGTTATCAACTTTTTTTATTAGACTTTTGATATCGTAGAATTTAAAAAACTTAGAGCAGCGGGAAGTTGCAGGGATAGCCTTTGTGGGCAAACCTTTCATATTGTTTATTTATTATTTTATTTTGCCGAGCAAATTTGCTGCGGCGAAGTAGTGCTGATTTCAATGATCAGTGCCAAGGCGAATTAATGCCAGGTGAACTAATGGGCGAATTCTCTGCAATTTGAAATGTCAAAATCGTTTGGAAGTATATAGAAAAAAAGTTTTGACAGACAAACATGCTAAAAGTTAAAGCAGCACAAAGTAATAAAAAATCCGGAAAACTGCTGTCGAGTTCATCTTATATGAAGTCGCCTTGATCAGTGCTTTGCCCCTGTACAACAATTTACGTTTTTACTCACCCTATTGATTTGATGCCAAAAGCTGCAAAACTCTTTTATAGGGTGCTCATAAAAAAAGTATCATACCTGCATGTTTTCATGTTTCTCTTTTTTACTAGCGATTGCCGTCAATTCCTCCTGGCATATAATCGGTGAAACAAAGTTCGTGGTTAAAGTATCCACGAAAGTTTTTTGTCGCGAAGGGCTGGAATTCCACCATTTTCGTACCACAGCTGGCAGCTTGCTCAAAACATCGGTGTACATGTGGCAGACATACTTTTCCAAAGATAAATTTGGATCTAAAAATAAATTAAAAGATGTCATTTTATTTACACGTCAAATTAATTATTTTTTTACACATAATTTTTTTTTAAGAATTGAGAATTCTGAAGAATTTATTTACAAACTTCTTTACAATGGCCATAAATTTTGAAGAAATTCCCAGTGATATTGAAGTGTCTGTAGAAGCCGTGCCGCAAGCCAGAACGGTTTTAGAAGAAATTAATGCCCGTCAACATTTACTAGACGAACGCTCCATAAAGTGTAGCGATATACAGCCATTTTATGCGAAACCCAGCAAGACCCGTCATCGTTATAGCTACAGGTATTTCTGTATTTGTCCCCAGTACAAACCCAAATATGATTGCAAACATACGGGCAATATAATCATCGATCGTGACGTTCTAACCCCGGCTGAGCACACTTTCTATTTGGCCACACCAAAACCAAATTTCGCCGCTGCACGTGGAACGCCGCGTTATATTCTAAAGAAATCCATTATAGCCAATTGTACGCCTCGCATTCTTCACTTGGCCAAGCCGGACAAGAAACAGGTTACACGCACTTTGACCTACTTTAATAACGTCATATCGAGACGCCACAAAAACTCGCTAAAGAAATTATTGGAAAAGTCGAAAGGTGTAGAGTACACCAGCATCATGAATGCGGTCGAATTGCTGAGAGAAGAAAAACGTTTAAGAAAAGTGGCCGAAAGGAAGGAGAAATTACGCTGCAAAAAACTAAAGCGTAAAATTGTTTACAAGCAGAGGCGTCAAATTAAAAAGATCGTTGGTATTCTGTTTGAGGAAATGAAAGAATTTTTGCTAAATGATCAATTCATCATGGATGAAAGTTCCACGTTGGGCGCTGTCATATGGGAGGCATTGAAAGAATTTACAGGTATGTTAGACTTAAAAGGGTGGCGCAATTGATTAATTTCCAAAATGAAATGAAGTGAAAAGTTGTTTTTTAAATTTAAATGTGAAATTGGTACTGGCTATAAATTAGTTTCAAATTCGTTATCCACTTAGGAGAATCCCAAAGACATTGTGATGATTCCTAAAAGTTTTCTTAGTCCACTTAATGAGAAATTCAAAATGCTGGAAGTAAGAAATATTAAATACCGCAAATAGCAACCAGACTTTTTTAGCGTTTCGCAGCTGGCAGCTGAATATTCATGGTTGCCAGAGCAACACAATTACAACTGAATTTTATAACACCTCATTCACACGATGAATTTTATGACGTCTAATTTTATTAATTCGCTCTTGAAATTGGTTCCAAAAACTCTTTGCGTTCATACGATGAATTTGGTGTTTATGTCTAATTTTATACCCTCCAAAAAAGAATACGGAGGGTATATTCACTTTGTCGTTCCGTTTGTAACGCAGCAAAATATCCATCTGAGACATCATAAGGTACATATATATATTCTTGATCAGTGATGAAATCTAATCTAAGACGATCTGAGCATGTCCGTCCATCCGTCCGTCTGTGGAAATTACGATTCAGTCCAAACGAAAAGAGCCATACTTTTGAAATTTGGTAGAAATATATCTTGAAAGATATATAGAACAGGTTAAGTTCGGAGATGGCCTAAATCGGGCAAGAGGGAAAAAAAGTTCCCCTAAGAAGAACTAAAGCAACCTCTAAAAAAACAACATAATTTTGAAAGTTGTTTTGTAATTTTGTGAAGCAAATGATATAATAAGCCTTATTGTGTTTGGCGTTTTTCGTCTTCAGATTCGGCATTTTGTAATAGATTAAAGACAATTTTAGCTTTTTGTCTTTAAGCTATTACAATTTGTCGAATTTGAAGGCGTAAAACGCCAAACAAAATAAGGGCGAATGTTATGTCAGAGAAGGTCCAACGCGATAAGCTTGGAGCCGTAAAATAAATAAAAAATTAGTTTTGGACACCGCCCCTTTTAGTGGGCGTTATTATATCCAAAAATGGTGTACAAATTTAAAAAACTGTTTTACTTAAGCCTGCATTCCTTAAAAATAAAATTTTTAAGCTTTAATGACGAAGCTGAGACGTAACCTGCCCTTCCCCCTCCTCCCCCTTTGCTCCCTATATGATCCTATAAAAAAGTTAAATAAATTTTGCATTTAATTATTCCGAACATTTATTTTTGAAGTTTTGCGGCAAAGGTAAAATGTCTCCCCACAGCCCTTGCCAGAGCGATTTCGCAAAAATACAGTTTTAATACTCTCCAAAGAGAATTGGAGCCCATAAAGTATACATATATATTCATGATCAGTGATGAAGTCTGAGACGATCTAGCAATGCCCATACGTTCGTATGTGGAAATCATGATATGGTATATTTTTGGACCCCGCCCCCTTTAGTGGGCGTTGACGTATGATACTAAATGCAAAAATACTGTAAATATTGAACAATTTTTATTCCTTAAGCCTGCGTATATGAAGCTGAGATGTTCTCTGATCTCTGATCCCGGAATGACTCTGTCAAAATAGAGATTTAAAATTGGGTACAGAGATGTCTTAAAGGAACTCTGTCCCACCAAGTTAAACATTTTTAAATTTACTTACTAAATATTTGGAGGGCATTTAAGATTCGACCCGGTCGAATATAACGTTTTTACTTTTTTTCAAAGAATATTATAGAGTAATTTCTGTAGGATCGGTTTTTCTATTAACTCGTTCTGAACTAATTGCCATTGCAACTAAAGAGGAGACAGTCCTAGTCCTTTTCTTTTTTTGTCTTGGACCAAGACTCCGGGGATGACACGTACATATCAGATTCTTTTTGTCTCAACCAGAAAAAATTGTTTATGGAAAGGAGAATAGAGGGAGTAGTGCGATTTGAACTTCTCCAACTTGAAAGTGGCAGAAAAGACTTCTGTAGGAAGTTTGTTCCTGCATACGAACCGTTCAGTCAAATTCTCTTTGTGATAAGGTTCACTGGGAACTCAACCACAAAAGGATGCGTCGTGTGGGAAGAGTGGGTTTTCGGGCACAAGCTCTCTTATATCACCAGCAGCTATTCCGTTCTAGCACCGCTAAATTACTAAAACACACCCCACGTTGCGTCGATGCTCTTGTGAGTCAATAGAGTTCGCTACCCTATTGCTGGGTTCGCTCTCCCTTGTACGCGAATATAATCAATATGTTCTTTTTTTTAAAGAAAATTATCTCCTGTAAAACCGTCACTACGGCACCCAGTAAAGCCACGATGGTTGATATGATTTTGGTGAATAGAACTAGTCGTCGGTTTGTTTTTGTGATGATTCTAAGTGAAATTTGGTTATGTGCTTGCCATCTTGATTATTCTCTTATTGTAAGTGTGTGTGAGAGAGAGAGAGAGATGGAGAGAGAATACCATAAGGCTGGGTTTTTGAGATCTCTGTTAACTAGGTTTAGTTAATCTTAACTAAATTTAAGAAACTGACCATATGAAAATTCAAAAAAACTACATCGAATAAATAGCCGAAATCAACTCAATTAAGAAACTGGCCATTTGTGCCATCAATTCCAATCTAGTATTTAAAATTTTTGACGGAGCAGCTTAGTTTTGCTTAAAATTTAGTTTTTTTTTAATCGTGGACCAGCACTCAGGGATGACCCCTATATATGCAATGCATTGCGCCGGAACTGAAAACGAGAGGATAGTATTGAGGGTACAGATTAGGAAAGATGAGAAGATAGACAGTTTTTTTTGTAGCTATTTCAACCTTTTACTACGAGGGCTAATTTTTGCTACAGGGCCGACGAAGGTGGGCGCTGTTACTCTGCTTTTTTTTAGTACATGATAGTGTCAGTCGCTGCCAATTATGTTCAGTGACCAACAACTAACTACATATTGAAATAATAAAAAAAAATCACATTTCACAATCGGAGTTACAGGCCAACGTTAAACGAAGTTTAACCTTAAGCCACATCTCCAAAAAAAAAAACTGCCTAAAGGTGTCATATAGCCGAAACCGGTCTGTTTACCAACTAAAGTTGACTAAAACTCTTTGCTAATTCGCCAGTATGGGCAAATGCAAAATGAAAATGCAAAAAGAGCGAACGATGTGTACTTATACAAAATTGATGAGCGAGCAGAGTAACGAAAATGTACTTAGTCTCAGTGTTGTCAGATAATTTTTTTTCTTCCCCCCAAAAAAATTTAGAAACCTCCTAGATTCTACACTTTTTCTTAAAAAGCCCCCTAAATTAGAAAAGTTTAAGTAGTAATTTGGTTTCATCATTCTTATCTCTATTAAATTTGAATTGAGGTACTATCATTCTTACGCGAAAAGCACGAAAACACCCAAATTTTTATTTTATTTTTTTATAAAAAGCCCCCAAAAAATATATCTGCAATCTTTCTTTCTTTTGTAAGAGACGGCTTGAGGAAGTTTGTTACGGGTACATGTACTTATTTTGTTTGGGATGCAAATCCAACATGTTTTTTCGTATTTTGTTGTGCAATAAGATCTCCTGTTAGCCACCATAATGATTTTACAATATTTGCATAAAGCTTTGTAGTTGTCTCCCTGGACAGGGGCTAACCAATTTGAAATTTAATTTTGCATTTATTGTGTTTAAAATTTTATTTAAAAATACAATACCTTTAAAATACTGATCTGCTTCCCACTCTTTTTTATTTTTTTATTTTTGTTTATATATGTTATCCTTTTTTGGCATATTGGTAATAAATTGTAAAGATGAACAACTTTTTAAAATTTATATTTTGCAGTTCAAGGAAAACCAACAAAATTTATTTAACGAGAAAAATGTTTTAATGTTTGTATTTGCGTGATTACTTTCTAAATCGCCATTTCGATACAATATCTTCGACATGCTCAGTTGTTAAATTATGTTCTATTATGTACCAAACTATAAATTCGAAAATCCCCTAAAAATCCCCCAAATAAAATTTTCTTACACCCAAATTTCCCCCTAAAGAATATTAACCCCTAAATCTGCCCCTAAATAGAAAAAAACCCCTAAATCTAGGGGGAAACCCCCTAATCTGACAACACTGCTTAGTCTAGCAAAAAAAAGAGCATAAAACACCAGTACAATGCCACACATACAAAACTTTCAATGTAGTGGTGCCCAAACCTGCTAATTCGCCAATACCAAAACAGGAGAAACATTTAATACACAATTACTCTGTAATTCGATTCGAAAGGAAAATTGATCGAATTTGTATGTTATTTACGTTGCAGTTCGCAAGCATTTTCTTTCGATTCGAATTACAGAATAGCCCCCCAGGAGCATTCTCCTTTGACAGTAAAACAGGCAAACTTCGACTTTCATTTTCTACAGTAAATCAAGAACTACTTTGAGAAAGCTTTAACTTTTATGATTTAAAAATAAAAAAAAAAAAAAATATATATATATATATATATATATATATATATATATATATAAATATATATCTCCTTTCAGATAATGAATTCCACATAACAAGCAATTTACGGGGCTATCAGAAAACTCTGGCCTTCAACTTGGCCGTATGGATAAATAAATTCATTTCAAACTTGAATATACACGTTGCCGTAAACGCTCCACAGCAACAGTCACAAATCGCTCAAATTGAAGAGGACAAACCCACACAAGAATTGACGACATATTTACCCGTAGATGATTTTATTTCACAGTCCAGTGATTCGGACGATGTGTACTATGATGGAGAAAATGATGAATATAATAATTCTCATGCGATAACAAGTGAAGGGACGCTGGTTAATAATACCGGAACCGATACTGCCTAAGAGACAAAATGTACAATTCATATTATTGATTTACCTTTGATTTGTGACCAGGAAAGTCCTTTGAAAATTTCATTATTTAATTGTTTCGTACTGTGATTTTTCAAAATTTCTACTGGCATTGAACGGAATAAAAAGTGCAGCAAATTCTGAAAAGAAATTATTAAACATAAAATTAAAATCAAGTACTCGTATATGGGTCTCTTGCAGGTGCATAACGAAACAGTCCGGAGTTAATGAAAAATGCTCTCTGGAGTTGTCTAAAATTGCTGGAAAGTGAAAAACCACAATTGAATATCTTGGAGTAGTTAATGCTAAACACCCACTTCACACGATGCATTTTATGGCATTTAATTTTTTTTTTACAGTGAAAGGTGTAGTGCAGCAGGGGTTTTTAGAAAAATAGACTTGATTTCAGTTTTCACGATTTTTTGTTATATTTTTCTCTTTACCTAAATTGTTAATTTTTTCAACGGGCTTAAGTTCGAATCTACATGACTGCAAATGATTTTTTATTATTTTATTAATAAATGAATTTGTTCAAATTCTATTTATTATTTTTTATTTATATCAATAATTATCAAACCAGCAGAAGGGATCAGCGTTCTTTGTTCAATTATTCCAATCTTAATATAAAAAATAATGAATAGAATTTGAACAAATTCATTTATTAATAAAATAATAAAAAATCATTTGCAGTCACGCAGATTCGAACTTAAGCCCGTTAAAAAAATTAAGAATTTACATAAGAAAGTTCGACTAATAAAAATTCATACATTTCTCTTTACCCTAATATCTTCTTGTTGCTACGTTTTATTAATTTTTTTTTTATATTCAAATCATATACAGGATGGGGAAATTTGAGGTTAGGAAGTAAATTGGCTTAAAAACACACGTTTTTGTGGCAAATTCAGTTTTATTGATACCAATGTAAAGTAGAAAAGTGGGAATTAATAATGGAATATGATGTCGGGCAAATGTCCACCTCTAGCACGGCGGCCGACGCACTGTGGGACGAAATCCCTCACAAGTGGCGATTAATTCAAAAGATTAACTTTAAATTTTACAACCGTATTTGGTACCATATGAAAGTGGATAAAATTCTACATGACTAACTGCAAAAATAAAAGTTCTTGGTAGTTTACATTATTTGCAGTGTGTGTTTAAAGGTCAATCATTTGTGTTATTTTTGCGCGCATTGATTAAAAGAGAAAATTTTGCTATTTCAAGTGATTATAGTTTTTGTTAAGACATCTATAAGTAAAAGCTGTATAATGGAACCGTCAACTTCAGGTATATGAGCATTTAAAAAATTATTTTTTGTTTAGATAAATGTTTTAGAAATATTTAAAAAGAAAAAAATTAAATGTCTCCAAAAATGTGGTATTTTTGATATATTCATTGAGTTTCAACAACTTTGCGAATGAGTGCATGAGAAAATGCTCTTAAAATATACGATTTTAGCTAATAAATCCCAGAATACCAATTTGCGTATTTGTGCGGTTTTTGAGTTATGAAGGTTTTTGTAAGAGAATTCCGGTTGCTAAAAATCAATGTGAAAAAAACAAGTTGTTTTTATTATTTTTTTTATTATTTTTTCTAAAGCCACATAAAGTATGCTCTAATTTACAATTTAATTTACCAATTTATCCTTTTTCATACCAAAGTTACAGCAAAAATAGTCAAATAAGACCGTTTTCTCCAAAATAGTTACAAAAAAGCCCATAAGAGGTTAAAATTTTTTTATTTTTTATTTTTTTTAATGCCGGTTTTTTATGTATTTATTAATAATGATCAACAAAAAATAACAACATTTAAAAATTACGAGTTCTATGAATTAATCGCCACTTTCTCTACCATTCACCCCACTGTGCGACATCCGCTCTTTTCACAAAATTTTTAACCACATTTTGCAACAAAAATTCGCTTATCCTCGTCAATGCAGCGCCGACTTTTATATTTCAGAGCGTCAGTTGTTTGTGGTTTGTTCACGTAAAGCCGGTCTTCCAAATGGCCCTGTAGCAAAAATTAGCCGGCGAAGTAAAAAAAAGGTGGAAAAAGCTACAAAAAAAACTGTCTTATCTTCTCAATACAATAGGGGCCATCCTCTGAGTGCTGGTCCAAGATAAAAAAAATGGCCCCAAAGAAAATCTAGCGAACTAGGCGGCCAATTGACATCGCCAAATCGAGAAATTAGGCGACCGGGAGAGTTCTCCTGCTATGACTGAATTGTTTGGCCGGCCATGTGGCTTGTGGCGCCCTCTAGCTGAAACTGAAGATGACTGAGGTCAACATTCGCCAATTGTGGCTACAAAAAATCGGTTATCATGGTTTGGTAGCGCATAGAATGTACGGTGACGGCGTTTCCTTGCCCATTTTTGAAAAAATACAGCCACTTTCTTTGGATATATAATAGTTTTTCGAGAATTGTTTGGGGATTTTGTGATCACCATTGCGAAAACTTTGTTTGTTTTCATAAGTGTCGAATTGGAAATGGGCCTCATCACTAAAGATGATTTTGTTGAAAAAATGCGTTGTTTTCGTTCAGTTTTTCAAACAACCGATTCACAAAAGTTCGACGTCAACTGTGGTGGGCCGGTTTTAATTCTTGAACGAGTTGAACTTTATAGGCGCCTCTGGTGATGTTGCGAACGTGAACGGGTTGATGTTCCAGGCTCATGCTCAAAACTTTGCTGTACAGCGGCTACGTTTGCATCAGTACGGCCACCACCAGCATATTGTTTTGAGTCTCGAATTTAGCAATTAAATTGTGCACAGCGGTCTCAGAAGGAGCCTGATTACGAGGAACAGCTGTTCGAATTTTACAAAAAGCCACAGTAAAATTTTCACCATTTTGATAATAAATTTTCACAATTAAAATTCTTTGCTCAAGAGTGTATGTAACGTTTCATGATTAAAATTTCCCAACTGTTTACTAAATAAATGTCAAAAGGATGCCAGATCAGTTCTTGACATTTGACAGCCAATTTACTTCCTAACCTCAAAATCGAAATAAAAGTTCTCAAAAAGGAGAAATACGCAACAAGTTCCAAGTCATTTAAAAACCTTCCAGTTTCCTTTTTAATAAATTTTTAAACACAATCTTGTTTCCTTTTTCTTTAAATTTTCTGATTAATTTTTCACTTTCAAATGTAAACAAAAAACAGCTGATAATTTAATGCTTGTATGCAAAGAAAAACTTTGTACAGCAAATGGAATATATTACTCTATCATTTTCTCTTTCTTTCGCACCAAAATTGTTATCTGTAACGCTTTTGACTAAATTTCTAAGAGTTTGCACTCTTTTTTGTTTTGCAACTAAAAATTCCAACTTTTTTTGTTGAAACTGTTTTCTTCAGCGCTATCAATGAAAGATGGAGTTCATGCGGTATACAGAAAGTGGCAATTAATTAATTACCAATTCCGATAGGTTCAGCGGGTCAAAATAAAAGTCGCTAGAGATGGAACTAGTCAAATGAACAGGAAAAAAACTGTATGTGCTAGAGTTATTTTCACAACTTACCTCTTCATATTTATTTTCATGCAACCAGGAGGTGTAGACACAACGTAAAGCTACAGGTGATTTGGCACACGCATAAATAATACAATCCCACAACATTAAATAGCTAAAAGCAGAATGTCTTTCTATGGCTTCCAATTCAGCTATTTCAGTCAGTTTAAAACTAAAAAATTAAACAAATAAAATTATAGAAATCGGTTTAACATACAACTTCCAATAACAATTTATGTTGCTTTTACCTAAATTCTTTGATATATTTTCGTATTGGCATATCATAACGGCCTATATAATCTTCAAAACGATTCAAAAAATGCCATTTGATTGATTTAGGCTCATCTTTATCGATATGTTCCGATTTCTTGTCATACACCTCGATGTCATCGGCCACGAAGTGTGGCGTCAGTTGCCGCAGTATAAAAATACTTAAAGTACGCAGCGAATGTACGGGACTGGAGAGACTTTTCAATAGGAAATTACACACATGATCCAAGGAAATTTGATTTGAAGTTTTGCAAAACTATGGCATAAGAAAATAATTTAAAAATAATTGTAAATATTTTTTATTTAATTTTTACCGTATAAACAATTCCATAATCCATGTTTTCCATGGTCAAGGTGAGTTCATCTAAAAATATTTCCCAGCAGTCGGTAAAGTTGGGGGAGATATCTTAAAAGTGCAAGAAAATTAAATATTAATTATTATTAAATTTTATTAGTTTAAACATTTTGGGGATTAGACGCTCTGCTAGTGGAATCCTTTAAAGAAATATATTTGAGAACACCGATATTCTCTATAGTTTCTTCGTTGGTTTCTAAATGATCTTTTTATACCCTCCCAAAAAGAATTGGAGGGTATATTCACTTTGTCATTCCGTTTGTAACGCAGCGAAATATCTATTTGAGACCCCATAAAGTATATATATATATATATATATATATATATATATATATATATATATATATATATATATTCTTGATCAGTGATTAAATCTAAGACGATCTGAGCATGTCCGTCCAAATCACGATTTAGTCCAAACGAGAAGAGTCACGACTCTTGAAATTTGGTACAAATATATCTTAAAGGATAGCACAGGTCAAGTTCGGAAATGGGCTAAATCGGGCAAAAGGGAAAAAAGTTCCCCTAAGAAGAACTAACCCAACCTCTAAAAAACAGCATAAGATTTTTTTTATAATTTTGTTAAGCAAATGATATATTTTTATGCCAAAGAAGGTCCAACGCGATAAATTTGGAGCCATAAAATTAAAAAAATTAATTTTTTGGACCCCGCCCTCTTTAGTGGGCGTTATTATATGCAAAAATAGTGTAAAATTTAACAAAAGTGTATTATTTAAGCCCACATCCCTTACAAATAACATTTTTAAGCTTTAATGACGAAACTGAGACGTAACCTGCCCTACCTCCTCCCCCTTTGAACCCTAAATGACCCTATAAAAAATTTTAATAAATTTTACATTTAATTATTCCGAAAATGTATTTTTGAAGTTTTATGGCAAAGGTGAAACGTCTCCCCCACGGGCCTTGCCAGAGAGACCCCGACAAAATACAGTTTTAAAAGCCTCCAAAAAAAATTCGACCCCGTAAAGTGTATATATTCTTGATCAGTGATGAAGTCTAAGACGATCTAGCAATGCCCATAAGTTCGTCTGTAGAAAACATGAGTCTATTTTTGGACACCGCCCCCTTTAGTGGGCATTGACGTACGATATTATATGCAAAAATAGTGTAAATATTGAACAATTTGTCTTCCTTAAGCCTATAAGAAGCTGAGATGTTCTCTGATCTTGCAGAGATGAAACGTCTCACCCACGGCCCTTGCCGGAATGACTCTGTCAAAAGAGAGATTTAAAATTGAGTACAGAGGCGTCTTAAAGGAACTCTGTCTCACCAAGTTAAACATTTTAAATTTACTTACTAAATATTTGAAGGGTATTTAAGATTCGAGCCGGTCGAATATAACGTTTTTACTTGTTAAAGGTGGTTTAAGTTCTTCTTAGGGGAACTTTTTCCCTCTGGCCCGATTTAGGGACTGTTCACGTTTTTTTCTCGACGTATTTTAAAATTCTACAGCCTCTGACTACTCTCTATGGCGTTGAATATAGCAAGAGGTTGTTAGAAATTGATAATTGTTGAAGGGTACTCGTACAGAAATGTTCTAATTTTGATATTGTTTTGATGTGACGTTGACAAACTGTTACAGAATAAGGGGGATTGTATCTTACCTTGATGTTGACAAATACGATGAAATGATTTAAATATTGTTAAATAGACATCACGTGCAAACACTTGTATCCATTCGTCGTGTACAGTGTTAACGAGTTCTGTTGAACTTTTGTGTTTTTCCTCAGCAAAAAATGAACTTAGAGCAGAAAATAATTTAAACACATGTAGAATGAAGTACAAAGTCTAGAAAACAATTAGAAAATATAATTAATTAGATATTATGTAAATTAAATTAAAATGCCTGGGCTGAAAGTCGTAATAATAAATTCAAAAAGTCAATGATAAATATTCCAATTAACATTAATTTAGTTTCCGTTTTTATACAGCAGCGCACAACTGAGGTTTTGGAAAGTCGCTACACTTTCATCATCAGTACTCAAGTGTATTATTTAAATCACTTTTAAATAAACATAGGGTCCGTCAAATAACTTTTTTTTTGAAAATACTATAAAAAAAACTACTGAATATTTTCTCAAATTTCTTTTTTTATTTGAAAGTACAATCCTTCCGGTTAATAATGGAAAATAATTTCATTCAAATGGCTGCTTGGCCCGATAACGATCGCCATTGACTGTAACGGCCACTCCTTGCTCATTATCGAAGAAAAATGGCCCAACTATGCCTCTGGACCAAAATCCGCACCAAACTGTGACTCGTTTTGGATGCGTCGACTTTTCAATGTATGCCCGCCAAGATCAATATGAGCTTCATCTGAATAGATGATTTTTTTTTTGGCAAAATCGGCATCTTCTGTAAGTCGATCGCAGGCCCACTTAGCGAAGCGAAAACGCATTGGATGGTCAACCATATTCGTTCAGCGGAAGGATAAAACTAATTATCTGTCAAATCTAACATGAGCTAAGTGTTACCATTCACGAAATAAGCACTAGTTGAAAAAAACGTTAGATTGCGAACCCTATAGTTGAACAGTTATTAATAAAAGTTTTATGAGAAAATAATGCTCCGGAATTGTAAAGTGGGCCAAATTACCGCATTCGATATTGACCCAAATTTCAGTACAATTTAAATGGAAATTTCTATCGTTATCGAAATAGTCCCCCAAGAAAGGTTTTGTTGCACGTCAACTTATTTTTTTTTTTTTGGAACACTGGATCAATATCTTTATTGAATGCAAACCGGATTAATTTGAATCTTCACACAAACTTTGAAAGAAAGTTCAAGAGAATTATTAATGGTCTTTTATATTTTCTTACTCACCTTGGGATCCTCTTTTGCCAAGGCATAATCCAAAGACTTTGTCACGCTTAGAATCCAATGTCCCAAACCAATACGTATGACATCCCAATTTTTGATGGTTAATTGATAGGGCACTTTACGCAATACTTCGATTAATAGATTCATATGTTCCACGGCATTTAAGACATTAATTATTTCATATTTAGATATTTCTCTACGAAAAAAAGAAAAAAAAATATTTAATTAATTTATGTTCCCCTATAAGTTGCATGACAAAATATCTTACGTTTGATACAGCAACAGCTCTTTTTGCGTATGCAATTTGTCTGCATGTTGTGTTATAAACTGCCCGGCGGATGTAATAATATTCTGATCAGATTTCTCATTATAAGACGAAGAAAAATTATTCTGGATTAAACAACGGAAAACGGCTGATTTTATCCACATAGGCGAGGGCTCATGACGCATTATCGGACACTGTATGCTAATCGTTTTGGCTTCGAGTTTCGGCATTAAGTATTGCATGGTGTTAATGCAGGCCTTGAACGCCTTCTGGGCCACAAAGTATTCCTGCAAATCTTCGGCCAAAAGCAAAGTACCACTTTCTTCAAATTGAGCATATTGTTCAATGTTCACGAGATAGGGCAGAGAACGGCAATATATGATATTGTCTTCTTTAGCTGATTCCTCCAAAAGTCTCTCCTTGAGAGTAACACTAAGTTCACCCGACTGACGCAACAACAATTGCACTTTTTCCGAGAGTTCTAAACATAAAGTTTCCAAAGGCTTGTCTAATTTATCTGTGTGGGCTATTAGGGCATCGCCACAGGCGGCTATGTTTATGTATTGCAGTAGTTGTGTTTGCAAAAATTCGGACCAGATTTTCAGTAAGTTTTCATTAGGATCACAGTAGTCTTCGGTAATTTCATCATCATTGGTTTCTGTGCTTGCCGACAAACCAGCAGCAGCTTTAGTTGATTTGCACACCAACTTGCACAGAGTAGAAAAATTAAGTAGAGATCTTTGTAATACTAACTTTAAGTCGGAGAATTTTCTGATATTGTTTGTAAAATCGCTCGAAGGGGATGATGCGCTCCTTAAGGATTCCACAAACAGCGTAACATTGTAAAGATCTTGTATGTCTTTTGTATTATTCTTCAATAAGAACTTTAAAGTCTCATCGATTTTCAAAGAACGTTCATTTTCCTCAGCGATATTTTCCGTGGAGCAAGTAACAAATTTGGCCACGACTTCTGCCATAGACTCTATGACACTGACTGTTAAATCGTATTTTATGGCCTGCTGATCTACGATATCAGCACATTTCTGCAGCAATTCTTTATCTATAACAATATCTTCACTTGACAGAGCATCCTGCCAGCAGGTTGTTATTTCCCACAGCGTATCCTCCGATATATAATCACTAACCGAATTTTCTATACTAAATTTAAACAGTCTTAAAAATACTTTATGTTGCACCGCACGCGTTGAATTTTCATTTGAACACACTACTGGCATAATTTGCGCTATAAAACTACCACAAGCATCCACATCGGCATTTATATTTGCGCCAGCCGGTGCTGTTGCCAAAGGTTCGGATATTGTATTAAGTATTGTGTCCACTGCTTTGGAGGATATTAATATTTCACCCGTATCCGTTTGAAAGAAACACTTGTGCAGCAAACTAAACAAGTCATTCGAATTGTTGGTAACAATATCTAAAGCAATTTTGCCAATGACCTCGGTGGTTTCATTACGTGACAGTATATTACGGACTTCGGGTTCTATGCACATGGGATGCGATAGTAAGCGTTGCAATATCAGGGTTTGGGTTAAATAGTGGGGAATCTGTTGGAGGGAGGACTATTTTTAATATTTTTTCAACTAATTAATTTTAGTATTAAGATAAGAATTTTTTTATTCAGACTTAAGTTCAAATCTGCAATCTGGAAATTATTATTATTTTTTAATTTTTTTTTTTTTAATATTTTTATAACCATAAATCTAGCAGAACGGATCAGCACTGATTTCGAGGCCGTTACGCGATCTCATCAGCGTTCTTTGTTGAACTATTTGGTACTAGTCATTAGGAATATGTTATTTCTTTTTTTTCTTCTTCTTCTTGCAGTTTACTCCGTTCCTCCCCCAGAATTCCAGGGGATGGCAGATTTACTTGGCCGACCCCTTGGGGCTAAATAACCATCAAAAAATTAATTTATCTTCTTCTCTGTAGGATACTTTACGGTCTGGGTTCCTCAGACCGTATGCCGGCGATGTTATTAAACGTATTCTCTTTTCCGTTACTGTGACTGACTGTACACGACCTATGCCTTCACTTAGGAAGTAGCAACATAGTTAACCACTGAAAAATCCTCAGAACAACCGTAAGCCTATACAGTTATATGAGTTTTTGAAATTAACTAGTGCGAGTGAGACGCAAAACTCTCGGAACAGAGTAAACAATCAGTGGTCTGGCTGCACTTAAAATATAATTGCCAACGAAGCTTGATATTTGACTGACTCAGAGCTGCTTTGCCACTCCCTAGGAATATCTTGAAATTAATAAAAATTCGTAAAACAATTTTATTTGAGTTTTGAACTTGAGTCTGGATAAAAAAAATTTTGATCTTAATAATACTTTGACACAAATTTAACTTACTGTCATCAATTCCTTTTCGACAATTTCAAATCTTTGTTCTTTTTCGAAATTTAGCAAAATTTCAAATAATACATCGACTACAACCTCACACGCAGCATTATCAAATATCGTTGATTTCAACAAACAAATATAAGACTTTAGGGTGCTCTCCAATTTGCCATCTTCACTGAGTTTGGCATAGAATTCCTTGTCGTTGAACATATTGCTTAGTAAATGTATATGTTTGATATATTTGGAAGTATTTAAAGCCATTGTTTTGGCTAAACATACGCGCAACAATTGTAAAACTAATTGCTTAAGTTCCTTCTGTATAAAAGCAGCTGTTAGATGTTCCTCTTTGGTGTTTAAGGGACTTTCAGGTTTCTCTATAATTTTCTCAGTATCTTCGGCAAATTTAACTTTATGCTCTTCTAAACTAGGATTTGCCACATACAAATCGTTAATTAGTTCAATAACCCGCTCCAAATACAATTCATTAACATCCTGCATGTTGAGCGCTTCTGGTATCAACGTAAACAATAAAGACCAAAATTTATCCAATAATTGTTGGTATAATGAAGGCTGCTTGTCAAAGAAAGCCGCCAAAGTTGCAGTGTGTTGGAAGAAATGTTTAACTATGAACACTTCTGGACTATTAAGACACCATTTTAATGGTTCCACAATATTTTCCTCCAGCAAATTCAACACAAACAATTTTTCTTCATTCTGTATATTTTCACTATTCGTGTGAATTTTTTGCATTAAGTAGCGCAAACATTCAAAGTAGGTTTTTATGATAATTTTACTGTCCTGTTTCGATGTCTTTAGTGTGGAGTTTTCTGCAGTTATAACATCTTTAATGTGCTCGAAAAATTGCTTAACTAATCTGTGAAATTCGCCTGTATCAGACATAACTTCTGAGAGTTGAGAGAAGAATGGCAATATATTGGGACAAATCGCTTGAGCATTTCGACTGAAAGCATTATTCAGTAATTTGGTAAATTTGGGCCACACAGTTTTTTGAAAGTCAATTGTCTCATACCTGCAAATATTTTACACAATTTATATTCATATGGAAAAGTCAAAATATATGATGGATTTCCTTATATTTACCAGTCCTTGTAATTTGTTTGTATTAGCAGTACGCTGCCCCATATATGAGGTGCCACTAGATTATCCGTTTCATCAATATTTTTGAATGCGATGGCTATCAGCTGAGATTTTTGGCTAGCAAAAATAACATCTTGTTTGCAGCATTGGAGTATATGATAGATTAACTCAAACCAAGCAGCTCTGGAAGAACATGCGGAAAATAAAGTATTTAATTGTAAAAATGAAAATAGAGAAAAGAGTTTAAACCAAAAAAAGTTTGCCTTATATTTAGTGGAACAAAAAATTCAGAAAATGGGACATGCAGAAAATAGGCAAACGGCAACACTTATATTAAAAGAGTGTTACCATCGGTTTAATACAGTTCTCGCGTGCAATTTCCTAATAAAATTTTTATAAATAAGAACTTGTCACCTAATAAGTGGTGAAAAACGAAAATACATGAATACTATTGATGAAAGTGTAGCGGCTTTCGAAAACAGCTGTTCTGATCTGCTGTGTAAGTTGATAATTAAAACTGATATTGATGTTGACTTTCCCTTGTGCCTTTGCATATTTCTCATAACTTTCAAAAATTTAAAAGAAATTTTCGAATAATTACCCTATGAAATCGCAATTGAAACTACTTAATTTTCTCCCCTGAGCAGTTGTATAGGAAACGGAAGAAATTTTCTCTCATCCAACGCCAATTTTTGTTTCGACAACGTGCCGTCATCAGGTAGAAATAAAACTCTTAAGAATATCATATTGCCCTAAACCGGTCTGTTGCGGCGATGACGGAAAATCGTTCCTAAATATTTTAAATTAGTAAATTTATATATTTTTCAAAACACTTCCACTGATTCCAAAGAAAGGCGAATTCATACAAGTGTTCTCGACATATCAAGTGACTTTTAGCACTTGCAGTTTTAAGGCTAGGCTTTCGTAAGAGAACGAATAAATTAAATGAATATAAAATTCCATTTATAAATGTATAGTTTGGTTATTGGATAAATATTCTAAGTTTTCAGAAAAGTGCTCTTGGAACCACATAACATTTAGGTGGCATAAAATGTTTATTATTAATTTTTTTATTTTTCATTAAGATAAAAATTTATTATTCAGACTCAGGTTCAATTCTGCAAATTACTTTTTAGCAATTTTTGTTAAATTGAAATTATTTTGTTAACACTAGAATATTTATTATATTTTAATCTTAACAAAATAATTTGCATTTAGGAAAAAAAATTATGCTTATAATAAAATTCATAAGTTGGAAAAACAAAAATTTGCTTTAATGTTTGTAAAATATTTATGAAAAGGATTATAAGCTAATAAAAACAGCTTTAGACAATCCCCCTATTATGTAAGACGTTCGCATTTTCCTTTTCTTTTTTTTTTTTTTGTACCAAATTAAAGAAACCGGCTTGTGTGATTCTTTAATCTTGTACAAAACGTCAACTTTGGTTTGTATGCGAACCGTTTTCGAAAGTTTTAAAAAGCCATAATAAATTTTTTAAAACTAGAATTTTTAAAGTTTTTCTCGTATTATGCTACTTTTCAAGAAACTTTCTTAAGAATGGCAAATTTTCGAAAACTTGCTTTTTTTTAATTTAAGTTAAAAATATATATATTTTTGATAGAGGGAAAATAAGTTTTTTGAATGATAGTATTTTTAAAAATAAGTTATATAAAAATAAAAACATCGTATGAAAACTTCAGCGCTGTAAATACAAACTGAAATTTAGAAAGGGTAATTTTGTAAAACATTTTTTTAACTACTTTTTAAAAAAAAATTTAATTATTTGAATCCAAGTTTTGAAGTGGAAGCTTTTTTTACCATATTTTTCAAATATGTAGTTCTTGAAAAGTTATTTAATTTTTCGAAATGGTACATCTTTGAAGGCGAACGTTTCTGAAGGACAGTTTTATATGACTTTTTCGAATATGTAACATTTGAGAACGATACTTTTGGAAAAGCAAGTTTTTTTGCAAGGTTGGCTTTTTACAAGATAATTTGAAAACATAAGATATAAAATTTGTATATTTGTGATATAATTTTTTAAACTTCTCAAAATTGGTGAATCCTTCAGTGCCATTTTGTATTTTTTATTTAATATCTGTTACTATATCCTATCTTCTCAAAATTTAAATCTTACAAGTGAAAGCCGAAATAGATTTTATTAAAATTTTTCGAAAAGCTTACCTAATTGAATTGGCTTTATTTTTAGCAAAACTCCAAAACTTTTGATGATCTACCAACTTCTTTAGCCCCTCCTGTATTTGTGTCTGCTCCTCGGCTGCTAAAGTTTGTTCAACGAAAAATGAAAGCTCCTTCAAAGTGCACATAATTACACGCTGATATTTTTGTTCGGCTTCTTCAGGTGTTAAACTTTTGCCTGTTGACAATGTAGATGCTGTGTGGAACGTTAAATTCCGTGTGGCATATTCCAGTATCTCACTTTGACAGTGCAGACAAACCTCTCGGGTACGATTTGCATTGCCCGCAAAAGTCTCACTAAATGAAGCACTGGCTATACTAGCGGCTGGGGCGTAGTTGTCATATTGACAGGCCAACCAGACAGGAACTAATTGCTTCAAGTATGGAGCTACAGCCTTTTTACACTTAGACACTAAAAGCTGCAATACTGTCTGCGACAATTCTCTTACATTATGTTCCGGATCTGTGGCTAAATTGTGATAGAATTTCGGCCATAAGGGTAATATCATTTTCAGTTCATCCATATCAGAGCTATTAATCAAATCGATAAATTCTAGAAGGGCTTTTTTCTTAGTCATCGGATCTTTTTTGGAAAGTTTCTTCATTGTTAATTGATACTGGGGACTGATGCTGGCATCAAAGGTTTCCGGTAGCTGTTCGACTGTTGTAAAACCGGGTGCAAATGGTATAATACCCAAATCGGAATGAACGGAGAAACCCACAAATGAGGGTGCAGCGCCCAATAATTCTGCACTGCGTGCACTACTCGACGGCTGTAAGATTTATTGATACTTTAGTATGAAATAATATAATTTATTAATGCGATACACTTACCTTTGCATTATTTTTAGTACGTTGGGTGTGCTTTGTTTTACCTCCCATTATGTGGCCAAAAATTTGTCAACTTTTCTGCGTAAATGTGTCTTTTTAAAGATGATAACCAAAATATAATAATGAAAACAAAGTAGCAGAGATGCCACAGTTGTTGATAAAATCAGTTCCCAAAAAGGCTCAGTGTATTTATGCCGGAGTTTATCCCCATCCTTAAAGGGCCTAGACACGGTCGATATGCTTGCTGTCATTTTCGTGTATGTGTGCTTGCTGGCTTTAAGCACTTAGGCTTGTTAACTCGTCAATCATTCGTTTCTGATTTTGTAGTGTTCGTGTGAAAAATATTAAACAAACGAATGTTAAAAAGAAAATGTCAACAGTACTTCATACCGTACATCTTTTTTATGTTGCGGTCGCTGTATTGTGCACTTTTAACGTACACACATGTTTTATTCATCGCACGTGTTTTATTTTTATTCCGCTTTTATTAACACTTTCTCTCTATGAAAAATTACAGGATAATTAAAATTTGTTCGTGCTTGAGATAATAATACAATACATTCACAAGCATGTGACAGCAAGCATGCTAAAAATCTAATTTTTTTTATTTTTCTTATTCCATAAGAATGCTTGCCATGCATTTTGACCGTGTCTAGGCACCTTTATAGAATTTTGTGTTCATATATAACTTAAAATGATAGAACAATTGTTGTATTTTGTATATTGAAGTCAATATTCCCTATATATATATATATATATATATATATATATATATAGCACTGTTGGGGATCCTCTTTACGGGTGTTTACAGCTAGCTTATGTATTGATGTCCAAAATTTTTCTAAGTGTATTTAGTGTAGACACGACTTTAAACAGCTGTTGGAAACGCAACATTGTAAGTAAAAAAAATTGTAAACAAACTTCCAAACACGTGCAAAAGCAATTTAATTCAAAGGCCTGTTAAAAAATTAATTATTAATAAAATATAGCATAAAAATGACGGAATTTTTAACATATTACAATTTGTGTCCTATACCAGAACCTAAAGATTTTCTAGGTATATCACCAGATCAAGAAGAAGGCAATATTATAACAACACTAGCCAAAAACATTGTGATAATCATTAAGGTACGTCCATAGCTATACATTTTATTTATAATTTGGTTAATAGATCTCTTGCTTCTTTAAGGTTTCGACGCAGAAACAAATAAAAAGTTGGTCTGTGCTAGAAAAGTTATCTTCTAAAGTTGTTTATGATAGAAAATCG
Source organism: Linnaemya tessellans (assembly GCA_951800035.1). Classification (NCBI taxonomy): domain Eukaryota; kingdom Metazoa; phylum Arthropoda; class Insecta; order Diptera; family Tachinidae; genus Linnaemya; species Linnaemya tessellans. The sequence goes on from OX637535.1 coordinate 99,627,860, forward strand.
GAAAAATATGTTGGTGTATTTGCAAATAAATACATAAGACGTTGGGATGAAACCACCACAGATGTTAATAAATGCAAAAAGTTAAAGGTACGTACATAGATAAGTAAGGGAATTTAAATTTTTAAAATAAAATTGTATACATCTATATACTTTTTAAACAGTTTCATAAAAGTATTGCTGAATTGGTTTGCGATAGAGATGAGACGATAGTGCTGTATTCCGATGGCTCTTGTGAGCCACTGAATACAGCTATTGAATCACGTAAAAATGAAGCCGGGACTCACAACTTTCAACAACAGTTGGAAATGTTCTCAAATTTGGTATTCTCCAATGCTAGTGTACAACATATGCCTAATGGAAACAGATTTTTGACTTATTTCGAGCGTAATACTAAAACTGGTGATCATCACTTGGTGAGAAATCCTATGCAAGGGGAACAAAACAAAACAAAGCGCTTCAATTTAAAAAGAGGAGTTCTAAATGTTCATATAGCTGGCGCAGCTGTTATTGAAGGAGATGGAGTTCCAATTTTACTAACTATATGTGAGTTTATTCTACTTTTTCTTCCATTTTGCAGTTTAGATCTCATTAAAAGTATTCTATTTATTCTTTAAGATCTTATATGTGTGCCTCGGATAATAAAGAAATTTCTATTTTATTTATAAAAAGTTGACCTAAAATTTGATAAAAAAAACAGAAAATTAAGAATCTAAAAGGTCGAAGAATCAGCAATCACACAATAATTCTTAATCGCTTGACAGGTCTAATACATTTATTCCAACCCTAGAAACATCTTCTTTATTTTTCTGATTTTCCATTTCTAATTTCTATCTTTCTAAGATACAAAATATGTGGGATTACCAAAGAAAAAACTTGGTTTACATTTTCCAACTCTGAAGATGTCTTTTGGCTTTTCTGGTTTTTGTTACCAATCAATTTCCTGCAAAAACATTAAATATGTTTAATATTTTAGTTGGCTCTTTTATGTCCAACCTCCGAATTGTATTTTAAATTTTGTTTTGATTTTTAATACCAATTTAATTCTTTCCAAAGTATAAAATAGGTTTAATTAATAAGAAAAACTAGTCCTAGTTATTTTTATGTAACAAAAATAATATTAAATTTTCCAGCTCGGGAGTCGTATTTTGGATTTTGATGATTTTCAATAGAAATCTATTAAGGAATATTTCCAATATAACAATTTAAGACCATAGTCTCTAGGTCTTCTGTGCACTTGGTAAAACCGATTTCACGCCTAGACACACGAACAGATCAACTCCCCTAGTCATAAGGAAATGTAATAAATTAATCTCACGTTATTTATTTTCGATTTTGTTTTTGTTTCACATTCTATTTCTAGGGTCTGATAAACGGATTTTTCTCCTAAATCTTACCGATGATATTGAACCAGAACGTTCGCCTGGCAGTTTTGTATCAATGCTGACGCAACTAAAAGTCGATGCACCGCTTTCCATTTTGGGTTTATCCAAACATTTTGTGGCCATTTATGGTGCTAATCATGGCCAAGAGGGAGCTTCTCTGCTATTATACAATACGCAATATAAAGTCATTAAAACGAAGCAATTCTTCAAGGTCTACTTTAACTTTTCACAATTGTGGTCTATTGGCGAATACATTCTTTTGGCAATGGGACAAAATCTATCGGTAGTCAAATACCGAGTGTTAAAGGAGGTCCTTTCCGATTTGGTTGGCACACAAGTTGGCCATGATTATCAGCCGGCCGTCGAAGATTCACATATTAATGAAGAGGATTATTTGGAAGATTGTCTACAATATTGCCCTGATATTGATCCATTAGCACCAGATGAAAAACACATACACACTCATGAGAAGCTAAAATTTCAGCCGGCCGATGGCATTGCTGTAGCTTTTCTAAACACCAAAAATTTCGACAAAGAGTTGAACGCATTGAAGCAGCTGAATTTGCATGTCGATGTGGTACAAGTCGAACAGCCATTCGATGATGATCAGATATTCTTAATGTCGAATTACAATGACAACGGCTTTGCTTGCCCTGAAATACAAATTATAGCCAGACAAATGGAAAAGGCAGGAGCTAGTGAAAATGAAATTACCGAAAAGCTATTGACAGTGTTAATGAAGGCTAATCTATTGCAAGACATTGGCGTTTGCCTGCGACGTTATAATAACATATCGGAAAAAATTCTCTCAAAAACATTAAATTATTTATTGAGAAATTTGCAAACAATTGGCGATCAGGAGAAATTGCCTGCTTTAGTAAATGGAGTCAACAAAGAACAGGAACACATGGAAGTTGATGTCCCACAAAAAAACGAAAACAATGCAAAACCTTTTCCAAACGTAGACTTATTAGCAGAAAAATATGCGAAAAGTAATTCTCCTACGCAAGTGAAAGAAATTTTAAATATTTTACTGTCCTGTTCCTTTGATGCTAAACTTATTGCGGTGCATATAAGGGACGATATTAAATACGAACAGATTTTGTTAATATTGCAGCACTTGTACAACATGCTGGAGAGGCCACAATTGTCGCTGCTCGAAGAACGTCCTTCACTGGACCACTGCAGCAGTGATTATGAGCTGCAGTTCTTACGTTGGTTTGGTGTTTTCCTCAACTCGCATTTCCAAAATTTGGCTCTATCCAAAGACTTGGAATTAATGGACATTTTGTATAAATGGCATGAGCTCTTTCAGAGCTATAAACAGGAGATTTTCGAACTTGAAACGGTGGCAGCTTTGCTGTATAATCTAGTGGAAAGAAGACGAGGCATTAAAAAGAAAACTTGCTCAAATCTGTATTCAATTGAGGAAGTCTTTTTGTTTTAATATTGCGCCTGTGTTTTATTTGACAAACGTAACTGTATGTAGCTATTTTTAATGAAAATAAAATTTAAATAAATTTCCTAAAATTAAAAGTTTTAAAAGTATTGCCAGCACTAGTGCATAAGAATGACAGCCATTGAGTTTGCAACTAACGTTACTTTAAAGTTTTAAAATAAAATGTGGACATGCCTTTGGACTTATAAATATATTTTTATTATTAAGATAAAAATTTTTATTTGGGCTCAAGTTCAAATCTGCAATATGCAAATTACTTTTTTTATGAATTTTTATTAAATGCATTTTTTTTATTACAACTGGAAAGATAGAATACTTTATAATCTTCAAACTAGCAGAACGGATCTAGGTACTCATCAGTGTTTTTGCAACTGACTTCTGGTCCTAATTAAAAAAAAGAGCTTTCCACTTTCAACAGGGGTAGTAGTCATTAGAAATATCAACTACTTAAACAACGTTTTCAAAATAGAATATGAGAGCCTCTCATATTAAATTTTATGTAAAATCACTTTTGGGTGGCACAAAATTCCCCACGAAAAATAGAATATTATCGCCCCTATCTTGAATAACAAACAAGTGTAATTTTTGTTCATGTAAAATTTTTATTCCACTCGAAGGAAAAAGTGGTATTGTGAATCTCCCGTGAGAAATTATTCCCGCTATCAGTTCCCAGTGAATGTAAAAAAGGAAAAGAAGCTGAAAACAATAGGTGGGTTTCTTTACTCTAAATTGGGCGCCCGCGGGATCCCAATCTTACCGAAAAGCGATCCCGTACTCGAAAATTGGGCAAATGAGAGACATTTTGAGAGAGTAATTTTCTTCTTCTTCTCGCACGAAACAGCCCGTACTTTTTCTTCGGGCTAGTTTGGGCAAGTATATAAACAAACAGCTGTTTGAAAATTAAACAACATCAAAGAAAAATTAAATTGACAAAAAAACATAAAAAAATTGGAAAGTTGTTGCAAAAAAGATTTAAAAACTTCTGGCGAACAAAGTTTTAAAGTCTTTACATAAAATTAAGAAAGAAAATATTATAGATACGCTGCAACATGTAAGTAAAACATACGTAATATGAAAAATCAAAGAAATTTTGTGTTGAAAAATTTACATTTAAGTAGGTAATAATTTAAAAAAAAGTGTGGCAAAATATTTAGTAGTAAAATAATTTGGATACATTTTGGAAATCGAACAAAACAAATTAAAAATATTCTTAATGTTTAGAATTGGAGCAACAAGTTTTCCAAATACGCAATTGATTTATTGCAAAAATATCAGTTTGTGTCTCATTAACGGATCTGTCTCATAAAATAAAATTTATGAACTCTAATATTAGAATTATAATAGAAACTACTATCATTTCCTACTTTATACCCCACCAAAAACTAAGTGAATAAACTTGCGGGAAAAAAAATCATTCGCGATAAGGGGAATTTAATTTTTAGCATGAAATCGTTCACGGCAAATTTTTTCATAATTGCAATTTTCTGGGAAAAGAGAAAAATTTCGAGGGAAAAATTATTCACGATAGGGGTGATTAATTCACAATAGAACATTCGAATTGCCACAGATGTTTATATTCCCCCTTATTCTGTAACTATTTATCGATGTCAATTTCAAGACGGTTTAAAAAATCTGAAGCTTCTTCGCATTTGGAACTCCTTTCAATACTCAGTTATTAAAACGCCTTTTGGGTAAAATTGTGTTTCAACCAAAAATTTATTTTGCTTAAATGCATGCGACTTAAGCTTTTTCGGAAGCTTCTTCGCATTTGAAACTCCTTTCAATACTCAGTTATTAGAAATAAACGCCTTTTGGGTAAAATTTTGTAAAATTGTGTTTCAAGCAAAAAATTTATTTTTAGCAAAATTGGTCAAAAATTTTTTTTTGCTTAAATGCATGCGACTTAAGTTTTTTCGGAAGCTTCTTCACATTTTAAACTCCTTTCAATACTCAGTTATTAGAAATAAACGCCTTTTGGGTAAAATTTGTGTTTCAACAAAAACAATTTATTTTTTCCCTTTCCAAAAAAAATTGCTCAAAAAGTTTTTTTGCTTAAATGCATTCGATTTAAGCTTTTTCGGAAAAGTGTAAATAATTGTTCTATTTTTTATATAATATTGACGTTGACGTCAACTTACGGAATAAGGGCAACTATTCCCTAACAGTTGGTCGATGCCAATCCCAAATTATTGGTCATGGACATACAAAAATTATTCCCTGTGCGGTTGTCACATTGAAGAGCATAAAAATATCATCCTTATAACTTTTAATTTATTATCCTTTTTGGTGAATATATGTATTTAGTAATACAAACCACTGTCCACAACTAGATTTGATAATGTTGATTGCTTGACTATAGCATTGCGTTTGGAAAAAAAAAAATTAAAATGAAATTTTAAGTAAAAGCCATATTGAGGGAAAAAGCAACTTAAAAAAACGTTAAGAACAACAGCGGCAGCAGTCAGGAAAAGACAAACAGCTTCACCTTTTGCCAATAACAACAACTAAGGCTAACAATAAAAAAAGTAAGAGAGTATAAATAAGATTAAAAAAAAGAGTCGTATGTATTATAACTGACGTGGAATACATAAAAATCGAAAAAGGAAAAGAAATTATTGCATTCAATAAAAGCCAGCCAGTCACTTTCGGCATAGCAACGACTTTTATATCATTAAATTGTGAAGTACCACCGCCATACACACAAACACACACACACACACACATGCATACTTCTTTTCCTCTTTTTGTTTTTTTTATTCTAAAAATAAGACCGGCCGGTTTTTGCTTTTTGTTTAGGGAGATACAAACATGTTTAAAATACCAACCGAAAATACTCGTATAAGAAAAAAAACTGCCAAAGAAATACATGAACTGAAACAATTTTTAAACTTGTCTTAAACTCTCTAAAACTCAAGCTCCCAACTATTTGTACTTTGGCAAAAACCAAAAAAAAAATATGTTTAAGGTTGGTACACCACTGATGCTGGTTACCCATACAATTACACTAACTAAATCGCACACACACACACACACGGGCACTCACTTATTTGCCAGCAAATTTCGTTAAAAATACTCACTGCAGTTTTAAACTAAAATTTATAAAAAAAAATTTATAACGACTTTCTGGTCAATTGAATTTTTTCGTATGTTTTTTTTTGCCGTTTGTAGCAGTTTGATTTTTATTAAGGACAAGAATTGTTTATTAAAGCCAGAAAGCTCCAAACTAGTTACCAGTATTTTCTGTCTACAGTTTGCAATATTTTTCAAAAGGGTTTTTGAAATGTCCACTTCATTTATTATGTTGGTATTTTGTAAAAGTTTTTTTTTTGGACAGGCAAATATGTAATTCAGCATTTAATTTTTGCTAATTTAAAGATGACTTTAACGTTAAGATAATTTGTATTTACCTATTGTAAAATATATTTGGCTTAATTTCTGCCACTGCCACAGAATTTTATTTATCAGATCCGATAAACACGATATTTTTATTATTTATTTATTTATTTTTTGCTGCATTCACTTATTTAGTAAAATGTTTACTGCCGCACTGTGGTGTAGTTTGGAAAAAAATTATGTAAATAATTTTGCAGTTTTTAGGTTCCAATTCTAACAAAATTTCAAATATTTTTACACCTTAATTGCTCATCGCAATAAATAGCATTATTGTTCAATAAATATGAAATTGTTATAATATTAAGTAAAATTACAAATGCAGCACTGCTAAAAAGTGTGTTTAGTGAGCAAAACTTAACGCACTCAACAAAGTAAGCAGAGACTTGGCACCTAAAATGAGGAAAAGCCACAACAACCATGAGTAAAATATGTCGGTCGAGCCATGTTGAAGTTTAAGTTATAAAATCAATATTTCTCTAACACAATTTTTTCTAAAAATGTATTAATTTTTAATAAACACATTTCCTATGGAGTAAAGAAGCCTAAATCGTAAGCATTTGAAAAAATATATTTTGTTTCCAAAAATCATGTTTATTTTTGTAATACAATAAACGTGATTTTTTTGTGAAATAAAAAAGTAAAACAAAATTATTCATCAATCATGAATAAATTTTCCTCCGAAATTTTTCCCTTTTCCCTAAAATTGCAATCTTGAAAAATTTCCCCGTGAATGATTTCATGCTAAAATTATTTATATGTTGAAATACTTTACAAACAAAATTTGCAAAGTATTTGGTGAACAGATGCCGACGGGGTGACTTAGACCATATGTCGGCGATGTTATTAACCCGTATTGCTAAAATTACAATTAAATTCCCCTTATCGTGAATGATTTTTTTCCCGGGAGTTTTTTCACTTTTCCCTTTAATTTATTCGCTTAGTTTTTGTTGGGGAACAGAGTAGAAAATTTGAGAGTTTTCTATTATAATCAGTGTTGTCAACTTTGAAATTTTGAAAAGCACTAAATTTTGAAAAGCACTATATATAAATATTTTTTATTTTAATTGCTTTTTATTTAAAATATGATTTTATTTAATATTTTTTTATTTTATATTAACAAAAAAATTATAAAATGAGAGATTATTTATACTATTTTTAATAAGTCATAAAGGTTGTTTTTATAAGAGCTTGCTGATTTGAAATTTAAATAAAACACATGCCAAATTATGAAATGGCCAAAAAAAAATTTTTATTTGGTAGATAATTTCTTGTCATTTAACATTTAAATATAATTTCGGGCATATGGCCCCCACGACTATTTTGCACAAAGGTCATTCTGGAGGTCCAATTTTCGACCACCTTTTCAAGCATTTGAGGGCGTATTTCACGTTGAATACTGGTTTCCAAAGCGTCAATCGTTGCTGGTTTATCCACGTAAAGCAATGATTTCAGGTATTCCCACAAAAAATAATCGAGTGGCGTCAAATCACACGACCGTGGAGGCCAATTCACCGGTCCATTTCCCGAAATAATGTTGTCGTTGAAATGTTCTTTCAATAAGTCCATTGTTTCGCCCGCAGTATGACAAGTGGCACCATCCTGTTGAAACCACATTTCGTTTACATCCATATCTTGAAGTTTTGGCACCAAAAATTCATTGATCATGATTCTGTATCGATTTCCATTCACGGTAACGCGTCGTCCTTCCTCATTTTTAAAGAAATAAGGACCGATGATTCCACCAGCCCATAGACCGCACCAAACAGTACATTTATCGGGATGCATTGGTAATTCTTGAACGGCGTGTGGATTATCTTCGCTCCAAATACGACAATTTTGCTTCATGACATATCCATTCAACCAAAAATGCGCCTCATCACTGAAGAGAATTTTGCGGTAAAAAAGCGGATAAACATTTTTAATTGAACACTGTTTTTGAAAATAAATTTCCACGATTTGAAGTTTGGAAATTTGCCAAACAATACTGACTTTAAACTGTCAAAACAGCTGTCAGACAACAGAGTGATTCGTATAAAAAAAAAACTTCATAAAAAAACACCCTTTATATTACACTAAAAAAACTCAACATGTTGTAAATATCGCCATAGAAAATGCAATAAATTTTGCATGGTTTTTTATACTCCTGTAAACGTTTAAAGTGATGCACTTTCTCTGCGATATTTTATTTCTTTTGAGGTAAAAAAAGTAATATAACAAAATATATTCATATAATACCGAGTGAATTTCAATTTGTGTTTGTTAAAGGTCCTTATCAAAGTCCGTGAATTCCTCATCACTGTCATTCGACCATAATACCGTTTTTATTTCATATTCCGACATTTTATAAACCATTTTTGTATTATTGTAATATGAATATTTACCTCATCTGGAATTTCGTACGTTTCGCAACAAGAATTTTCCCTTTTAAGTCCGTTTTTGATTTGTAAAAGCGCATTAACCGAATGGAGCGACATTCGGTTTCTAATTGTTTGTTTTTAAAAGATTCATTGAGCTAAAAACTCGTTCTACTTCAGCATTGGAAGATGGTAAAGATAAAAGTTTAATAGCAAAATTTGTTATTGTCTGGTGCCACCGAATGAAAAAAAAAAACACTAAAAACCAAAAAGCACTGAAGCCAAAATTTTTCGCGTAATAAATTTTAAAAAGCACTAAAAACAGTACTAAAAGCACTGGGTTGACAACGCAGATTATAATTCGAATATTTTATTTTAGGGGCAAGATCCATTGATAAGACACAAACTGATATTTTTTGCAACAAACCAATTGCCTGCGACTTTGTAAAACATGTGGCTCCAATTCTAAACATTAAGAATATTTTTAATTTGTTTTGTTCGGTTTCCAAAATGTATACAAATTATTTTACTACTAACCTCCGTATTCATAAAATTTAAAATGGCTTTGAAATGATATTTTATTAAAAATTCTTCATACACAATTTTCTTAAAATTGATTTCAAATACATTTTATTTTTTTATGAATATGGGGGTAAATATTTAGCCATACTTTTTTTAAAAAATTTTTTTTTTAAATTATTACATAAATGTAAATTTTTCAACACAAATTTCTTTGATTTTTCATGTTATTTTCAGTTTCTACCCTCTTTTACATTCACTGGGAACTGATAGTGGGAATAATTTCTCACGGGAGATTCACGGTACTATTTTTCCCTTCGAGTGGAATAAAAATTCCACTTGTTATTCACGATAGGGGTGAATTTTTCCCAAAACGTTAGTCTAACACGCCATTAAATAAAAAAATAGATTTCCTTCGGTTTGGCGTGAATATTCCACTCACACCACTGTTGCTACAGCTCTGACAGCCAGCATTTTATAGCAGCAACAGCAACAGTCAAGCAGCCAGCAACAAAACAAACCATTTTAAAAATTGAGCTGAATTTGTGAGTTTGTTCATTTTATACGTTGATCGTTTTTTTGTTCTTGTTTTTATCTTCTTCTTGTTGTTCTTGTTGTTGTTGTGTATAATAAAGTCTTAAGTTTGATTTTTTGTGTGCTTTTTGGCCCAGCATCTCTTTTGCGTAAAATTGTATGAAAACGAAAAAAGAGGGTACAGTTTCGTTGTAACAGAAAAAGTTCAAGTTGAATTTATTTAAATCATTTTTATTTCAACAAAATATCAACGTTTTCGTGCTTTGGTTTTTAATTTAATATACGACTATTTCAACATGTTTTCATATTTTTTTTAGTCTTAATATTATTCATTTCTATGTCGGTTTTATGTTATAAAACTTTTATTTGACACGGTGTTCTCTCGGTGTTGTGGAATTTTAAATTAAGTTTGAGCTGAAGTGTTAATTTGTTGTTTTATTATTAAGGCCTTGTCCAATTTCTTTTGCTTATTCTCTTTCTATAATTATAGAAGCTGACAAAAAAATTTGTTATCGTTTATTTTTACTTAGGCCCTAATTGTGTAAATCACTTCGCGTTAGTGAAATTTATGTGCACACCAAAGGAAAATTTCGAATATTTTTACTCTTCACTTTCGTTTCATTTTATTTTTTCATAAAAATGAGTCTCAGTAGGTTGTTTCGTTGAACAAATTGTCTATAAAACAAAAATCAATTTTTATTTAAAAAAAAAATTTTTTTTCTTTTCTTTAAAATTCCTTAACGCAAAATGATTTACAAAATTAGGGCCTTAAAATGTGGAGTTGAGACAATTTTTTTTTGTTCAAACAAAGAAACTAAAAATGCCAAATTTTAATTAAACGTGTGTTGTGCTCAATTCCAAAAACTCACTCACAGCGATTGTGCGGCCCTGTTCGGTTTTAACATTTTTGGTCCTTGAAGGATATAAAAATAATTAAACCTCAATATTGACTATATTTTTATACGATCCCATATCTGAAGTAATTAACGCGAGATAAAGAAGCCGAAAATGTCCGGTCAGTCATTAAGTATTTTTCTGATCATTATTGCATGGTTGCTTCAATGAGGAAGGCATAGCGCTGGTGACTGAACATTATCGGCGATCCCTTTCGTCAGCACTGTGGCAAAAATTTGCCAGCGAAGTAAAAATTAAAATACTTACAATAAATTCCGTATCTTCTCATGTTTCTTTATCTGCCTGTCCTTTCAACACTATATCTTCCTTTTTATTTCCGGCCCAATGCACTGCACCTCTAGGGTTAATCTCCTGAATGACGTTTCTATTAAAAAAAAAAAAAAAACTAGGAAATGGTAGACCTGTGAAACCGGGGCCTAGGGCGTCATGATTTGGAGGCCGACAAATTTTCAGAACTTCCCAATTTTAGAACTCAAAATATACAATCACACAAATATCATAAAAAACAAGGCAAAGAAATTTTGTAATGGAAAATATTTAATGATTCTTTCTAAAGAAGAGGGACTACCATTTAGAGGACATTTAGAACGAATTCAATATCCCCTTAATGGACATTTCTGGGTAATTTACGAGCTTCTTACTGAATGTGAAGTACCAGCGCAGTTCGTTCCAAAATTTTTACATACAAAAATCGTTGCATGTTCTTAATTTTTTTTTTTTTGGCCAAAAAGGTACCGTATTTGGACCTTTTTTCTGTTCCCAATATTTAAGAGACCCATGAAAGAACGGCATTTTGTGATGATTTGGAAGTTAAAAAGCGATTTCGCTGAGAGAACTCAACCATAGAACAAAAAGTGTAAAGCAGAACTGCACTAAATATTGGAACAGACCTCGTATAAGGCCTAAGTACACTTTATCTAAGGGGAATTTCTTCGAAGGTGAAAAAATTAGAAATTGATGAATAAATAAATATTTTATGAGAAAAGTTAAAATTTTGAACAGACCTCGTATATGATAATACTAAATCCAAGTGAATAAAATTTCTTAAATCAAAAAGAACCGCGTATAAGACAGAGCCTAGGGCGGTAGCAAGCCAAAACCCCCCACTGGCCCCTCCACTGCAACTTCCCGCTTGTTTTAATGCTTTTAAGTTGGAAAGTTTAATAAGAGTTTAATAAAACAAATTTTGTTTTACTTTAATTTTCCAACGGCTATAACTTTTGGATAAATCAACACATTCCCACGTCCTTAGCGGTGATTGATGTAGTTTTTCGAGTTCGAGTTCAAATCGTGAACACTAATTGATCAGACATATAATTTCAGAGTTTTTAAAAATATCACTTTTTTTCGAATTCTTTCGTTCACGATATTTCAGGAACATTTCAATCGCTTTAAGCCCGGTTAGTGGGTATCCATGTGATTTTCAAGGCCCAGAACTAATGACTTTGTGGAATCGCTCGGTAAATCCGTTTAAAAGTTAGTAAAAAACACACACACACACATTTGAAAAATTACTTGTATTTTTATTTATTAAAAAATTGAACTTTTTATTTTCCAAAAATTTCGATGTCCTTTTCAGGGCAATAATTATAACTAATATTTATTTAACAATAAATATTTTTAAAATTTTTTTAAATATTTTAGCAGAAAAATTATTTTTTCGCTTTTTTGTTTTTTTTTTGTTCTATAAAAATTAAAATATTTTCTTGTTTTTATTTATTACATTTTTATATAAAAAACAAAAAAACAAAAACTAAAAAATATATAACTTTTCGGTTAATATTAAAATTTGTTTAAAAATATTGTTAAATTATTTTTAATTATAATTATTGCCCCGCAGAAGATATCCAGAGGATATCGAAATATTGGAAAATAAAAAAAAAATGCAATTTTTTTTATAAAAAAAAACCTAAAGCTTGTTAATAAAACAAATAATTAAAAATTTAAATGTCAAAGAATTAGCAAGCAAACATTTGAAAAATAACTTTAAACAATTTTTTATTGTTGAGAATTTTCAATTTCTTCCGGTTCGAATTGGTTACAATTCACTGGAAATCTGAGTTTTGATAGAACTATATGCCACTAGTTTGGCCATACCCACACATACACATACATACAGACACAGTGACACCCTCTCAAGTGTAGTCACGAAAGCCTCCTAGGAACTCAAAACGTTGAAATCTGATGAAAACTCGATTTTTGCAAAACGGGACTAAATCAACAACTTTTTTTTTTAAATTTAAATTTTTAATTTTTTCCATGGGGGAAAAAAATGATAATAAAAATTTCTTAATTTTACCCTATCAACATTAATTGTTTGAACGAATCTCAAATTTTTTCATAAACTTCAATGAATTTAAATGGGAGATGTAAAACATAACATAAGCATGCCTTATCATGCACAGCATTCTTGTTTACTAAAAAGGACTTTGGCTATAAAAGCCAAAATTGCACGAAATCATTGCTTTAGCTTTTAACATTATTCTGTAAATTTTTCCAAATAATTTCTTAGCTCACAATCACTCTCACGTTGTTTTTTTTAGCACCCACGCTCATGCGTAATCAAGCATGATTCCCGCTAATCACGTCGCCAGCTCTCGTCTCTAATTTAAATAAGATTTCACCTATAAATTGTGCATATTTTTTCGTTTACTTCTTCCCCATTGTACAAAAACATCCGTTATAATGTTTGTGTCTTAAGTCTTTTGTTTTTTTCTCTTTTCAATACTTTTTTTTATATTTCACTAGGTTTCTTTGCTTTATGATTTTAACATGAATCATTAAATGTCGCTAATAAAATGTCTATCAATTAGTGTAGTCAGAGATAAAATACACACGTATACACGAGTATGTATGTATGTGTGTACATGTAATTGCATACTCGCATGTGCATGCATGCTGGAGTACAATAGTTTCTATGTATGACTCAAGCTTCTTTGTTTAAAGCAACATTTCTATGATAATAAAAAAAAAGTTCAGAATTTTTGCAATTGATTTCTCAAATGCCGGATATATTTGATTTCACTTTAAACATTTATCACGGTTTTTAAATTTTTACATAAAAAAAGAGTTCCGTTAGTAATAGAAATTGATTAGGAAACTCATTAGGGTACTACTCAAGTGTCAATGAATTTTATTACAAACAAATTAAGCAACGATTTCTAGTGACATACGAGAATGCATAAAAATTACATTAAAAAACCACAAACTTAAATTGGTTGAGTTATTTTTTAAAAGGCGTTGGCTTTACCACAATTATTTTAGCTTCAAATGAAATCAACTTTCTTCTTTATAACGTTACGAGTTGAAATTTTTCAAGTCCTCGTCTTTTTATATGCAAAATTTATGTTAAGGTATCATTTCTGAAGAGAAATTTTACTTGAACTAATTTCGAAATTATGTTCGAAATTTCGAACATTACCAAAAATTATTATTTTTACGCTTATGGATAAGAATATATATTTTAAATTTTATTTGAATATTAAAATTTATTATTTACCTAGTTTCGAAACTTCGAAATGCATTTCGATTAAAGAAATTATCGATAACAAAAATTGTAAAAATTTTTCTTGTTAAAAATGCAAGTTTGTGCAATTTACTGCTCTAAATTAAAACTAGTCTTGAAGTTGGAACTTTATTCGAAATTTCGAAGATAGGTTAAAAGTGGTACATTTAAAGGGTCTAAGATTGTTTGATAGAAACACGACTTTTTAAGATTTTCTTAAACAGGCAACCTTGCAGACCATCCCTGGAACATCCGGTTTATTTTAATTATAAAAAATTTTTTCTACTAAATTTTGAACTACTTACCAGGTCCTAAAAAAATGGCCAAAGTAAAGAAATAAGTAAAGTTAAAACGGTTCAAGTCAGTTTACGATTTTGGCATTTTCAAAATAAATATTAAGAAGTTTCTGATGTTCAACCGTCATACAGACGATATGTTTTATATTCGGACGATATCGAACCAAAATCGAAAAGTTATGAGATCATCATCGAAAAATAGTCGAAGTCTGCTAAAAACACTATTTTTGGAAATCAGAATTCTATCAGTAACTTTTATCTGTTTTTTTATGGTGCGTAGTTTAAAACTAAAATTTTTATAAAATTTATATTGAATTAAAAAAAATATATAATTTATTTTCAATTGAATATTAGAAATATAAAACATTTTGAAAACTCCAAATTGCTTTTGAACTATTTTTTAGTAACAATTTTTTAAACCTGAAGTCTTTATACATACAATATTAAATATTTTAAAATATTGAAATTTTTTAATAAGGAGTTTATCGTTTATCTTATATTTTTTTCTGAAGGTGGAGTATATTTGAAAATTGTATGATTATTCCAACTGATTTGAACAAAAATAATACATACAAAAAATCTTCTTATATTTTAGGAAATGTCCGCACATTGTGTTTTCGTGTTGTTAATATATGTTCGAATAAACATATAATAAATAATTCGGTGAAAAAGAAAAATCTTTTATTGGAAACTTCAATAATACAAGCTTTAAATCATCGGAAGTGAATTTCCATTGAAATTAAAAAATTCGAAATTATGTTCGAAATTTCGAACATAGTGAAAAACATGTATTTGTGCATTTTTTTCATAAAAATACAAAATTTAAATTGTCGGAAGTGAATTTCTACTGGAATTAAAAAGTTCGAATTTGTGTTCGAAATTTCGAACATAATCAAAAACCGATATATGTGCGTTTTCTCATAAAAACACTAAAAAAAATTAATAGCAACATGATATAAAATTAATTTTAGGCCATTCAAATGGTCTTTTAATCAATAATATGTTTAGTAAAAAAATGTAAAGTCATTAGAATAGAATATACGATTTTCTGATATACTAAAAAAAAATTAAATTATTATACCTAGAGCAGAGTAAATGCGGTATTGCACCCGCGATCTTCAGTAACCTAGTGTATGTATTGACTAAGAAGAATTAAGCTGCACAAATTGGAACGTAGACGTTTAATGCTTAATGTGACCTTTCTTGTAACTGTAGTAAACAGTTTATAGCCGGTTCAACAACATAAACTTCAATGTGACAGCCAGAACAAGGGTTAAAGTTGCAGCCATTTCACTTAAAATGTGTCCAAAAAAAATATATATGGAATTGCGGTTTATGACTTTTTTAATTTTATTGATTTCAATGCAGATGATAATATTGATAGGCGAAATATTATTTTGTATTTAAATGCACAGCAGTAATGAAGTGTAGATATCATTATCTGTGAGTTTTTTAAATTATAGACTTAATAAAATAAATTGTGTGTGCTTGCTTTTTCAACAACTAATAGGATAATTCTGTAACCAGATATTGGTGAGGTCTCCTTTGTACGTTCAGATCATGGCCACAAATAGCTGGTAGAAATGGCGGTTACAAATTGATGCTCCAGCAGGCCTAATGGAAGGATCGACTTCGACCATTTCTGCATGGTGTTGCGAATTCAACAGAACATGCAAATGCGGTGCTGTAAAGTTGGTGCTGGGTAAGGCCAGGATATCAGTTTTGCTGGTTATTCCTTGGCTACTGGCGGCGTGAAGTGGTAAGATCAGTCAGCAACTTCACTTAGTGTTAAGATCACCGTTAGTTTGGGCAGGTACTAAAATAAAACTTAGATACGTTTATCTTAATTTCTATAAGAATAGAACATTTTATTTGACTGCGTTTGTTTTTTTTGTACATATAAAACAAAAGACTTAAACAACAAACCTTTTTAAATGCATATAACCCCATGAACATAAAATCATAAAACATTTATTTATTTTTCTTTTTTTTTAAATTAAAAGCAATAAAGGGTTAAAATACGATAAAAGTATACACAAAAAAAAAAAAGAAATAATAATTACAAATTAAAGAAACCCTTGATTTCTTTCATTAAACTGGAAATGTTTGTAATAAATTACAAAAAAATTTTATTCATTAAAACGAAATAAATAGTATAAAGGCCGTAAAAGATTTTTATTTAATTACATTATTGGCTGAAAGATATTTCATACAAACATAGACACCAATTTACTCTACCGATACATAAGACAATGCATGCAGCATGCACTGTTGCAACATACAACAGACTCTGAAATACAGATATTCACATATTTATGGGTACATAGAAGAAGAAGACTAAGAGTAACCCGTGTTATACACATAGACTCGAGCATACAGATATACATATGCATGTACATAAATTCATACACACATACATACATTCATGTGCCCGTACACATGCAGTAGTTATTTATTTGTACATTGTTGTTATGGTTGCTATATACGTTCTATATGCTTTTGTACATATCAGTAGATGATCTTAGCGTCTTGCCGTTTGTACATAAACCTTTGCTTCTTGGCTTATGAAAAGCAAAAAATAACAACTACAACAACAAAAAACAAATCATGAAAAGAATATATTGTTCTTGATATTTTATGAAACAAAAAGGTATTTTCGTTGTAGCATCATAAACAAAGTAACGAAAAAGATACATTATATTCGAGATTCGTGTATGCACTTAAAGGAGTGAATTCATATTCCAAGCATCTTTTTTTTTTGTATGTATGTACATAAACTCGATGCTTCAATATATATTTTGATTTTTGTATGTCTTTTTCAATAAGCGCAAAGGAACAAATTTCCATAACTTTTATGGAATTAGGAAAAGTCCTTTACTGCCACACAAATACGTGTAATTAATTATTTTATAATTAATTTCCTGAAGAAGTCACACAATGGAGTGACGAAATATTGAAATTAAAAATTACATTAAAATAAAGAGACCTTTAGGACACTGCTACACGTTCAATATATATTGTGATATTTGGATCGCGATCCATTTTAATGGATTGATGGATCACGAGCGTATGCTACATGTTCAATATTTATCGCGTCAGTATTTACGTTATTTTTGTGCTGTGCGGATCATTTATTAAAAAAAATGTCGCGAGAAAACAAAAAAAAAGTTTTAGCCGGCGAGTCCCACAACTCCGGCAATGCCTCCAAATTAAAAAATGAAGTCTTTCAAAATAATTTTTTCGGTCGTTAATTCCGATTCCACCGGCAGAACCCACTCGCTTTCGCTATCTTCTGCCATTACCGTTTTAAAACAAACTTTTACACAAATGCAATAAACTTTTTTACTTTTTATTTGTTAAATTTTTTGCACTGCGTCTTTTATTTTATTTGTTTTATTATTTCACTTCTTATTAACCCTTAATAGCCTGATTTTTTCTTTTGGTCGGAAAAAAACAGTGTTATGAAACTTGCAATTCTAAACATATTTTACTCTACAACTTTCATCGCAATTTCTATTTACCTGAAAAATTTAACAAATGCCTGGTTGGTTCCTAGCGGGACCAGCAGCCTATTAAGGGTTAACGTATCGCGATCTAATATCATGAAAATGCTACACGTACAATATTTATCACGCAATCCGCGATATGGATTTCATATTTTAGGCCATTCTGCGATATGGATCGCGATCCATCAATCCTGCATGCTACACGTTCAATAAATATCGCGATACTGGATCGCGTTCAATATATATTGAACGTGTAGCAGTGCCCTAAGCTTAAAAATATCAGAATATAATAATTTATATAAATTTTTTTAAAATCAATTATGTCTCTTCAGCCTTAACTTTATTATTCAGATAAGGATTTTTCTTAATTCAGACTCAAGTTCAAATCTGCGATCAGTAAATAATTTTTTTTTAAGAATTCTTGTTGAATTCAAGTTATTTTTAATATTTTTAAATATGAATGAAAATTTTTGTAATTCAAATTTATAATTTTTTTTTATTAATATAAGAATTTTTTATTCAGACTCAAGTTCAAATCTGCGAATTACACTGCTCAGCAGCAAAATCCTCCTTTAAATAAAACTGTGTGGACTATATGGGTTTTGATGCGCTAAACTCAAATCCGTTTTCGGTTTTCTTCCATCAGGTCGGGATTTTTTTATAGGCGTGGCAAATTTTTTCCCCTAAAATAGTCAGGTACGGAGACATTTTTCACCGTAACTCGAGAACGAGTCATCCGATTTTCCAAAAGTAAAACACCAGAAGATATGTAACAAAACTTTATTTATTTTAGTCGAACATCATTTTTCTCTATCTCTTATCGTTTTGGAATTATGCAGAAATTTATGGAAAAAAATTTTTTTTTTGTGCAAAGTTCGTAGTTTTGTGGATTTTGTGGAAATGTGGATTTTATTTTCAATTTACCGCAGGTATCCCACCCGACCTGATGGAAAAAAGCGAAAACGAGTTTGAGTTTTGCGCACCAAAATCCATATAGTCCACATAGTTTTATTTAAAGGAGAGACAAAAAATGATTTTTCGCTGAGCAGTGTAATTATTAATAATTAATTTATTTTATATAAAATTTATTTTATATAAATTTTCTTTAAATCAATTACATATGTTTCTTCAGCCATAATTTTGTTACTCAGATAAACATTTTTTTGCATTCAGATTCAAGTTCAAATCTGCGATCAGCAAATTATTTTTTAAGAATTTTTGTTGAATTGAAGTAATTTTTAATATTTTTATATATGAATGGAAATTTTTATAATTCGAATTTATTAATTTTTTTATTAATATAAGAATTTTTTATTCAGACTCAAGTTCAAATCTGCGATCAGCAAATTATTTTTTAAGAAATTTTGTTGAATTGACGTAATTTTTAATATTTTAAAATATGAATGGAAATTTTTATAATTCGAATTTATTAATTTTTTTATTAATATAAGAATTTTTTATTCAGACTCAAGTTCAAATCTGCGATCAGCAAATTATTTTTTTTTTTAAGAATTTTTGTTGAATTGAAGTAATTTTTAATATTTTTAAATATGAACGGAAATTTTTTTAAATCGAATTTATTAATTTTTTTTATTACTATAAGAATTTTTTATTCAGAGTCAAGTTCAAATCTGCGATCAGCAAATTATTTTTTAAGAATTTTTGTTGAATTGAAATAATTTTTAGTATTTTTAAATATGAATGGAAATTTTTATAATTCGAATTTATTATTTTTTTTATTAATATAAGAATTTTTTTTTCAGACTCAAGTTCTAATCTGCAAATTATTGCTTAGTGAGTTCTGACCCGTTCTGCTGCTTTGATGATTACAAATATATTCCATATATGCCACTCTAAATAAAAAAAAATCTTTAATTTAATAATTCTTAAAATATAATTTATAGGCTGCAGGTTTGAATTTGAGTCTAGATAAAAAATATCTTTATCTTAATAATTATATTTTATATAAACAAGTAAAAGTGCTACATTCGACTGGAGTATATACACACATTCATTCCAACCCTGAAACCATCTTTTTAATGTTTCTAATTTTCAATAATAGTCTACAACTTTCTAAAATCTAAAATACATTTGATTACCAAAGCAAAAAATATTGTTTTAATTATTTATTTTCATATTATGCTAGAGTTAATGTCGACGTCGTCGACGGCGTCAAATGTCAAAAAAAAGTTGAATCGTATGAAATTGTATGAGAGCAGTTAATCTCAACGCGTTGCAACGCCGTAAAAGTTCAATCTATTTCAACTTTTTCGGCGTTGAAACGCCGTCAACGGCGTCGACATTAACTCTAGCATTAAAAAAAAAAAAAAAACTTGAAGTTTTCTAGTTCTGGGGCTAGAACGCTATATTTGACCGGGTTGAGGCGGCATGAAATAACTCCCCACAAAATAAGTCCCCAAAAACATTATGAAATAATTCCCCAATTTTGGGGGGTCTTATTTCATATGAAATAAATCTCCAATATTTAAATGAAATAAAACCCTAACGGAACGAAATGACTCCCCAAATCCAAATGAAATAATTCCCCAATTTTTGGGAACGTATTGTACTGAAGTAGAGTCTTTCATTCGCACATATTTCATAATTTGGCAGAAATGACACCTAAAATATAAAGTTTCAAAAAATTCCTTCATAAAATAAAACTTTAATGGAAAAAAAATTTTTTTCAGTGCAAATTCTTAGAAAATTAAAAATTCGTGCGTATTTTTTCATTTTCATATGAAATAACTTCCCAAATATAAAAAATGAAGTAAGTCCCAAAAAAAAATGAAATAAATCCCCAGAAAACGTTGTTGTTGCCTCTCATATATTTTTTGGGGAGTTATTTCACTTTCGTTTTGGGGACTTATTTCATGCCGCCCGGGTTGAATCTTAAATACCCTCCAAATATTTAGCAAATAAAATGCCGGGGGTCATCCTGGAAGCGGCCGTGGGGGAGTAAATTTTTGTGATGATTTAGAGCAAAAAAAATTTTTTTTGTGGGGGGAAGGATAGGGCAGAGGAAGCTTAGAGAACATCTCAGCTTCGTCCTAAAAGCTTTAATATTTAATTTTTAAAGAATGTAGGCTTAAATTATACAATTTGTTAAATATTTAAACTATTTTTCCATGTCAAATATGTAATTTTAACGGCCAAAAATGTATTTTTGGGATTTTCTGGCTGCAAGTTCCACGCCTTGGACCTTCTTTGAGATTAAAAAAAATATATGGATTTTTTTAGAGGTTGGCTTAGTAGTTCTTAGGGGAACTTTTTTCCCTCTGCTGCGATTCAGGCCATTTACGAACTTCACTGTGCAATCCTTCAAAATAAATTTATACCAAATTTAAAGGGTGTGGCTCTTTTCGTTTGGGCTGAATGGTGATTTTCTACAGACTTCAGCACTGATCAAGAATATATATATTTTATGGGGTCTTAGAGGGACCCCATTAAGCACGTAATGAAAAAGTGAATGTGTCCAATTTTTTTTTTTTGAAGGTATACAAAACACCCGAATATATTCCCATCGATGCCATTAAAAGCATAGAAAATAAAAATTTTATTTCTTTCCCTTAGGAAAGATTTTCTGTTAGCGTCTAAAGAGTTGAGTCTTTTAAGGGTCTGTCTTATTGTTACTTCATGCCATAAATATACATATTCTCTTATGGTATACCTGCTATTAATGATGCTGCTTTAGTTGCTGTCTGTGTCTAAAAACTGTATGCTGTTGCCTTTTAACTGCAATAGTCGTTAATCGTTTCCAATGACCCTTGGCTTTAAACATCTAAAAGGACTTGAACAAATACATACGAGTGTGTGCGTGTGTGTATGTATTTCTTTTATGCCATCAAAATATTAAAAAAAACAGAAATGCCTTAAGAGCATTTCAGAACGGCATGTGGACATGAGGCCTACCTGTATATCTTGTGTGCAACTCGTTTGTATTTGGACGATGTTTGTGTCTGTCAGTTTGTGCGGAGTGTATGCAAGAATTTAAGGTGGCTGCTACGTTAGCAAGACAATGAAGATGCAGATGATGATGATGATGACGATGAGGAGGATGGTGATTTTAGTAACTGGCAACAGGTAACTTAAGATCACCACCAAATGTTAACGTGTTTAAATAAAGAATCGTTTCTTTTATTATGTTGTTGTTCTTGTTTTATTTCATTTTAAGCAATTTAACGTTGGTGCAACCGGCTATAGGTATATATGTATGTATGTATGTGTAAATGTATGTATAAGCCGTGCAGCAGCATGTTGTCTTCAGATTGAAAGAACAAAAAAAAAAAAAAAACAACAAACATTTTTAATGGCATGTTTGCCTGATTCTCTTACAATGAACTTTTTCTACAAGGGGGTGACTGGTTTTTCTTATTTTTGTTGCCTTTTTGCCTCTTAATAATTTTTAAAGGGAAACACAAACACAACGGGTACGAGTATATGAGATAAGGAAGGAGAAAAGTTGTTAAAGGAAACAACGTCATTGCCTTTAAATCAATTTATGTGGCCGATACATGAAAATTCTTTTATGGGAATTGTAGAAAATCGGTTAAAATTTGAATTTGGACACTAAAACTGTACTTTTGGCTGACCGATTACTCAGCCATCAAGGAAAACGATAATAAATCATACACTTTCTCTCTGTGCGTTATATTTAAGCATCTATTTTAGCAAGAGAAATTTGCTTCCTTCAAATAAAATTTTATCTATATATGAAAATCCGAACCCTGGTAATGAGTTACCAGGAAATTGAATGATGCTCTTTTCGGCCACTTTGGGGAGCCAGGTCATTAGAAATCTAGGATCATCTACGCCCAGACTACAGTTATTTTCAGTACTTAAAATTAATTCTAATTACATGAAAATCCGAGCCCTGGTAAATGAGATATAATCAGACTGAGGTAATTTTGCTTCATCCGCTTTGTGGTATCCAGACAATAGAAATCTAGGGTCATTAACACTCAGATTAAAACAATTTTCAGTGTTCAAAATCAATATTTAGCTACATGAAAATGCGAACCCTGGTAACGAGTTACCAGCACATTGCACAATTTATATCGGCCGCTTTGGAAAACCCAGGCATTTCAAATCTAGTTTCATTAATACTCATATTAAAATTATTTTCACTGCGTAAAAATTAATTCTAATTACATGAAAATCCGAGCCCTGGTAAATGAGATATAATCAGACTGAGGTAATTTTGCTTCATCCGCTTTGGGATATCCAGACAATAGAAATCTAGAATCATTAACGGTCAGATTAAAACCATTTGCAGTGTTTAAAATCAATATTTAGCTGCATGAAAATGCGAACCCTGGTAACGAGTTACCAGCACATTGCACAATTTATTTCGGCCGCTTTGGAAAACCCAGGCATTTCAAATCTAGTTTAATTAATACTCATATTAAAATTATTTTCACTGCGTAAAAATTAATTCTAATTACATGAAAATCCGAGCCCTGGTAAATGAGATATAATCAGACTGAGGTAATTTTGCTTCATCCGCTTTGGGATATCCAGACAATAGAAATCTAGAATCATTAACGGTCAGATTAAAACCATTTGCAGTGTTTAAAATCAATATTTAGCTACATGAAAATGCGAACCCTGGTAACGAGTTACCAGCACATTGCACAATTTACTCATATTAAAATTATTTTCACTGCGTAAAAATTAATTCTAATTACATGAAAATCCGAGCCCTGGTAAATGAGATATAATCAGACTGGGGTAATTTTGCTTCATCCGCTTTGGGATATCCAGACAATAGAAATCTAGAATCATTAACACTCAGATTAAAACAATTTTCAGTGTTTAAAATCAATATTTAGCTACATGAAAATGCAAACCCTGGTGATGAGTTTCCAGCACATTGTACAATTTATTTCGGCCGCTTTGGAAAACCCAGGCATTAGAATTCTAGTTTCATTAATACTCAGATTAAAATTATTTTCACTGCGTAAAAATTAATTCGAATTACATGAAAATCCGAGCCCTGGTAAATGAGATATAATCAGACTGAGGTAATTTTGCTTCATCCGCTTTGGGATATCCAGACAATAGAAATCTAGGGTCATTAACGCTCAGATTAAAACCATTTGCAGTGTTTAAAATCAATATTTAGCTACATGAAAATGCGAACCCTGGTAACGAGTTACCAGCACATTGCACAATTTATTTCGGCCGCTTTGGAAAACCCAGGCATTTCAAATCTAGTTTAATTAATACTCATATTAAAATTATTTTCACTGCGTAAAATTTAATTCTAATTACATGAAAATCCGAGCCCTGGTAAATGAGATATAATCAGACTGAGGTAATTTTGCTTCATCCGCTTTGGGATATCCAGACAATAGAAATCTAGAATCATTAACGGTCAGATTAAAACAATTTTCAGTGTTTAAAATCAATATTTAGCTACATGAAAATGCGAACCCTGGTAATGAGTTACCAGCAGATTGTAAAATTTATTTCGGCCGCTTTGGAAAATCCAGGCATTAGAAGTCTAGTTCCTTGAACGTTCAAGTTAAAACTATTTTTAGTGCTAAAAATCAATTTTAAGTCACGTGAAATTTCGAACCCTGCTAATGAGCTACCAGCTGATTGAAGTAAGTTTATTTCAGTTGCTTTGAAAAACCCAGACATTATAATTCTAGAGTCGTCAACGATTAGATTGTAATCATGGTGGCATTTTATGTACCAAGAGGTTCGAAGGACCATAAACATGTTAGTAATCTTTAACTGCCATTCTCATCTAGATCTCACAGAGTGCCTCTATAATTTGTGATTTCTTCAGTAACACCGCTTTCCGATTCACTACCCTACGCTCTATTTAACTTATTTCTTACTTCATGTAGCAAAGAATTTAAAAGAGTACTTTTGTTAACGAAATAAACTTTAACGTTGTATTTCAGGGAATGAACCTTTACATACGATCTTTTTTATACCCTCCATAAATATATGGAGGGTATATTCACTTTGTCATTCCGTTTGTAACGCAGCGAAATATCCATCTGAGACCCCATAAAGTATAAATATATTCTTGATCAGTGATGAAATCTAAGACGATCAGAGCATGTCTGTCCGTCCTTCTTTGGAAATCACGATTGAGTCCAAACGAAAAAAGCTAGACTCTTGAAATTTGGTATAAATATATCTTGAAGGATAGCACAGGATAAGTTCGGAGATGGGCTAAATCGGGCAAGAGAAGAAAAAGTTCCCCTAAGAAGAACTAAACCAACCTCTAAAAAACAATATAATTTTTAAAGTTTATTTTCCTAATTTTGTTAGGCAAATGATATATTTTTATGTCAAAAAAGGTTCAACGCGTTAAACTTGGAGCCATAAAATAAAAATTTTTTATGCCTCGCCCCCTTTAGTGGGCGTTATTATATGCAAAAATAGTGTTAAAATTTAACAAATTGTTTTACTTAAGCCTGAATTCCTTGAAAATACCATTTTTAACCTGGTACTCCTCTGCCCTAACCCCCCCCCCCCCTTCCCCTTTGCCACCTAAATGACCCTTTAAAAGCAGATAAATAAAAAATAAATTTATGTGTGTGAAGATAAATATGCCGAGTTAAATATGTTTTGACGTAAGCAGTTACGAAGTGAAGTTAAATATGTTATGACGTAACGAAATGGCAATCAGTGAAAATGATTATGGGAGTGTCTTCTATCCCATACATCATTTTGTATATACCGGCAATGCATGCCAACTCTTTATTTGGCCACTGGGGGCAAAATCCCTCCAAGATCACACACACTCTCATGGCCTGTAAATATTTTCACAAACTAAATTCAGCTATTCCAATTGTTGTGTGTGGTAGAAGACATTCCCATACTAATTTTTTAGTTACTGGCAATGCATGCCAACTCCTTATTTGGCCACTGGGGGCCAAGATCACACACACTCTCATGGCCTGCAAATTGACCTTTCATGACCTGTAAATATTTTCACAAAAAGCTCAAAAAATTTATTAAATATGGATTTTCATTAAAAACAAACTTCACTGTTTGCCATTTCTTTACGTCATAACATATAGGGTCCCCCAAATAACTTTTTTTTTTTTTTGAAAATGCTATAAAACAACCTACAGAATATTTTTTCAAATTTGTTTTTTTATGTATTTGAAAGTACAATCCTTCCGGTTAATAATGGAAAATAATTTCATTCAAATGGCTGCATGGCCCGATAACGATCGCCATTGCTTGTAACGGCCACTCTTTGCTCATTTTCGAAGAAAAATGGCCCAATTATGCCTCTGGACCAAAATCCGCACCAAACAGTGACTCGTTTTGGGTGCGTCCACTTTTCAATGTATGCGTGCGGGTTTTCTGTGCCCCAAATGCGACAATTTTGCTTGTTTACATACCCGCCAAGATCAAAATGAGCTTCATCTGAAGAGATGATGTTTTTTGGCAAAATCGGCATATTCTGTACGTCGATCGCAGGCCCACTTAGCGAAGCGAAAACGCATTGGATGGTCAACCATATTCGTTCAGCGGATGCATAAAACTAATTATCTGTCTAATCAGACATGAGCTAAGTGTTACCATTCATGAAATAAGCACTAGTTGAAAAAAAATGTTAGATTGCGGACCCTATATTTAACTTCACAGCTAAATACGTTGTTTCGTAACTGCTTACGTCAAAACATGTTTAACTCGGCATATTTATTTTCACTCACATAATAAATATTACATTTAATTATTTATTATTTATCTTTAGAGTCTTATGGCAAAGGTGAAATGTCTCCCTCACAGCCCTTGCCAGAGCGACCCCAAAATATACAGTTTTAATACCCTCCAAAGAGAATTGGACCCCATAAAGTATATCTTCATATTCTTGATCAGTGATGAAGTCTGAGACGGTCTAGCAATGCCCGTACGTTCGTTTGTGGAAAACATGATATAGTATATTTTTGGACCCCGCCCCCTTTAGTGGGCGTCGACGTACGATATTATATGCAAAAATAATGTAAATATTGAACAGATTGTATTCCTTAAGCCTATAAGAGATATTCTCTGATCTTGCAGAGGTGAAACGTCCCACCTATGGCCCTTCCCAGAATGACTCTGTCAAAATAGAGATTTAAAATTGGGTACAGAGACGTCTTAAAGGAACTCTGTCCCACCACGATAAACATTTTAAATTTACTTACCAAATATTTGGAGGGTATTTAAGATTCGACCCGGTCGAATATAATGTTTTTACTTTTTTGTTTGTTTTGCATTTTGTATGTTAAAAAGATTTCATTACATTTGAAGAGCTCTAGAGAAAGCTACTTTATTTATCAAATCAATGATCTTTTATTTAAAAAAAGTGTCTTTCTTTCTTGAGGCTTTTCTTAAAAAAAAAAAAATGAAAAAAATCAAGCGTTCATTCACAGCTTAATTGCAAGAAATTTATTGCCTAAAAATTCAATGTACGAGTAATTTTGTTTTCGTTGTTTATTTTATCAATAAAACAAAGTTGATCTACATACAATAACCATATAAAAAAGCAATTTAAGCATTCACTCCAAATAAATTGAAACTTTCTTAAATTTGGCACTGAGGCCATGTAAATTTCTTCCATACGCGCTGTTATCAAGCGGTGGCAGTCTGAAGTTTTTTATTTTTTTATTACTTATATGCAGTTTTTGGCAAATATTGTACGAAAAAGTCATTCACATGGAAAAAAGGTAACAAAAAAAAAAAAAAAAAAATATATATATATATATATATATATATATATATATATATATATATATATATATATATATATACTGTTGACTCTTGATAATTTGAAACTTAAGGGACCAGAGAAAAATTTCAAATAATCGAGTTTCCATTTTAACGAAACTTCAAAATATCGAAAGAGAGACAGAAAAAAATTCAAATTAACAAGAGTTTTCATAAAAAAAGCAAAACTATTTGCACGCACTAAATTCCGCAAAAGCAAAGCAAAGAAATTTAATTTTTTATGTTAGCAACTGTCGATGTAGTGGCGTATGCTAAAATCGTGGCACAGAAACTAATGCAAACGTTTTAAATTTCTTTCAAAAACAGCAACAAAATCACATTAGGAGTTCAAATTAAAGAGTGTAGAATAACCGAACTTCAAATTATAGAACGTTGGCGAGCAAGATGTCATTTTTGTAGCACATCGCAAAAAACTAAAATAAATGGTTGTTTTATTTATTTTATATTTTGCATAAAACGCAGCAATTAAAATAATTCAAATTATAGAGCGTAGAGCCAAAAAATTCAAATTATAGCGAGTCGGCGATCAAAATGCCATTCAAATAATTTCAAGTTATTGAGGGGACCAAATTACATAGATATTTTTCAATTTATTGAGTGTTTTTCAAGGGACTTGGAAAACAATTCAAATTACCGCGAGATTTAAATTAACGAGTTTCAAATTATCAAGAGTCGACTGTATACATTTATGTATATAATATGTGCTATAAATATTCAGTTTATATACTTGCAAGGAATATGGCAGAGAATAATAAAATTTTGCTGCTTTAAAATCACAAAATAGCCATAAGAAAATTTCGTTTTAACACGACATTGCATACGCTTCATTTATTGGTAACAGCAAAAAATAAAATAAAATATAAAAAGTATTATTAAAAAAAAAAAAAAAGAAAGAACCGCCTGCGCATATTTTTATTAACGGGCATAAATTTATATTCTAGATATTCTTGCAAACATGTTTTACTTTAAGCTTTTTATGGTAAGAACACAACGTAATATTAACGCAAATAGCATAAGAAAAATTGCTAAAACAACAACAGAACAACAACAACAACAACAGCAAAAAACATTTAAGTAGACGGACAATTAGATACACAGACTAACTGACAAGTATGGAATTATACAAAAGCAATTGTGTCACAAGCAAAAATAATTCACATTCACATACGAGTACATTCTCTCTGCCTGAACACAGTGAAAGATGTTAACTGAGCATTTCAGAAAATATTGTATTTGTAAACAAAAACAAAAACAAAACCAACAGCAATTATTAACTCAATAAAAAACAAAAACAAAATACAATACATTTTGTAGGAAAGTATATAAATAAATATTTATAATCAAATAGAGAGAAGGTGAATCATCTACAGAAAACGGCAAAAAATAAAACACTGAACGAAACAGCAAAAAAAAAATAAGATAAATAAAAAATAAAACGTTCCAAGAAACTCAGATGTAATCATAATTTGTTCACGCTACGTAACATATTCAGTGTGTGTCTCAAGACTTGTTACGAAATTATAGTTTTTGAAATTGTTATTTTTCTCAGATACACTCTAATCGATTGAATGATGACCCTCGTATTATTTCAAATTCCTATGATTAAGAATTAAATTATTTTTCACGGGAATAAAATCCTCATATTCTAAATAGTTGGGGAAGGGAATAACACGGGAGAGAGAATTTCATAAATTTTTTTTTGGCTTGCATCAGCACTCTGGGGATGAGCCCTACATATGCGATGCATTGTGCCTAAACTAGAAAAATTGCTTAGGGGAAGGAGGATAGAGGGAGTAGTGCGATTTAAGCTTCCCCAAGTTAAAAGTGGCAGAAAAGACTTCTGTAGGAAGTTGCTTCCACATACGAACCGTTCGGGCAAGGAACGAGTTCACTTTGTAATGCGTGTTGTGGTCCGCTGCAAGCGCACTGTCTGAAGAGCGGTTAGCTCTCAAAAATAAACGGTTTTTGGAGACAAGCTCACATTCCGTTATAGTATCGCTAAAACATACCCCACTTTGCGTCGATAATCCAGTGAGTCAATCGAATTGGCCACCCAACTGTCACCAATGGGCTTCTTCACTCTCTCTTGAACGCTGTCCAGCAATTTCGCAACAGACTTTGAAGCACCGGCCCGGCCCATACATGAGAGTTATGTTTCATTTCCGGTCGGATGTAGGTGGCGTATATAGTGAGGAGATCAAATGAGTTGAAGCGTGTCTTACATCGTTTTAAAAAACTGAACCACATAAAATTAAGAAAAGTTTATAACAGTGGCAAAGCAGTAACTACAAGGTGGGCCAAAAGAAGTCATCCGATGACTCCTCTAGCGTGAACAGCGCGCACCATGCACTCACTGTGAGCGGTTGTAATGGCTGCTCGTGCAACACTCGTGAATTTTTGGTGCCCCAGAAGCAATAGTTTTGCTTGTTCACGTAGCCGTTGAGGTGGAAATGAGCCTTATCGCTCATTATGATTTTGGTCGAAAAATCGTCCACTTCGTCCTCGACATTGAGGATAAAGAGTGTATCGCTCCACGGCTTGTTCACTTGTATTCTACATCTGTCTAGTTCACAAATCTCAAAAAAAAAATTTCTCTCATTTGCAAAAATAAGAGCATCTTCCAATAGGGTAATTTCTTTTGGCTTAATTCTAGCTAAATATGAAGAAGAATAATCATGTATATGATGATCAAATTTTTTATTAAAATTTTAGGCTTTATGAAAACAAAAATCATATAAATAGCATTTAAGTAATATATTCGAATCGATAATAATATGAAAAATAACAAGAGAGACGCATGCAGTATATTTACAAAAACGGGAGTTATCAGAAAAGCAAAAGTAACATTCAATACATAAAAATATTTGTACAACATTGAAGTAACAAATTCAAGAAAACACAGAGAAAAGAAAAATCGTGCAATCTATTGACAAACGAAAGATTTCTGAAAAGGAAAAGTAACGTTCAATACATAAAAATTTGCTTTATGGCAAATAAATAAACGAATTACCTGCAGCTTGGCCGTTAGTAGTTCGCAAGCCAAGAGACACACAGAGACCTTCTGGAAAAGAAAAATAACGTTCAGTACAAAACAAAAAAAACAAAAATTGGTTTAACAGGAAAATTTTTAATATTCCAGGATTCATTTAAAAAATGAAATATATTTCCCTATTCATTCATATTTCTAATAAGTTTTTTTTTCTCAATTAGCAGGCAAAATTAGTTATTTTTGTAATAATTTACACGCCATTTTAGTTCTGTGTTTATATAGTAAATAACCCTAGAAATATCGCGCCTAAAGAAAAAATAATTTCCCTAAATAAAGTTTTTTGCTTAAATCTTTTAATTCAATTATTTCCAATTAAAAGTTACGTTCGTTTCCCAAGTCTTCTAAACACAACAAATCAAATCTATAAAGTTTGTTGCCTAAGTCTTTGATTAACCAAAACGCCATTATAAGGTTCTTTTTCTAAGTCTTTTGAATACAACAAATGAAATACAACAAGTTTGTTGCCCAAGTCTTTAATTATAGTAGGGGAACTTGTAATGAGCAGAAGTATGTTGCTTAAGTCTTCTGTTGTCTATTATTAATGGCAGCCATTATATGTTTGCTTTCTAAGTCTTTTGATGAAACGAATTAAATTAATGAAAGTTTGTTACTTAAGTCTTTTAATGTACCTATATTGGAAATTCGGTTTGCTGCTTAAGTTTTTTCATTTGCGTATTAAATTTTTATTGAAGGACATTATTTTAACACAAAACTTTGAATTTGAACGCCAACGAAATGGGAGGGCATTTATAAGTCTGAATTGTTTATCTGTATATCCGTCCATCTGTGGCATCGTAGCACTCCAACGGATGAATTTGCAAACAAAAGGACGAGTGATTGTTTAAGCTCTTGTTTTAACTAACGAATAACTTTTATTTTGTGTGGAATAAATCAAAATCACGAAATAACTTTTATTTTGGGAGGAACAAATAAAAATCAAAACATAACTTTTATTTTCTGAGAAATAAATGAAGACCAAGAAATAACTTTTATTTTCCTAGGAATAAATATATATCAAAAATAACTTTTATTTTGCGAGGAATAAATAAAAATGAAAAAATAACTTTTATTTTCTGAGGAACAAATAAAAATTAAGAAACAGCTTTTATTTTCTGAGGAATAAATAAAAATCAAGAAACAACTTTTATTTTGGGAGGAATGAATAAAAATCAATAATTCTTCTTTCTTTCTTGCTAAAACAGGAAGTAGGTTTAATTAGAAGATGTAACATAGTTTAACTTGACAAAAAAATTTAAATTTTTAAACTTTTTGGTCACTTTCACGTACCATAAAATATTTTATTTGTTCAACCCGGGAGACGAAATTTTGATTTGTTAAGATTTTAATACCAATTTTGTTCTTATTATTATAAAATAGTTTGAATTAGCAAAAACAACAACGTCAATTGCCTATTTGGTTACTTTTATATATTTCAGTTTCCCAACCCTGGAAACGAAATTTAAATTTTTTACCAATGCAACTCTTAATGAGGCATGAAATAGTTTTATTTAAGAAAAACTTAAAATTTGCAACCATTTTGGTCACTTTGGTGTATATTGCATGTACCAAAAAACTTTAAACTTCCCAACCCTGGATTCGAAATTTTGATTTTTTGTGGAAATTTTTTAAAACCAATTTTGTTTTTCCTAAAATATAAAATAGTTTTAGATAGCAGAGAAAAACAACGTCAATTGCATTTTTGGTTACTTTTATGTATAAAAAAATTTCAATTTCCCAACCCTGGAAGCGAAATTTTAATTTTTTTATCAATGCAAATCTTTATGAGGTATAAGGTAGTTTTGTTTAAGAAAAACTGAAATTTTGTAACCAATTTGGTTATTACATGTACCACAAAATATTGCATGTACCAAAAAAACTTTAATTTTCCCAACCCTGGAAGCGAAATTTCATTTTTTAGTTATTTTTTATCAGTGCAACGCTTCATGAGGTATAAAGTAATTTTTTTAGAAGAGTTTCAAATTTTTAACCATTTTGGTCACTTGCATGAACTATTAAATATTGCACTTGTCCATCCCTGGATTCGAAATTTCATTTTTTATTTTTGAATTTTTGATACCAATTTTGTTCTTCCTAAATTATAAGACAGGCTTAGTTAGGAAAAAACAAAAAAAACATCAGTTGCCTGTTTGATTACTTTCATGTATAAACAAAATGCAATTTCCCACCCCTGGAAGCAAAATTTGAATTAAAAAATTTTTTTTTGGCCAATGCAAATCTTCATGACGTATAAAGAGGTTTTGTAAAAGAAAAACTTATAATTTTTAACAATATTAGTTACTACATGTACTACAAAATACGGAATGGGCCGAAAAAAAATTTTTTAATTTTCCATCCCTGGAAAATTTTTTTAATTTTTTTAATTTTTAATAGACCATTGAGGCTTCCCAAAGCGAGAAATAGGTTTAATTTACAAACATTAAAAATAATTGATTTTTGGTATACATTTTGCGTCGAGAAATAGGTGTAAGCTTCCCAGCTCTGGAACTATACTTCGGATCCTTCTGCATTTCAATACCGCTCTATTTAAGTTCATTTCCAATCCAACAATTCAAGAACGAAGTCTCTAGCTCTTCTGGGGGCTTGGGAAAACCGTAGAAGAGACGGTTTCACGTACAGACAGACGGACATCGCTCAATCGTCATGGCTATTCATAAGGATCGAGAATATATATACTTTATGGGGTTCCATGTGCATATCGAAGAAATTACACTCGGAATGACAAACCTATATATACCCTTTCACTTTTTTGTGAAGGGTATAAAAATAATTTTTATTTTGTGAGGAATAAATAAAAGTCAAGAAACAACTTTTATTTTGGGAAGAATGAATAAAAATCAAAATCTAAGTTTTATTCTCTGCGAAATAAATAAAAACCAAAAAATAACTTTTACTTTCTGGCGAATAGATAAAAATCAGGAAACAACTTTTATTTTGGGAGGAATGAATAAAACTCAATCAATAACTTTTATTTTCCTAGGAATAAATATATATCAAAAATAACTTTTATTTTGCGAGGAATGAATAAAAATCGAAAAATAACTTTTATTTTGTGAGGAGTAAATAAAGGTCAAGAAACAACTTTTATTTTGGGAGGAATGAATAAAAATCATTCAATAACTTTTATTTTCCTGGAAATAAATAAAAATCAAGAAATAACTTTTATTTTGCGAAGAATAAATAAAAGTCAAAAAAACAACTTTTATTTTGTGAGGAATAAATAATAATAAAAAAATAACTTTAATTTTGTGAGGAATAAATAAGTCAAGAAACAACTTTTATTTTGTAAGGAATGAATAAAAATCAAAATATAAGTTTTATTTTCTGAGAAATAAATGAAGACCAAGAAATAACTTTTATTTTCCTGGGAATAAATAAAAATCGAAAAATAACTTTTATTTTGCGAGGAATGAATAAAAATCAAGAAACAACTTTTATTTTGTGATAAAAAAATAAGGCACAGGATATAATAGTTTAAAAAGTAATTTTTTAAATAAAACTTATAACCGTTACGGTACCTGCTTTTTATATAATTTTTTTTACGATTTATTTACATCCGAGTACATATATATTTTTCAATATACCTTTTTTCCAAAAAATTAAAAGTCGGCAATAAATAGAAATCATTTAAATTAAACCTGCCACAAATTAAAATTCCTTGTTAATCATTTCATGTTTGCGACAAACAAAATTTTTCAAGTGAAAATGTTGAAAATTCTTTTTAAATTGATTGTCTTTCCTTTAACTTCGAAATTAGTTTTATATGCCTTAAAAAATAGTTTAATTAGTTCATTACCCTCCCCCAGCGCAATAAAAGTTGTTACGATTTAAATGTTCCCCCCGGTGAAGGGTATTTTTCGTAAGACTTCGATAGAACACAATTACGAGTATTTTCATTTTATAGTTTTCGTTTTTTATTTTTTTTATTGTTTAATTGTACGTAAGTTTTGTTTAATTTAACGAGACTTTTCAAAAGTTTGTGTTGGTTGTATTGGTTTTGGAGTGTCAGTCAGTAGTGGCGATGATGGTTTGTGCTCTCGTGTATGAATTTCAAATAATGGGAAATTCCAATATTACGTGTGTGGTTTTGTGTTTTATGTTAATAAAAAAACAAAACCGATTGATTTGAATCAGTTGAAAAAAAATAAATGAAATGAAATAAAATAAAACAAAGTAAATTAAAATACTTTCTAAGATTTTTTGCTTTTGAGGCCAGTTTGTTAATAAACAAAATTATAATTATTTTTATTTTTAAATCATCCTCTCGACATGAATACTTTTGATTAAATTTTATAATAAACATGACATTAAAAAACCCTACTATTATAAACAAACGCACATACATACACACGGCTAAATATTATATTTAGAAAAGGGGGCCCCAAGAGAATTTTGTTTTTTTGAAGATTGCAAACTGCTGGGGCTGGTGCCGGCATATGAAAAGACGTTACTTTTCAAAAGTTTCTTTTGCATTTAAATTATGCTTTTAAGTGTTGGCCAGCAGAGTTGTGCGTAAACAGAGAGAGAGAGAGAGAGAGGAAAAAAATAAATAAAATCAATTGACTTCATTTAGCAGGCCAACCGCAAGCAATAAGTATTCGTGCCACAGTGGCTTAGAAGGAAAAATATACCGAATGGAAAAATATTAAATTTTTTGAATTTGAAATTATTTTGGAAAAAGTAGTCAGAAATCGCTGAAGGAAATCATAATTAAAAAATCAATACCATAAAATTATCTACTATCTTATAATAAAATCGTGGGTGATACAGGATATCGTGACACCCGTGTTGAGTGACTGGTCGAGCCTCGAAAGCAAGTAAATTTAGATATTAATTACCTATTGGCTTTGGTTCACTTACTTTCGCCTTCTACCAGACTTAAGTATTCGAAAATTTTCAATACTTAAGTCTGAAAAATTCTTATATGCACTCCCGGCCGCTCTGTTATTTCAGACATTTGGCCAGGAGTTTGTAATAAAGTTAGACCAGTGAATACTAAAGCTGTGACCTTCTCATACAGCCATATAGCGCGCTCTAAGGCTTTCACAGGCAATCTTCATTTAATTAACAGCTTTTTTTTTTTTAGGAGTAGGACCAGCACTTAGGGGATAACCCCTACATAAGGATAAAGGGAGTAGTGTCTGTGGATATTCAACTTGAACACCCTCAAATTGCAAGTGGAGGGGAAGACATCTGCAGGTAATTTGTTCCACATACGGACTGTTCGGCCAAAAAACGAATTTTCTCTGTAATGCGTAGTGCGATTCGTTGTAATATCGACCACAAACGCATGCGCTCTTGATGAAAAACGCGTTGAGCGTAAGAAAGAATGGGTTTCAGGAACTAGTTCCCTAATTTCACCAGAGCACAAATAATTTCACCAGTTGGGCAAATTTGAGGTTAGAAAGTAAATTGGCTGTCAATTGATGATATGTCAAGAGTCGGGCTGTCATCCTTTGACATTTAATTAGTAAAAAGTTGGGAAATTTTAACCATGGAACGCGATTCTCTTCATGCAAAGAATTTTAATTGGGAAAATTTACTAACAACATGGTGAAAAATTTACGGTAATCACTTCGTAACAATCGAGCAGCTTTTTTTTATTTTTTATCTTGGACCAGCACTCAGGGGATGACCCCTATATACGCAATGCATTGCGCCGGAACTGAAAACGAGGGGATAGTATTGAGGGGACAGATGAGGAAAGATGAGAAGATAGACAGTTTTTTTCTGTAGCTGGAGGTAAGAAAATATTTCCAATATGATTATATATATACATATGTATGTGTGCACGTTTGTAATTTGTTCAAATTTCAATAACAAAATCACATATGTCGTCCGTCCAGCTGTTAAAATAATCAGGGTTGTTCAATTTTTGTTTGTTTGATAACCCTGTTTTTATTGTTTTTTGACTTAACGTTGCCGCTTTTGTTTAGGTATGGCATTTCAGCGTTAAAGCTCAGCGCAAAAAAAAAACGTTCCGCTTTCCGCCCGTATTTAGGGATGGCTGTTACGTAAATTACTCCCTTTATACTCCTCCCTTTCTGGCAACTAACTTTACCAGTACGCGCTCTAATGCAGGACTCATATTTAAAAAAAATGTATCCCATATTATTGTATTCTGATATTTTTAAGCTTAAGGTCTCTTTATTTTAGTTTAATTTTTAATTTCAATATTTCGTCACTCCTTTGTGTGACTTCTTCAGGTAATTAATTAAGAAATTAAGAAGAATGTATATCCCATATTTATAAAACAAATAGTCTTCACTTGAAAAGTGATTTAAAAAAAATTTATGAAAATTTACTTTTTTCCACTGTGCAAGTATTTTTTACAACAAACCATTTTTATGAGATCTTGGCTTTTCTTTGGCTGCTGCTCTGTTATATTCTTTTACATTCTTGGCATCTTCTGTGGTACAAGTTATGGCATCATCATCACGATCAGCAGCAGCAGCAGCAAACCCCCGACTATAATTGTTATAAAAAAAAATAATAATAAAAAAACTGACAATTCAAAAAGACAAGCCAACCAACAGACATTTAGTTGGACTGTCTTGCCATGTTATAGTCAAGATTTTGATTATTTAGTGTGTCTGTCCGCCGGGCTGGAGTTTTTGTTGTTGTTCGTGTACACTTCATATAATATAAATATTTAAGGCACGGTCAGACGGGGCTAATGTGTAAGAGATGTGACAAATTAAGCGTTGCCGTTGTGTTCACAATCCATTTTCAGTTGCAAAAATTGACTTAATCCCCGTTTACACTTGGATTTTTTTTCAGTAATTCTTGAGTATTAAATGAGGTAGACTCCGTGCTGGAGTCTTTTCGTCTCCCATCGGACGCGTCCCCAGGTGGCGGATAGGAGGAGACCGAGATAGTGTCTCTTCTGATACGCTGTACAAGTGGTCAGTTGCGTGACTATCAGTTCTTGGGTGTGACTCGAACTTGCAGGCCTTCACACACCACTGAAAGTCCGCAGGGTTGGTTCAGATCAGGCTCCATACTGGGGCAACCTCATTCAGAGGATCTCATCGGCTAAGGCGTACCCTGCAAAAGAGGCGCCAAGGCTGGTAGAACTAAGTGAGGGGGCATCATTCAGGGCAACTTCCCACCTCTACTATCTTACAATCCTTCTTACCTAAACTGCGACTATCCCCTACTTCTTCCTCATCTCTCACCTATACACTCTTCCTTTCATATACACGTGTAATAAAGGGATCAAAATAATTGGGCTGGACCCTTCCCTTTTACCAGCAACCTGCTAACCTAGTGAGGAAGAGCGAGAAAGGAATATAAATGGTATATATTCCTATTTCAGCACTCTTACATAAAATAAGAATTGCTGCAACAAAGTTTCATAGTGTAAACCGGGACTTAGATGAAACACACACACACACACACACACACGCACACATAAAGCGATGATATCAATCAAGAATGATAAAATAAAGATTACGCCAACAAGCTGAAATAAAAATACTTTTCTGCGCATGATGGAATTCTGACGTCACTCAGCATGTGTTCTGATTGGCTAATAAAATTCAGCTGGAGAACTATTATGTTATTGTAAAAACAGGACAGTGGGCCAAATTGCGATTTTTCAAATTAAATTTGTTTGATAATAAACAATTTTAAAAAATGATTTTACTTTCCACTTTTTTTTATTTGAAATTGTTAATTTATAGTTATTGATGTGTTAACATCGATACGCGCGCCTCTAGGGCAGTAAACTATCAGTTTCAATACATACGCAAGTGTAAGTGTAAGAGTTTGTTTGTTTGTTGTTGTTGCTTGGCAGTCGGTATTGAAATGGATTACTGGGCGATTTTCATATAATTTTCCCACGCGATTTTCTCCGGAAATTCATAGCCGATTTTATTAATTTTTGGATTAAAACGCTAGTGCGAGTTTAGGCCAAAAATTAAGGCGATCCGATATCGGCGAACGGAGATTTAAGTGTTTTAATTCGGAGTATTAATTTGGAGTAATATTAAAAAAGTGTTTTATGTTGATCTTCGGTTTTGTCTTATGCATAGCAAAGAGAATAGTGACGTGGTTATACGTACATATATAAAAATGAGATAGCAAGACAGCAACGTATGTAGCTTATGTACAAACATAACAATGTATGTATGTATGTACATTTGTCTGTTGCTTTGCATTCTCTTTGTTTTTTGTGGGTTTAATATAAAATAAATAAAAAATACTTTATATTAACTCTACCTCTGGGTTTGTGGGTCTGTGTTCATAGAAATCGAACAGGTACCGTGTAACAAAAAGGTGTTAACACATCGCCCGTGAGTTCGAACACTCATTGATTTTTTTATTTAAATATTGAACCCAAGTGCTAATTATTTTTCTTTTTTCTCCATTCAAAACAAATTTTTTTCCTTGCAAAATATCAGCCATAACTTCCTTTGAGCGTCATCTCTTGGAAAACTATTAAATGACACAGCGTTTTGAAAACAAAAAATATTTTGATAACAATATTACATTTTAACACAATTATTTCTCATTTGTTTTTTTGCTGTTACTTTGTTTGCAATTGCCCACTGCACATTTCATGCTTGTTCTTTTCTGTTCTCTTTTCTTTTTAATTTAGTTTTTTTGTTTACAGTTCATGAGCTTTAAAAATCAAGTTTTAATAAGTTTTCTTACACTTTAAGTTATTTAATAATTATTTTAATATATTTATTTTAAAATATAACACAATTTATTATAAAATATAACACAAAACTTGCACTTTCATAAATCCGATTTCATTTGCTTGTTGGAAATCTCTCTGAGTAAATTGTGTGAAGAGTTGCCAAATATAGCATAAAATATTAATTTTGTACGAGAAAGTATTAGTTTTGCATATAATAAACATTTGGCAATCTCTTCGAGGGAACAAATACGTCATCAAACGGTAAATCATGCGAAAGGCGTAATCTTTATTTTATCATTCTTGATATCAATGAAACTTATATTTCATTATAATGCTTGAATTTTGTCATCATGTACTAGAGGGTGAGCAAATTTGAGGTTAGGAAGTAAATTGGCTTAAAAACTTACATTTTTCTGTTGACAAACTCAATTTTATTGATGCCACCACTGCACAGTGGTTTCCCTTATACGGAAAAGCGATCAAAAATCAATATCTCCAAAACTAAAAAAGCTAGGGTCTACAACATTTTTCAGCTCATTTCATGCCCGAAGAACTTAAATTTGGCAAATTTTTAGGAAAAAATATTAACAGCTGTAGCCACAGTAACCATTTGCTCTTTTAAGGGTTAATTGGCTTATAGATCTGTTTTAAAAATGTTTGAAATAAAGTATTTTAATATGAAAATTTGATTGTTTTAAACAAGTTTTGTAAATTTTTATTTCATTTTAATTCATTCGAAATATACACTGAAAAAAAAACTAAATTAAAAAGTTAAACAAAGTTAAATAATGCAATATAGGGTATTATTAAGTAATATAAGGTAATAAAGTAAAATAGTAGTAATATATATCAAATATATACCTCAAATTTAAAACTCCTTGACTTCTTTTCTTTGTTGGTAAGTTTCGGGCCCCATAATAAATAAATAAATGGATCTGAACTTAAAAAGAGGCGATTTAAAAGATCTGTATTTGTAGCTAGGCGCGATATTTTTCGTGTATGTTGTAATCTAAACTGTTTTATATCCTTATTTTTCGCTTCAGCTGCTTCCTCCGATAATTCACTAATGCATGCTTGATTACCTCATTAAATTTTTCCTCCATAATTTGAAATATTTTGTTTGCTTTCGAATGATAATTACCAGCTGTAGAACTCCAAATATCAAGTACATACATTCTAGAAAATTTCCATATTTTTGATATTTTTGAAACTTTTATCACTATCGCGAAAATAATTAATTATAAGAATTAAGAGTTGACCTTTGTTTTGACATTTTTCAAATGCAATGAGTAGGCTTCACTTAAACTGAAAGTCAAATACCTTAAAATTGCAATATAAAGTTTAAAACAACAATTTCTTTAAAAAAATGTTTCTCTCTAATCATAACTGTAAATCAAATACCATAAAATTGCAATATAAAGTTTAAAATAAGAACAATTAAAAAAAATTAATTTCTCTTTACTCGTATTCTTAAAAAGAAATGGTACAAAACAAAATGCGATTCACTATTTTTCGTCGGATGATTATGTAAATCACACCCATATGCGAAAATATGCAAAAACCCGCGGCCACAATATTTTTTAATTTAAAGAGGGATAAAAAACCTACAATTTGATGCATAAGGCGTTGAAAAATAAGTTTTTGATAAACGTGTGTTTTAAAAAGTTCAAAAAAGTATTCTTCAGCGATTTTTTTATGGGCTCATATTTTTGCAGCTTTTGTTATTTAATTTGATAGAAAATAAGTTAAAATTTAATGTTTGTAGGGTTTTTGGAAACTGCTGCCACAATATCGCGAATAACTTTTTGGATAAACTTAAGTTTTCTTTTATGACTATGCAACCACAATATATGCAATATAAACTTACCTCCACTTTCAACGGACACAAACAATAAATCTCGACAAAAAAACAACAAAATTTTTTAGATTCATAAAATTTAGAGTGTTATCAATAAATTTTTTGCAATAAAGCTTAAAAAAACAATAACGATTGGAATGT
Source organism: Linnaemya tessellans (assembly GCA_951800035.1). Taxonomy (NCBI): domain Eukaryota; kingdom Metazoa; phylum Arthropoda; class Insecta; order Diptera; family Tachinidae; genus Linnaemya; species Linnaemya tessellans. The sequence goes on from OX637535.1 coordinate 99,669,183, forward strand.
TCTTAAAGTGTTAAGCGACGGAAAAGAACACTCTGCAGGCCAAAGGAATGCTAGGAACACAACTGCGACGAACGACGAATTTTTGGGTCGCGAATATTCGTCGCCAAAAATAAAACAAATTGGTGTATATGAAAGTGCACACAATCGTGGTGTTGGTCGAAATTCAGAGTTGTCAACTTTGAAATTTTGAAAAGCACTAAAGCCGGACAAAAAACGCGTAATTTTTGAAAAAAGCACTAGATATAAATATTTTTTTATTTTAATTGCTTTTTATTTAAAACATAATTTTATTTCGAAAACAGCTGTTCTGCTCTGCTGTGTAAGTTGAATAACAAAAACTGATGTTGACTTGCCTTTGTGCCTTGGAATATTTATCATGTCTTTCTGAGATTTAAATTAAAATTTCGAACAATTAGCCTATAGAATCTTAATTCAATTTAATATAGCAATATAAAATGTTCGTTAAAATTCTTACTACATATAATTTTATTAAATTTTTTTTATTTTACACATTTATTAACAAAAAATTTATAAAATAAAAGATTATTTATACTATTTTTAATAAGTCATATATTACACTAAAAAAATAAACTCAACATATTGTAAATATCGCCATAGAAAATGCAATCAATTTTACATGGTTTTTTATTCTCCTGTAAACTTTTAAAGTGTTGCAATTTCTCTGAGATATTTTATTTCAGTTGAGGCAACAAAAGTAAAATAACTTAGACCATATGACCATATGTCGGCGATGTTATTAACCCGTATTGCTAAAATTCCAATTAAATTCCCCTTATCGTGAATGATTTTTTTCCCGCGATTTTTTTCATTTTCTTACTCTATTGTCCACCCAAAACTAAGTGAATAAATTAAAGGTACAAGTAAAAAAAACTCGCGGGAAAAACAATCATTCACGATAAACGGAATTTAATTTTAGCATGAAATCATTCACAGGAAATTTTTTCATGATTGCAATTTTAGGGAAAAGGGAAAAATTATTCATGATAGAGTGTTTGTTTAATATTTGATTAAATGAAAGAGAATGGCTCTTATGCACAGTTTTTCACTTCAAAATTATATAAGAATTAAATGTTCCACATTGTACATTTAAACTCAATTTAAGTTTTTCATACTACCATGTGTTTTTTATGGTTTGTTTACATTCAACAACTTGAAAATTGGTCAAGCAGCTCTTCATTGAAGCAAAACGTCGGTAATTTTATTGTATCATTTGCAGTATTTTGTTTTACCATTTACATATTTGTGCTACCATACTTTTATCACAATTAAATACCAAAATGAATTTTAGACTGAAAAACTGAAAGTGTATTTAAACACAATAAGTTTATGGAAAAATTAACTAATTTTGTACTTAAATAAGAAGTCAAAAACTGGGGGTTATATTGATAAATGTTTTATTTAATGTATGGAATACAATATCAAGACAAATGTCCGCTTCTGTTGGCCTCACAAATGCGAGCCCTTTGGAGCACATTTTTCATTACATTCTCTCACACATTTCACGAAGTATTTCATTAATTTCATCACGAATATTTTGTTTGAGTTGCTCAAGCGTCCTGAGCAGTCAAATCAGGTGGCCGTGGGGGCGAATCAATATCAACATTACTTGAAATAACTTGTTGTGGAAAGAGAGGTCTCGCTGTAATTCCATTGTAATCCAATTAAAACACGTTGATTTATCGAATAATTTTCCACAATAAATTTGCCACGTGTCTACTTCACGACTGCCATATATGAACTGTCAAGATCACTGCATTAAACACATTCACAACAGCAGGCTACCGACTACAAAAATAGAATACATGTGTTTATATGGGAATGATTATTTTCGCAGCTGCACAGCAGGTTGTTGTCCGTGCTACTTTTCCCATATAAACACGTGTATTCTATTTCTGTAGTCGTGTGGTCGGTAGCCTGCTGTCGTGAATGTATTTCATGCATAATATTTACCAAAATCGGGGCAAAACAAAGTAGTACCTATACCTTCCCGGCGGATACCCTATATTAGAATTATTATTTTTGCTAATTTTATTAAAATATTTGCCCCGTCTGATCATGACTTTAGTATTTGAACCACATTGTCATTTTGTTAAGTTTCAGTTCAATTACTTTGAAAAGAGCAAAAAAAAAAACTAAAAAAGAACAGAAAGCAGAAAATAAAAAAAATGTGAAAAGCCAAGAACAAGAATATTAAATCACTGATTTACTAACACGCACACAACACCCGCCTACCCTTTCAATTTAATACAAGTAGTTTTACCTGTTGAGGTTTTTTTTTCTTTTTTGCTGACGATCGTGTACGCATCCCCGGTGCTTAAAGAATAAACGTAAGAAAAATGTACAAATAGAATTGCATACACACGCACAGCTACACATGTACGCATGCATGCATGCATGTGTGTGTGTGTGTGTCAGTACATTCTGTTTAACAAGTCAAGCTAAACTTCTAAAACTCTCCTCTGTACAAACAACAAGTCATCAGCCTGCCTTGGCTCTGAGATTTTCCACTTTTTTCTTTGTTTGTTTGTTTGTTTGTTTGCTTTTTTGTCTTCTTTTTTATGACAGACATAATTTTGTTTCTTGTTGTCTCGGATTCCTGTACATATTTTCGTCGCACATACATATTAAATATATAAAATAAATATATATCTACGTGCTGTTCTTACCAAATAACGTTGGCCGTGTCGTTGCTGATGAACACTGAATTTTACTTTGGCATATACAAACACATTTACACACACAAATGTCCGTATATTTATATGATGTGTGATCATGGATGTGTGCATCCATGATCACACATTTCTTTACATACAAACGAGTACTGAAATATTTTTATCGTGTTGCCAAATGCTACTTTCGCGAATCGTTTTATATTTTTGATTTCTTTGATCGGCCACAACTCGAATGCAGTAGGAATGAGATCAATATGTGGGATTAGGATCGTCCCCAGAGACTAAATGATCATTCAGTTAATTGTGTCGATATCTTCAGACTACTTCAGCTTTTCAATGTTTTCTTGGTTCAGTTACGTGCCAGTATTTCGTTACTGCCAACGCATGCTGAACCGAATCGAATCATTCGGATCCGGTAATTGGTACTAGATCCAATCCGTCGCATTGATGGCTCTAATCAGAGCACCTACACCGATCTCTGAAGAGGGAAGACTGTTGAAAAGTTTAGGTTTTAGTTTGGACACTCAAAATAATATTTGCAGCTCCTCAACAATTGGTTGTCTTCTAAGTTCTCAACCGTTTTCTGTTTCCTTTCTTTGTAGAAATTTGTTTTAACCTGAGATTGCTGATCCTCGTTGAGGATCCATCTATAGATTGTGAGTGATCTGCGTGTCAATGTCATGTTGGCTGCAGTCAGATGCGGCTCCAACTTAGGATTTTTGGTGAGTGTGTCTTATATCTATTTTCGCCTCCCTTGATGCATGGCGCTTAATACAGTCCAGTGTGATTCTTTCCCTATCATTTAGTATCTTTAAAATATCTTCATTTACCGACTTAAGTTCAAATCTGCGATCTGAAAATTATTTTTTATGAAATAATGAAAATGGTTACAATTAAATTCCAATTATTTTTATTATTTTTAAATATGAATGTAAATTTTTATTTTTCCCTCTTATTTATTTTATTATTAAAATAGTAATTTTAATTCAGAATCAAGTTCAAATCTGCGACTTGTAAATTATTTTTTAAGAATTTTCATTAAATTCAAGTTATATTTTTATTGGTTTTAAATATGAATGTATATTTTTGTTTTTCGAAATTATTCTCTTTATTAGTAATTTTATCATTCAGACTCAAGTTCAAATCTACGACTTGTAAATTATTTTTTTTAATTTTTATCAAATTCAAGTTACTTTTAAATATAAATTTAATTTTTATTTTTCGATCTTATTAATTTTGTTATTAAGTTAGTAATTTTTTTATTCAGAATCAAGTTCAAATCTGCGACCTGTAAATTATTTTTTAAGCATTTTCAATAAATTCAAGTTATATTTTTATTAGTTTTATATAGGACTGTAAAAATTTATTTTTGAACTTTTAATTTTATTATTAAGATTGGAATTCTTTTATTCAGACTCAAGTTCAAATCTGCGACTTGTAAATTATTTTTTAAGAATTTTTATCAAATTCGAGTTATTTTTAAATATAAATTTAATTTTTATTTTTCGAACTTATTAATTTTATTATTAAAATAGTAATTTTTTCATTCAGACTCAAGTTCAAATCTGCGACTTGTAAATTATTTTTTAAAAAATTTCAATAAATTCAAGTTATATTTTTATTAGTTTTATATATGACTGTAAAAATTTATTTTTAAACTTTTAATATTATTATTAAGATTGGAATTCTTTTATTCAGACTCAAGTTCAAATCTGCGACTTGTAAATTATTTTTTAAGAATTTTTATCAAATTCGAGTTATTTTTAAATATAAATTTAATTTTTATTTTTCGAACTTATTAATTTTGTTATTAAGATAGTCACTTTTTTATTCAGACTCAAGTTCAAATCTGCGACTTGTAAATTATTTTTTAAAAATTTTCATTAAATTCAAGTTATTTTTAAATATAAATTTAATTTTTATTTTTCGAACTTATTAATTTTGTCATTAAGATGGTAATTCTATTATTCAGACTCAAGTTCAAATCTGCGATTTGTAAATTATTATTTTCTTTTTTTTTGATATTTATTAAATTCTAGTTATTTTATTAAGAGTAAAATATTTAGAATATTTTTATAAACATCAAACTAGCAGATCGCGTCAGCAAAAAGAGAAAATTGAATATTTGAAATAATAGACATCAGGGTTGGGAAATTTCGTGTCAATCAAAAGATAGTTATCTTAAAAATGAAATGAAGGTTAGAAAAATATTATAAATATTCCACTCTAAATATAATAACTTGAGTTTAACAAAAGTTCAGAAAAAAATAATTTGCAGGTCGCAGATTTGAACCTGGGAACGATCGAACACAATTTGATTTACGAGTGCCAGAAATTGCGAGAGAGTGTTTAATGACGAGTACTAAAGCACTCGCCGTGGGTTTCCCAAAGTTTTTTGAAAGTTTTTCTGGGCACGCCATACGTAAAACCCCTCTGCAAATTTGCCAGCACTCCAGGAGTCAAAGGGAAGCAGAGCTTCGTCCTAATTAACGTATTTAACAATATATTATTTGTGTTTGAAATGTATTACAAAATGAAGTTTTCATAAAATGAAATTTTTTCAAATAAATTTGAAATACAGATCATATTATTATTCACCATTGAAGCTGCTCCTGCGGCAACACTGACCATGAAACACCATGAATTTCAAAAAGCAAAAGAAACGAGCACTCGTACATCAAATTAATTTTTATGTGCAAGAGGATGATGGCTCTTTTTTTTCTCAAAACATGTATTTAATTGTGCATTTTAATTCATGTACGAGCGCACATACAAACACACATGAGTATGCGAATATTTGTAAATAAGTTATAAAATATCACTCACTCTTAAATGCCTGCATGGAATACAAAACAATATATTTGCTCCTATAAAAGCGAAAAAAATACAATAAAATAAAATAATAATAAAAAAGCATTTGGGAACTATTGCAGTGTATTAAATGTTAAATATTTTTTGGTTTTACGTTAAATGTGATTTTAATTTTTATTTCTTGTTCATAAACTATTAAAAATCATTAGCATTTCAATTCTTTAAACCGTCACACGTCTGCCGATTTTGTTCAATAGGATTTTTTGCTGTTTTTGTTTTTGTAGTTTCAGTCAACGTTTGGCAAAATTTGCCATCATTAATATTGAAACACGTTTTATACATTTCTAAAATGAACTGGTTTAGAGATTTCTATTTATACAGGGTTTGGCATAGATTTTGGCACTTTTAATTAAAAAGCAAATAAATTCGCTGTCGTTGATTTTATTCAATCCGCTGATAATGGGGCGAGGTATTTAATAGCAGTTGCAGCAGTTTTGTTTGTGGTATGAACTCATTTGTCAATTAAAATATGCTCGTATATGAGGAAAAAACAAAAGACTTAAGAAACAAACATGTTTTGGGTAACATGCTTCCACACTTTTAACTTACAAATTACCAAGTTAGAAGGGTAGCAGAGCTAAGCCACTTTAGACAATGGCACGGCTCTCCATTGTTAAAAATGGGGCTTTGAAAATTTCGTCTGTAAGGCCGAGTCAGAATTTTTTGCAATCATCGGTCGTTTCCATCCACTGAACGCTTTTAAGCCCAAGAGCTGAAGAGATCATTGTACCATATAAATGTGCATCGAATGCTAGAATGTTAGAGGCCTGATTTAATCGATCACTGCACTAGACGATCCTCTTTCGGAAAAGAATTATAACTCTCTTTTTCGTAAAATCTTCCTGTTTACACGTCAAACCAGTTGGGGCAAGTGGTTTTAATTTCAGAATTTCATGTCAATGCAGACACCCGTAATAATTTATTTAACTCGTTAGATTATAAAGGGCCTTCCAACAGGGACTTCCGAATTTCGGCAGTTCAAAGTGGACATCTTGTCCATCACACACACACATAGATACGCAAACGCGCACACATACACATGTGTGTGTGACAGTCTCTCAGCAGCTGTCCTAGGATCTCGAACGTCGATGTCTGGTGAGAACTCTGATTTTTTCAAAACGAGCTAAAACCAACCACTTCACGATTTTTTGAAAATTTTCAATTTTCTTAGAGGCAAATTAAAAACATTAATAATAAAATAAATTTACAATTTATTTTATTATTTATTAAGCTTAGGGTCGTTTTTTATATAAAATTATTTCAATTTTATTTTATTATTCAATATTTCGGTAACATTATCAGCAATACATAATAAAAAATTGAGTTTTCAAAATATAAAAATGGTGTTGAAACTTGGAAACAAAATATTTTTTTAGTTTTTATTTTTTAATATTTTTTAGCATATAAAACAAAAAAGTTAATAACAATTAAAAAATAAATTTTATAATAAATTTAATATGAAAAAATAATTTGGAGATTGCAGATTTGAACTTGAGTCTGAATAACAAATGTGGATCTTAATAATAAAAATAATAAGTTCAAAAAATAAAAATTAAATTCGTATATAAAAATAATTTGAGTTTAATAAAAATTCTTAAAAAATAATTTGCAAGTCACAGATTTGAACTTGAGTCGGAATAAAAAATTTCTATCTTAATAATAATAATAAGTTCGAAAAATAAAAATTAAATTCATATACAAAAATAATAGAATAATTTGAGTTTAATAAAAATTCTTAAAAAGTAATTTGCAGATTGCAGATTTGAACTTGGGTCTGAAAAATAAATGCCTATCTTAATAATAAAATTAATAAGTTCGAAAAATAAAAACTGAATTCATATATAAAAATAATAGAAATAATTTGAGTTTAATAAAATTTCTTATAAAATGATTTGCAGGTCGCATATTCGAACTTGAGTCTGAATAAAAGATGTCTATCTCAGTAATAAAAATAAGTTCGAAAAATAAAAATTATATTCATATACAAAAATAATAGAATAATTTGAGTTTAATAAAAATTCTTAAGAAGTAATTTGCAGATTACAGATTTGAACTTGGGTCTGAATAATAAATGTCTAACTTAGTAATAAATATAATAAGTTCGAAAAATAAAAATTAAATTAAATTAAGAGAAATAAATTGAATTAAATAAAAATTTATAAAAAATAATTTCCAGATTACAGATTTGAACTTGGGTTTGAATAACAACTGCCTATCTTAGTAATAAAAATAAGTTCGAAAAATAAAAACTGAATTCATATATAAAAATAATAGAAATAATTTGAGTTTGATAAAAATTCTTATAAAACAATTTGCAGATCACAGATTTAAACTTGAGCCTGAATAAAAATTCTTATCTTAATAATAAAATTAATGAGTTCGAAAAATAAAAATTGAATTAATATATAAAAATAACAAATAATTTGAGTTTAATAAAAGTTCTTAAAAAAGAATTTGCAATTCAAAGATTTGAACTTGGGTCTGAATAAAAAATAATAAGTTGGAAAAATAAAAAAATTACATTTATGTTTAATTTATATTCTTTTTTGAACAGACATCGTACATCATCGCTGATAGTTAAGCACCCTGTATAGCAAGAAAAAATATGTATGTATGTATACAGTGCGTGTGTTTGTGTGAGTGTCTGTATGATATTGCAAAACCGATCATGTATGTACATGCTCTCGTACATACAAATTGATATCTTTTAACGCAAAACTCCCCCATTGTGTTGAAACAATCAAGAAAATAGAATTTTTGGAAAGATTTAAATGCTTTCGAAAATTGGAGGAGAATTCAAAGAAACTGAAAAATAATTAATAGCGGAGATGAAAGAAAAACCAAAAGCAGACAGACAGACGGAGGGATTTTTTCCATACACAATTACATACATACTTACAGAAGTATGTTTTTTTTTTTGTGCATGTGTGTACACGATCAAGCATGCATGTATGTAGACTTGTTGTGTATGATGGCATTCATACGTCCTATGGAAAGATATAGTATATAAATATGTCGATATCTGAGAGAGTGTGTGTTTGCATGTATGGGTTACGTATTGATCATTAAATATGTACATGTATTATAAGATATTACCTGACTTTATACAATTAAATAAGCCTGGCAAGGTAAGAATTGATTGATCGGCTGGCTGTCTCTGCCACCTAAGCGACCGAATGGCAGTCGACAGCAAGACTGTGCGACCGGCAGGCAGTCGGCGACTGTCGCTAATGCACAATGAATCGACTCACCTATACGCACACATTCCAGCATGTACACACACACAGATTTTGTACACAAACTCTTTGATCACTTGTTTAAGCTCTGGGATTTTTTTTGAACTGTCTGTCGTCTCTCTTTTGTTTTTAAAGCCAAGTCAGTGAACTAAACCGGGCAACAGCAACAACCACAGCAGTAACGAAATCTTAAAGAAGAGAATTTTCAGTTACAGACACTGCACTAATACAATAACAAGGATCTGTGTACACACGTACTTACATACATCCATTTGAAAAGAAACGAAAAAAAATACGAAATACAAAATTGAGGGTTGTTGGCAACTTGTGCACGTAAAACCCGAAAATCAGGTAATTTTTTTTTCATATGTATTTTTTTTTTGAAAAAGATTTCAACTTTGCGGCATTTGAATTAACCAACAGCACCAGTATTGGCAACAGCGTCAGTTAAGTCAACACGTTTTAGACATACGATCAGTTTACAAACGGACATTTAAGTGAATAGAGCTCACGGTCTCCAATACCGGTGCCACAGCTCGCACTCTTTCGATTTTGGAAATAATTTAAAAGTTTGCTGTTTTGGCCAAAAATAATCAAACACCCATACACATGCAGTTCTTTTTTTTCGTTTTTTTTTTCTTGGTAACAAATACTGCGATACGAACATTAAGAAATAAAAAAAATCAACTTTATTTTAAAGAAGTCATTTTATATGTTTGTGTGGTAACTGGAAACGAGACGTTGTGGTCAAAATTTTTTGAAATTAGTTCAAAAACGTTGGGCTACAATAAAGGAACTGAAAACTTGTAGCCATTAGCAGTCAAGCAAAAATCATTTTTGCCTTCTTAACATTTTCAGTGTTTTAATTTAAATTAAAGTGTGAGTAGTGAAACGAGTGAGTGCGTTAGAAAAAAGTTAACGCGTTGGAGGTGATTATTGCAAAAGAAGAACAAAAAAAAAAAAATAAAAATAAAAGAAACTATTAAAATTAAGGCATCTCTGCTGCGAAAAATTTTATATTTAAAAAACACTAAATTTGTGGGAAAATTCGAAATTAGGGTAACAAATTTCATAATAGGGCTTTTGAAATTTCTAATTTAGCAAAATTAAACACACACACACGTACATACATACAGCCAATTTAAGAAAATAATTTGTAAAGGTAACAAAATATGTTGAAAAGAATTTTTAAAACTTGTTAACGGCTAAAAATTCGTTATTCAGCTTCGCAAAGTCTGCCTAAAATTCAGGAAAAAAATATTTTTTTTTAAATTTTTTATTAAAATTTTTTTTTTTTTAATTTTTTTTTCATCAAAAATTTTTTTTCTTTTATTAAAAATTAAGTTGACATTTTTGCAGCTTAAGCGGCCTGGGGGTGATTCTGTAAGGCGATGCAAAAGAAATTGCTTTCACATTTCAATGTAAATATCATACAAATGCGATCATCGCATTACAGGGTAACCCCCCTGACTTTGGAAAAGTTAATTTTTTTGCCACTGCACTGGCTTATAGTCAATTTTATAAAACCTTTTTTGCTTTGCTGCAAGAGATGCGCATTTTTGCATTGATTCCGTATTTGAATGCCCTTAATTAATAATGGGCAGTTTTAAAAGTGCTTTTAATTTAATAAATTAGTCATATGATTTTTTTCACCGCTTATTTTATTGCCCGAATAAAAAATTTTGTCGTGACTAAGAAATCAATCAGCTTTTTTCTGTTGGCATCAAATTTTGACAGCAATTATTTTTTTTTTTTAATATATTGCACCCACGTTCCTTTCCTTGATCTCATTTCCTGAAAATTTTCTCTATTTCTGTGGAACAAATGTTGCCTTTTGTTGCAGTTTAATAAGAATATTTTAAGATTTTAAGAATATAAAAATGAATTCATATTTAAACACGGTTTAAGGTAAAATTAATTAAATACTTCAGTGTAATTAATAAGTTTGATAGTTTCAATTAATATATATAATTCTGTGGCCATAACTTATGGGCGCTTAAGTCTACTAAAGGAAATATTGCTGGATCACTATTTTATTTCTTAAATATTATTGCATTCAATTGAAGTTTTCAGTGGCCACAATCAAACGTTAACGGGGGGATTAAATTACGGCATTCGATATCCATCGAAATTTCCACCCAAATTGTATTGAAATTTCGATCGATATATAGACTGGGGTGATTTGGGTTCTGGGGGTAAATTACGGCATTCGATATCGATCGAAATTTCCAGCCAAATTTGATTTGAAATTTCGAGGTAATTTGGTCCCTGATTTTGTTAAAAAAAATATTCGTTTGTAATTTTATGTTGAAACAAAAACCAATTTTGAGTTTTTTTATGATGGTTTTAATTTAAGTAACCAGACGAGAAGTTTTATTTACAAAAACAGGCAGTAAAAATGAGTTTAAAATGAATTTTATTGAAAAAGATTTCAAACAAAATGATTTTGAAATAGATTTCAAATACATTTAATTTTTTATGAATATGAGTGAGTTTATTTCTAATGTGATTAACCCTTTTGGAACTTTATTTAAACAATTTTATTTACTAGCCGTTCAACGATGACGCAGGTTATAGTTCGATCAGTACAAATATCATTTGGCACAAAAACAAATTTCAAAATCTTTTTTGTTTTAAAAAATATTTGTAATGATACTCGTGGTATGGTTTTGCGACATCGTTAAACGGCCATTAAAAAAAAACCTGAATTTTTGATTCGATTATTGTTTTGAATCTGATTGTGGGACGATACATCACAGATTAATTTAACAAACGTATTTGAAAACTGTTTTAAGAACAAACAAACTCATTTTAAATTTTACAAAGTGCTCTAGGCGATGACGGACAGATAACTGAAGATCGTAAAATAGTAGTTGTTGTTTCAGCGGGACCATCGCATTTTGAAAATGTTGTCTCTTAATGTCAAAAAGTTATTTTAATTAAGTGAACTAATTTAACATCAAATGATATTTTTAGTTTTATTTGAAACTTAAAAAAATAATGTAAAAATTAACATCTACTTTAAGAAAAATTTTGTATAAAATACATTTCACTCGTTTAAAATTTTATGAATATCAGGGTTGCATTTTATTAGTTTGAAATTTTGTAAGCTATTTTAAAATTTTATATTTCATTTTAAGTTTTAAAAAATTATTTCAAACTTTAGAAATTATTTTAAAATTTAAAATTCACTTTAAATAATAAAGTTCACTTTCAATATTAAAATTCATTTAAAATTTAATTTTTTTCCAATTTACATAAAATTTTAAAATTGATTTTGAGTTTTAAAATTTTAAAATTAATTTCAAATTTGAAAACTTCATTTTATATGTTTATACTTTATTAGAAATTATTTCATATATATTAACATTTATTTCAAATTTTAGAAATTGTTTCAAATTTTAAAATTGATTTCAAACTTTGAAATTTATTTTCAATTTTAAAAATCATTTTAATTTTTAAAATTTATTTCAAATTTATTTAAAATTTTAGTTATTCATTTTATATTTTAAAAATTATTTCAAACTTTAACCCCGGTATTCATAAAATTTAAAATGAGTTTAAAATGTATTTTAATAAAATTTTTTCATACAAAATTTTTTTAAAACAGATTTTAAATACGTTTTATATTTTTATGAATATGGGGGTAAAAGTCTATTTAAAATTTTAAAATTCATTTTAAACTTTGAAATTTATTTTAGGTTATAATATTCATTTAACATTTAAATAAGTATTTAAAATTTTTAAATTCAAGTTTTTAAAATTTTTTTATATGTATTGTAAAATTTCTTGAAATTTTTATATTTATAATTTAAAATTTATTTGCAATTTTAAAAATTTATTCTAAAAACCAATTTAAAAAATTTCGAAAGTTATTTCATATATATGTATCTACATATTAAAGTTTATTACAAATTTCAAAACTAAAAATTTTAAAATTTATTTTAAAATCTCAATTTTTGTATATATAAAATTTATTTCAAAATTTAAAATAAATTTTGTTATTTCAATTTCTTTTAAATTTTTGAATTTATGTATTTAAAATTTTGAAATATACTATAAAAATAGTTTTGAATTAAATTTTTTTTTATACTTTAAATTTGATTTAAACTTTTTAAATTGATTTTAGAATCTGAACGTTATTGAATATTACAAAATTACATATTTCTGTTTATTTTAAGTTCTAAAATTTATTTAAATTTTAAAATATATTTTAAAATTTAAATTTATTTTAAATTTGAAAATTTAAATTCGTTTTAAATTTTAAGGTTTAAAATATTATTCAAAATTTTAAAATTTATTTTATGTTCTAAAAACTTAAAATTTATTTAAAATTCCTAGGCTTAAACATTTATTTAAGTTCTAAAATATATTTTAAAATTTAAATTTATTTTAAATTTGAAAATTTAAATTTGTTTTAAATTTTAAAGCTTAAAATAAATATTATATGTACAAAATTTTAAAATTTATTTTATGTTCTAAAACTTTAAAATTTATTTAAAATTCCTAAGCTTAAAAATTTGTTTAAGTTCTAAAATTTATTTTAAATTTTAAAATTTATTTAGAACCTTAATATTTATTTTAAACTTTAAAATATATTTTAAATTCATTTAAATTTTTAAAATTTATTCTGAGCTTTAAATCCATTTCAATTATGCAATTCATTTAATATTTGTAAATTTATTTTATATTCTAAAATTTTAAAACTTAATTAAAATTCCAAAATTTATTTTAAATTTTCAAAATTTATTTAAGTTCTAAAATTTATATTGTGTATGAATTTCTATTTTATTAGTCTTTCTGTTTATATTACAGGATGTTAATTTTTTCAACGGGCTCAAGTTCAAATCTGCGAAACAGCAAATTATTTTTTATTTTTATTTAATAAATGAATTTGTTCAAATTCCATTTATTTATATTTGCAGATTTGAACTTGAGACCGTTGAAATATTAACATTCTGTAACATAGTTCTAAAATTTATTTTAAAATTTATTTAGAATCTTAATATTTATTTTAAACTTTAAAATATATTTGAAATTAATTTAAAATTTATTTTATACATTAAAATTTATTCTGAATTTTAAATGTATTTAAATTTAAAATTAATTAAAATTTCTATAAATATTTTGAATTTTAAAATTTGATCTTTATTTTAAGGTTTGAATATTTGAAACGTATCGTTATTTCTTCCATAGGTAAAATATAAATTTATTTGATATTAACAAAAAAGCAAATACTTTGCTTTGCTTGTCTACATCCGGCTGGATGATGACGAAATTAACATACGCGCGGTTTTTATCTGTCATATTCTCTCTTTCGATTGCTCTCTCAAATCTGTCACGTATTTGGCCATGAGTAAGTGCTGATTTCATTTAAAATCTGTGCAAATATGTGATGTTCAATGTTGTATGTGGATGTGTGTGTGTGTGTGTTTAATTTGTAATTTTTGTGTTGAAACGTGTTTTCCCTGTATAGAGATTCTTTAAGAGGTTATTGATTTATTTTTAATACGAATACATTTTCAGCAGAGTGATCAGCTATTAAGCTGATCCTACACGTTTTAAACAATTAAATTAATTTTTTATTTATTAGCTGCTTACACAATCCAGATATTCCATTCGTGTAAAATTTTTTTGTGGAAACTGTTAAAAGAAACGGAATCATTTTTATGTAAATGTTTTTTGGATGCTATAAACAACACTTTCGTGTGTGTGTTTGTTAACATTTTATATCGAAAATCTAAGATTTTTTAAAAATTTTTATTGAATTCAATTTATTTGTATTATTTTCAAATATTTTTATTTTTCGATCCTATTAATTTTATTATTAAGATACAAATTTTTTATTCAGACTCAAGTTCAAATCTGCAAATTATTTCTTAAGAATTCTTATTAAACTCAATTTATTTTTGTTATTTTTAAATATTAATGAACATTTTTATTTTTCGATCTTATTAATTTTTTTATTAAGATACGAATGTTTTATTGAGACTCAAGTTCAAACCTGCGATCTGCAAATTATTTATTTTTTAGAATTTATAAGCAGCATATATAGTAAAGCATATATTGTAAACCTGCCAAAACCGTAAAAACCCAATGAAATCGTCGGCAATCTATTGAAATTTTCTGACTTTAACTGCCAGTAATATTTTCTAAATAAAATAAATATTTTCTCTGAGGAATTTATATTGAAACAACAATAAAAATAACTCAAATTTGTTTTTGTTTTCAGAACGAATATTTTTATTTTATTTAAAAAAAAGAAAACTAACATTAACAGAATACCAAAACGACAAATTTACAGCAAAATCCTTAAAACTTCACTATACGCTGCAGAATGTTGTTGTCTGTCTTAAATTTTTAAATTTTCCAAATTTTTTTTTTTTGCAAATTTTTGGACTTTTCTTTTTTTGCTTTTTTTAAATATACAAATGAATATTGAATGAATTCAACACTTGTTATAAAAGAACACGAATATTTATTTTTTACAACGAATTTCAGAGATTTAAATTTTAGCTTAATGTCAAGCTAGATTGAAAAAAAAACGTAAAAACGTTATATTCGGCCGGGTCGAATCTTAAATACCCTGCAAATATTTAGTAAGTAAATTTAAAATGTTTAACTTGGTGGTACAGAGCTTCTTTAAAAAAATCTCTGTGCACAATTTTAAATCTCTATTTTGACAAAGTCATTCCGGGAAGGGCCGGTGGGGGAGACATTTCACCTCTGCAAGATCACAGAACATCTTAGCTTCTTATAGGCTTAAGGAATAAAAATTGTTCAATATTTACACTATTTTTGCATATAATATTGTACGTCAACGCCCACTAAAGGGGGCGGGGTCCAAAAATAGACTACGTCATCTTTACCACAGACGAACGTATGGGCATTACCAGATCGTCTTAGACTTCATCACTGATCAAGAATATATATTCTTTATGGTTTCCAATTCTTTTTGGACGGTATTAAAATTTCATTTTTGGCGGGGTCGCTCTGACAAGGGCTGTGGGGGAGACATTTTACCTTTGCCATAAAACTCTAAAAATAAATGTTTGGGATAATTAAATACACAATTAAAAATTTTATTTTTTTTATAGGGACATTTTTGGGGCAAAGGGGAGGAGGGGGTAGGGCAGAGGAGCTCAGCTTCGTCATTAAAGCTTAAAAATGTTATTTTTTTTATTTATTTAAGTAAAACAATTTGTTAAATTTTTACACTATTTCTGCATATAATAACGCCCACTAAAGGGAGCGGATTCCAAAAATTTTTATTTTTATTTTATGGCTCCAAATTTAACGCGTTGAACCTGCTTTGACATACAAATATGTATATCATTTGGAAAAAAAAAACTTTAAAAATTATGTTGTTTTTCTGAGGTTGGTTTAGTTCTTCTTAGGGGAACTTTTTTCCCTCTGGCCCGATTTAGCCCATCTCCGAACTTCACCTGTGCTATCCTTCAAGATATATTTACAGCAAATTTCAACAGTCTGGCTCTTTTTGTTTGGACTGAATCGTAATTTCCACAGACGGACGGACGGACATGCTCAGATCCTCTTAGATTTCATTACTAATCAAGAATATATACTTTATATACTTTATGGGGTCTCAGATGGATATTTCGTTGCGTTACAAACGGAATGACAAAGTGAATATACCCTACATATTCTTTTTTGGAGGGTATAAAAAAATCCCTGTGTGATTAAATAAACTTAATCTCATATTTGAATATTTACCTATTAATTTGTTTGTTTGGCTGGTTATTATTAGCCACCTCCAACTCAATTAGTAATTACAACCCGCCCAGTTCATTGTGTGTGCATCAGACAGCGTTCATTATACATGAACTGCAGCTTAGCTTTAACCCTAGAATGTCATCCTTCGTCAAAATGACGACGGAAGATTTTATTTTCAAATTAAAACCAATTGAAGGCTATGAAATGTTAATTTTTTTATTAAAGATTAAAAAATAAATAAATGATTTTTTTTTAAATATTCATTAAAAAGTATCTATTAATACATAAGAAATTTATTTTGGAATAAATTTTTGCTCACTTAGTGTTTTATAGTCTATTGAAGTTAGTGTATGTAGAATAAGGATGACGTTTCAGGGTTAAGTGAACTTAAGTCGTAATTATTTACAAGACATGCCTTGAAACTTTGTAAAATCCAATTAACTCTAATATGCTGGCCGTTTTTCTATTTTTAATTAAAACAAAAAAAACAAAAAAAAAAGAAAATTTCTATGGCTTATAAATAATTTTCACAAGAACTTTGCATTGTTCTCACACAGTTTTTGCTACACGGAAATAATAATAACAGTGAAACAAAAACAACAACAAGCAATTTAATATTTATGATATAAACGACTCATAAACTCTTAAAATCACATTTCTTGCCGAACCATCAACTTCTCTAATTAAACGACTTGGAGAATAGTAAAAGCAACAACTACACATGCACTAACT
Source organism: Linnaemya tessellans (assembly GCA_951800035.1). Lineage (NCBI taxonomy): Eukaryota > Metazoa > Arthropoda > Insecta > Diptera > Tachinidae > Linnaemya > Linnaemya tessellans. The sequence continues at coordinate 99,686,449 of OX637535.1, forward strand.
TGGCATGACAACAAAAGCAAAAAACAAAAAAAAAAAGAAAGGCACAGAAAAATTAACGAGTGAATAATTTGACTGACTTCTAGCCGTTTTTAAAAGATTATTGCTGTTTTTTATTTTTTTATTTCTCTTATTGTGGCAGTTGTTGTTGTTGTTGTTGCTGCTGCTGCTGCTTCAAACACCCCACTCGAAAATAAGTGAAGCAGAGAAGACATTACAAATTTTTTCTTAATGCCATTATTCGTCTTCTTTGGCATGTAGTTCAAGTAATTGTGGGAAATTTTTATAAGAAACTGATTGTGACTACTTAAGCTGCTTAGTCCTACAGACTATTTTGAATTTATTAAATAAAAATGAAACTAGATTTGAGGGATTGAATGAATGTTTCATAAAAATGCCAGACTACTATTTTCTTCAATTTTTGTTTTTGTTTGCGTTTTTGCTATTCTTGTTGTTACAGTGTTTCTTTAAATACTTAGTTGTTGCTGGTTTTGCGACCATTCACTAAATCACTATTATGATAATGATTGTTGGTAATAGTAGTAATATTGGCTAGAGTTTGTAATACCGCGCCTTAAACGTTCCAGTTACAGTCACTTGACCAACCGAAACATTTTCAAAAGAACTCAAACAGACTTAAACAAAGAAAACCCCAAACCAGCCAACCAACTGCCATATGAAAATGATGTAAAAAACAACAACAAAAAACTAAACAAAATGAATGAAATGAAAATGTCTAAGAAAATGTTGAAACAATAGTTGTAACGTAATGTTTGTAATGTCTGTAAAACATTATGAGAACCAACTTTTATATCTAACACAAATAATTAAAAAAAAAAAAAAGATTTCAGCCTTCAGACAAATAGTTCTATTGATGTTTCTTACCTTTTTCAAAATTTCATTGATGCTTTAAAGCGAAAACCACTTGTTGCAACAGGCATTTAAGAAAGTTATAAGACTTAGTATTTAAATTAAATTGCTAACAAAATAAGTAAAAGTGCTATATTCGGCCGTGCCGAATCTGTTATACATACGGTGACCATTCATCCTTTTTTTAAGAGGACAGTCCTCTTCTTTTACATGATGTCCTCTTAGATAAACAAAAATTAAAGTAACCTTTTTTTAATTGAAATGTCCTTTATTGTCCTTTTTTTTTGATTATTAATACTTTTTTGTTTAAACTCCAAAATTAAAAGTTGTATTGTCTGAATACAATAAAATTCAAACTCATCAATAGAAATTATAATCATTGTGCAGAAATTAAAATCTTTTTCTCAAATGACTGTGATATTTCTGGACATATTTTAAGTTCTGGGCATATTTTGTTTAAAAAACATTAATATATGTAAGTAAGTCGGTCATGCCTAGAATATACATATGCAATTGACTAAATAGTAAAAAAATTTTTTATTACATTTCTAAATGTCCTCTTTTTTGTGTTGAAAAATATGGTCACCGTAGTTATACATATCCACGATATACTTCCGATATACTATATGTATATGTAGATACATTAATTCCAACCCTGTATCAATATATATTTTTTCTGACTTGCACTTCTCTATTATTTTTTCCTAATATATAAAATATGCTTAATTATCAAAGAAAAATAAATTAGTTTTCTTTAGTTACTTTAATATTGCAAAGAAATATTTGAAATTGTCCAGCTCTGGAGCTGTCGTTTTATCTTTTCTGATTTCTAATACCAAAGAGTTTCTTTTAAAAACTTCAAATATGTTTAATTTATAAAGAAAAAGAAAAAATAGTTTTAGTTGGTTACTTTTCTGTACAAAAAAAATGTCAATTGTCCAACCCTGGAACTGTCTTTGTGATTTTTAATACCAATTTTATTCTTCCTGATTTATAAAAAAAAGGTTTAATTTAAAAAAATTAAATTTTATTCTGTACCAAAAAAAATATTGTCAATCGTCCAACCCTGGAACCGTCCTTTTGATTTAAAAAAACTAAAGTTAATAAAAAACTAAATTTTGTTCTAGCTGTAAACAAAAAGTTTCAATTGCCCAACCCTGGAATCGACTTTTTATTTTGTTTGAACGTTAATATCAATTTACTTTTTCCTGAAGTTTAAAAAACTTTTTTTATACCCTCCAAAAAAGAAAACATTCACTTTGTCATTCCGTTTGTAACGCAGCGAAATATCCATCCGAGACCCCATAAAGTATATACATATATTCTTGATCAGTGATGAAATCTAAGACCATCTGAGCATGTCTGTCCGTCCGTCTGTGGAAATCACGATTCAGTCCAAACGAAAAGAGCCAGACTCTTGAAATTTGGTATAAATATATCTTAAAGGATAGCACAGGTAAAGTTCGGAAATGGACTGAATCGGGCAAGAGGGAAAAAAGTTCCCCTAAGAAGAACTAAACCAACCTCTAAAAACAACATAATTTTGAAAGTTTTTCTGCAAATGATATTGACAGGTCCAACGCGTTAAACTTGGAGCCATAAAGTCCAAAATATTCATTTTTGGATTCCGCCCTTTTTAGTGGGCGTTATTATATGCAAATATAGTGTAAAAATTTAACAAATTGTTTTACTTAAGCCTGCATTCCTTAAAAATAACATTTTTAAGCTTTAATGACGAAGCTGAGACGTAACCTGGTACTACTCTGCCCTTCCCCCTCCTCCCCCTTTGCCCCCTAAATGACCCCATAAAAAAAATTTGAATAAATTTTACATTTAATTATTCCGAATATTTATTTTTGAAGTTTTATGACAAAGGTAAAACGTCCGCCACGGCTCTTATCAGAGAAACCCCCACAAAATACAGTTTTAATACCCTCCAAAAAGAATTGGACCCCATGAAGAACTATATATGTATATTCTTGATCACTGATGAAGTCTAAGACGATCTATGACTGCCCATACGTTCGTCTGTGGGAAACATGATATAGTCTATTTTTGGACCACGCCCTCTAAAGGGGGCGTACGATATTATATGCAAAAATAATGTAAATAGTGATCAATTTGTCTTCCTTAAGCCTGTAAGAAGCTGAGATGTTCTCTGATCTTGCAGAGGCGAAACGTCTCCCCCACGGACCTTCCCGGAATGACACTCTCAAAATAGAGATTTAAAAGTGGGTACAGAGATGCCTTAAAGGAACTCTGTCCCACCAAGTTAAGCATTTTAAATTTACTTACAAAATATTTGGAGGGTATTTAAGATTCGACCCGGTCGAATATAAAGTTTTTACTTGTTCTAGTATTATTATTTTTTCCTTAAATTTTGAATTGCTCATGCCTCGTTCCTCCTGTTGTGTCGCTTTAGAGATTTCCTTGTTTTACAATATTTTGCTTTGATTTAATAAAAAAAAATCCCGTATTTGCATTCGAATAGGTGTGTTTTTTTGCAAGCGAAATGTGAAAAAAGCTTTTAAAAAAGCTCTTGATGACGCCAGTGCACATCACCATAACGTTAATGTGCTGACTGGCGTTCAGCTAAATTTAAACTGGGCCTATAAAATGATTGTGTGTTTGTTAATTAATTTTCTATGCAGTTCACGATTTTTTCTTTTATTTTAATTATTTAAGTAGTTTTTAAACGTTTACCATCAGTCTTTTACAGGAGTCTTTTAACGTTTTCGTAATAAATTGATTTAGTTTCAAATTCGTTTTTTATTTCTTTTCAGTTGAACAATTTTCTTTAATTTTAAGTTAAACGCGGCATGAATATTTTATTAAATCTCTTTTTTTTTATATGCGTCTATTTAATTTATTTGATGTTTTTGTTAAGTGCATTTTGGTCAATGTTTTTACGTTATTTAAATTTTAATTAAATACAATTAACACATTTTATGTTTTTAGTATATTTAATAATTTGTAATGTGTGAACTGTTATTACGCGTGTGTGTTTGTGTTTTTTATTTATAAAAATGGAAAAAGTGCTAAAAAGTGCCAAAAAAGTATACCAAATAAATAAATGTCTACATTTAATTTAATTCAAGTTTTTAAATGATGATGACAAGCATGCATACAGGGTGCTGTGTTCTCTTTGGTTATCTAGCTGTATGAGTGATATTGAAAGCGTCATAAAGCTAGCTTACCGAAGTTAATATTAGCACTGGAACAACAAAGAAAACAAATATCGAATTCGTGAGAAATGCAAATAAATACTAATGAAAGTTCTCGCCAAAGAGATATTTTTCTCCAGAAATATATATTTTTTTAAATGAATGCAATGCAAAAACGTGAAATTCGGTAACGAGTGAATACTTACGAACTGAAAACTGAAGATGCTGCAGCGAAAATAACGTCAGACTGGGAGGTGAAATCTTAGGGTGTCCCAAAATTAATATAAGATTTAAATTAAATTGAAATTTTTTGATCTGAATAACATAAAAATTTCAAATTTTCTCCTTTAATTGAATTCCAGGACACGGCGTTAATTCCAGAGGGTGTCCCAAAATAAAATTAGCATTTATATTAAGTAAAATCGTTTCTTCAGTGGAATTACGTGTACAATTTGAATAATATAAAAATTATAATTTTTTTTATTCGAATTACAGAGAACGGCGCTGATTTTATAGGATGTCCCAAAATACATATATGTATATAAAATTTTTATGTAGAAATTTTTTGTTTAGTTGAATTAAGAGTGCAACCTGAATAACACAAAAATGTCAAAACTCCTCATTTAATCGAAATCCAGGAAACGGTACAACTTCAATAGGGTGTTCCAAAACAAAAAAGTAAGATTTAAATGAAGTAGAAAATCGTTTCTTTAGTGGAATTGCGAGTACAATCTGAATAATAATAAAAAAATATTTTGTTTAATCGAATTACAGAGAACAGTGCTGATTCTATAGGGTGTCCCAAAATTAATATATGGTTTATATTAAAAAGAAAATTGCATGTTCAGTTTAATTACAGGTATAACATAAAGAACATAAAATTCCAAAATTTTTCCTTTAATCGAATTTCAGGAAATTGCGCAAATCCCATAAGGTGTCCCAAAGTTAATGTAAGATTTAAATTAAAACGAAAATCGCTTGTTCAGTTTAATTACGAGTATAACATAAAGAACATAAAATTCCAAAATTTTTCCTTTAATCGAATTACAGAGAATGGCGTTGATTCTATAGGGTGTCCCAAAATAAATGGAAGATTCATAATAAATACAAAATCGTTTGTTCAGTTTAATTGGGGATTCTATAGGGTGTCCTAAAATGAATACAAGATTTAAATTAAATAGAAATGTTTTTGTTGAGTTGAATTCGAGTCCAATCGGAATGACATAAAATTATAAAATTTGTCCTTTAATCGAACAACAGAGAACGGCGCTGATTCTGAAGGGTGTCCAAAAATTAAAATAAGATTTATATTATATAAAAAATCGTTTGTTCAGTTGAATTACAAACCCGAACGCCATCAAAACTCCAAAATTTCTCCTTTAATAGAATTCCAGGAAACGGCGCTAATCCTATAGGGTGTCCCAAAATGATTTTTAGGATTTAAATAAAGTAGAAAATCGTTTGTTCAGTCCAATTACGAGTACAACTTCAATGGCACACAATTCTGAAATTTATCCTTTAATCGAGTAACAGAGAACGGTTCTGATGCCATTTGGATTAAAACCAGAATAACGTAATCCTTCCAAATTGTCTCTTTGCATATAAGCTACATGAACGGAATAGTTCTCACAGAGTGCCCCAAAATGCATGTAAAATTTTAATTTTAGATGGAAAGAGTTTTCTTTTTCAATTGAATTTTAAGTTTGAATTTTAAACAGATTAAAAATTTTCTATTCAGATGAAGTTACAGGAAACGATACGCTTTTATTGGATGTCCCAAAATGTATTTAAGGGTTAAGTACGAGTAGACAATGTTTTTTCCACTTGAGCTATAATCTTAATAATATCGAAAAACGAAATTTTCTCTTCGAATCAAGTGATAAAGAACGACCAAGTTTTTATAGGGTGTCCCAAAATTAACGGAAGGATTAATTTGAAGGAAAATCTTTATTTAGTGGAATCACAACTGCAATAACATGCAAATTCGAAATTGTGTCTTCGTATCGAGTTACAGCAATGGCCGAGTTAAATCCTGAATATCGTACAATTTACAAATTTTATATTCGTAAAAATGGAATTTTACGATGTCCTGGGTCCATGTTTAGTTTTTTGAACTTTCGCCGTCGTTAACAGTTCCGCTTTCTAAACAAAAACACGGGAAAACTTAAAAAAATTATTTTTCAGAGGTAGGATTAGTTCTTCTAAGGGGAACTTTTTCCCCCTTAGTTCGATTTTTCGTGTTTTCAAGCTCAAATAGCCTAAGACCATAACACATATTTATGCCAAGTTTTATTATTTTAGGGGCACCCAATAACTTTTAGAAGCAATATAAACAAACAAAAATATTAATGTCCGGCTAGATTGGCAAAATACTCCCACGTGTGGCAGTACTGTAGCGGGGAAGTATGGAATAAAATGGCCACAAGAAATTCCTCATCATTCTTCAATTGTCTTTTCAACACTATGCCCACCTTTCATACTTCCGCTGCAATGCATTGCATTAAGGGTAGCACGATTGAGATCTGAAGAGTCCACCTCGATGTTTTTTGTAAGTTCTAGAGAAATGATCCAGAGTCGAAGAAATTATGTCGCCATATTACACATTCTCATAATAGATCGCTGATATTTGCATTCCATAGTTAAACGATCGACAGCTAAGGCAATTATATTTCATCGTTATCACAATGACTGGTAATTAATCGCCTGAGCAGTATTTATCTACTCGGATAATTAAAATTTAAGAAAAGCAGGCAGATCCTTGCAGTATCTGGACGAACTAAGCACATCACAGGTGAGAAATCAAACCGATCTAACGGCAGTTTTATAACTTCCTTTTGGAATTTTTTTATAAAAATATCAGTAAATCGTTATTTGTTTGCTTGCAGTTTAAATAAATTCATCAACAGCAAGTGGCAACCACCGGAAGTTATTCATCTAAAGACGAAATGCGAGTATGCGGGAAATTGTCACAAATTACCACTTATGGTTAAGAAGAGCCACAGCCAAGAACTAACGGCAGAAAGATAATTTTATATAAGAGACGGAGACTCTCAAAATATATTTTAATACACTCAACAACAACAACAAAATCGAATGAGGTCTCCGTTAGTACAACAATTTGAATAAAATCTGTTAAAAGACTTAATTTTTTGCTTTAAATTTGAAAACTTTCTAATCTTTTTAGTTAAAAACAGTGTTTTGATTGCTTACAGATTTACAATTAAATTAAGGACTAGTATCTCACATTATTGTTCATATATAAATTTACACAAAAATTATTTATTCCTTTTTCTCCGAATTGCCGTGAAGTTCATTGTAACGCTTATGCCATTCGATATTCTGTTGAGCTACAGTTTCACCACGTTTGGCAGCTTCTTTGCCACTGTAAACCATAATACCGCAGCCGACAATTGTAAGAACGATCATAGTGTTGGCTAGACGAATGCGCACTTTGTTGCGGCATCGTTCCATAACCTCAGCGCTGTAATAAACAGAGATCGTAGGAGACAAACAAAAATATTAAAATACTATAACTTCTTACAAATTCTTCTGAATGAATGCTCAATGATCAAACATGCTGAGATGATTTGAATACAAAAGGGAAACGAATTTAATATAAAAAAAAATATGATGACGACAAAACATTATCAGTCGATAAGTGGTGATAAACAAAATACACATGAGTACTGATCAAGGCGAATTCATACAAGGTGAACTCACTTATGTGTAAAATTTATTGAACTGTCAAATGAAATGCTTTGGAAAAAACAATGGCCGCACACAAAAACGAAAAACCAGAAAAACACTTTGACAGTTCAATAATTTTGCCTTGGTAACAGCTGATCACCAATTTCTGAACTAAGGCCACCTGGTATGAATTCGCTTTGGTACTAATGATGAAAGTGTAGCGGCTTTCGAAAACAGCTGTTCTGCTCTGCAGAGTAAGTTGAATAACTAAAAACTGATGTTGGCTTCCCTTTGTGCCTGGGAATATTTATCATGTCCGTCTGAATTTAAACAAGTTTTCGAACAATTATCGAAAAATCAAAGTCACTGTTTGGTGTGGATTTTGGACTGGCGGCGTCATTAGTACATATTTATTTGAGAATGACGTTGGCCAGGTCGATGATTACCAACTTCTTTTGTTCTGAATTGGATGATGTGGACACCAACGACATGTGGTTTTAATAGGACGGTGCTAATTGGCACACAGTTCATGCCAAATTTTATATTCTATACATTTTACCAAATAAATACTTATATTAAAAAATTGGAAAAAAATTATATCAATTCAAAGTAGACTTTCCACAGATGGTAATTTTATTCCCTGATAACTGACGGTGTCGAATTAATGTTCCTGGGAATAAAAAATTTACTCCCCACAAAAGGTTGTTTTATTTAAATTTAAAAATAGAATGTTCTTAATGAAAGAGCCTATAATTTGGTAACTCCTTATATTATAGAAAAAAGTTCTTTATATTATTTGAAAAGTTTTCACGCTGAGGGGCAAAAAATACACCAATACCCCGCTTTGCACCGCTTCAATTTATTTTAATACAGTCGTTTCCAATGTGTTGCGAGGAGCATGACTGAGACACCTTTCCCTCAGCATAAAAAATTACATATTAATATTTTATATCAAGGCGCACAAAAAGGCACTGAGATTAATTAAAAAAAGGGGCAGAGGAGGTTCAGATTACGTCTCAGCTTCGTCATAAAAGCTTAAAAATGTTATTTTTAAGATATGTGATACAATTTGTTGTACACTATTTTTGCATATAATAATGCCCACTAAAGAGGCGGGGTTCACAAATTCATTTTTTTGATTTTATGTCTCCAACTTTAGCGCATTGGACCTGCTTTGACATAAAAATATATCATTTGTTTAACAAAATTATAAAAAAAAACCTTTAAAAATTATGTTGTCTTTTAGAGGTTGGTTTAGTTCTTCTTAGGGGAACTTTTTTCCCTCTGGCCCGATTCAGCTCATTTACGAACTGCACCTGTGCTAACCTTCAAAATTGATCTATACCAAATTTCAATGGTCTGTTTCTTTTCATTTGGACTGTATCATGTTTTCCATAGACAGAAATAGATTTCATCACTGATCAAGAATATATAAATATAATTTATGAGGTCTCAGGGGGATATTTTACTGCGTTACACAGGCAATGAAAAAGTGAATATATCCCCCAATTCTTTTGTGTAGGGTATAAAAAGGATATTTGAATAAACAAAATATAAGCGAACAAATTGAATGAACGATGTCAAAAAAAATTTTTTTTTCGTTTTGAAGTGGATGTATCATCATCCATCAAAATATATCGTTTACATCTCTTTGGGTCTTTATCATTAATTTATTAACTACGAGATATTCTTATTTACCCTACTTTCTGCATAGTAGTTTAAAAATTAATCTTTTGTTAAAATTAAACTTCTTAACTTAAAGTTCGCTCTAGAATCTAGATGTAAGAAATCTCATAATTATATATTTTACACTCACACAACTCCTTGTAATAAATTATAGAAATATAAAACTAAGAATAATATTATAAAAGATATATAAAAAATATTATAAAAAAAATATATAAAGAAAAAATAAAAAGTAAAATAGAAACTTCTGTTAACTTTTATTGACCTCTATTTTATTATAGTTATTATATTCGTTTTTTTTTATAAAACTATTGAAAAATATTATTTATTAAAATTCTATATTTCGTTAACAAGTTTATTAACATCCCGGCGATGTTAAGGAAATATTGAATTTTAACAAATAAAATTTTTAATAATTCTATAAAAAACACCTCGAGCTTAATAAATATAAAACACGTAAAAACGTTATATTCGACCGGGTCGAATCTTAAATAGCCTCCAAATATTTAGTAAGTAAATTTAAATTGTTTAACTGGGTGGGACAGAGTTCCTTTAAGACATCTCTGTATCCAATTTTAAATCTCTATTTCGACAAAGTCATTCCGGGAAGGGCCGGTGGGGGAGACATTTCACCTCTGCAAGATCAGAGAACATCTCAGCTTCTAACAGGCTTAAGGAAGACAAATTGTTCACTATTTACACTATTTTTGCATATAATATCGTACGCCCCCTTTAGAGGGCGTGGTACAAAAATAGACTATATCATTTTTTCCACAGACGAACGAGTGATAGATCGTCTCAGACTTCATCAGTGATCAAGAATATTTATACTTTATGGGGTCTAATTCTTTTTGGTGGACATTAAAACTGTATTTTGTCGGGATCGCTCTGACAAGGGCTGTGGGGTGACATTTCAACTTTGCCATAAAACTTCAAAAATAAATGTTCGGAATAATTAACATGTAAAATTTATGAAATTTTTATTTTTTTTTTGATAGGGTCATTTAATGGGCAAAGGGGTAGGAGGGGTAGGGCAGAGTAGTACCAGGTTACGTCTCAGCTTCCTCATTAAAGCTTAAAAATTTTATTTTTAAAGAATGTAGGCTTAAGTAAAACAATTTTGTTTAAATTTTTGCACTATTTTTGCATATAATAACGCCCACTAAAATGGGCAGGGCCATTTTTATTTTTTATTTTATGGCTCCAAGTTTAACACGTTGGACCTTCTGTGACATAAAAATATATCATTTATAAAAAAGCTTGAAAAATTTGGTTGTTTTTTAGAGGTTGGTTTAGATCTTCTTCGGGGAACTTTATTCGCTCTTGCCCGATTTAGCCCATCTCCGAAATCAGCCTGTGCTATCCTTCAAGATATATTTATATCAAATTTCAAGAGTTTGGCTCTTTTCGCTTGGACTGAATCGTGATTTCCACAGACGGACGGACATGCTCAAATCCTCTTAGTTTTCATCACTGATCAAGAATATATATACTTTATGGGGTCTCAGATCGATATTTCGCTGCGTTACAAACGGAATGACAAAGTGAATATACCCTCCATGTTTTTTTGGAGGGTATAAAAAATTAAATAAAAAAAATAATTCAATAAATTTACAATGTTTTAATGCAAGTCTTTCAAAGCACTTTAGTTTTATTTGAGTGATAAAGTTTTAGTAATCTCTTGTTCTAAAAGTTAATAAACAGCTAAACAATATATCAAAAATAATAGGATATTAATGTATATATAAAAAATATATACAAAAATGCACGAGTTTCTGATGAATAAAAACCATTTAGATTGCATTGATTATTTAATTTTTAGGATCTTTGTTCGCATTGAGTTCGTTATATCTTTTGTGCCACTCAAGATTTTGTTTGGTTACACTGTCGCCCTGTTTGGCCGCTTGTTTGCCACTGTAAATCATAACAGCACAACCGACAGCCGTGAGAGCAATCATGATGTTAGCAATTCGGATGCGCATTTTATTACGGGAGCGTTCCATAACTTCGGCACTATTACATGGAAACAAATAGAATGGGATACACAAAACAAGGTTAATTGGAGAAATGGCAGGCCACAACATTTACATATACAAGGAGATGGAATGGATGGTAACAAAAACGAAATGAGTTTATATGAATAAATATTTACAAAAATTTGTTTCATGGTAAACGTTATCTTTTGACACCTTAAATGCATCCTCTGAGGATATACGGAGTTATTGGTTTTGAAAGTTTAACAATTTTGAGTGGAATCTCTTCAGAGAAATTTTTCCATTTATTGTTTTACACTGCTATTTCAATATTCATCATTTTATCTGAAGTTTAAAGCTCCAATTAGTTGTTTCGTGTTTAAAGCAAACATCATGTTTATTTTGAAGTTAAATATCAAACAACTTTTTAAAATGATTACAGTTTTCTACAATAAAGTATTTAAAAAAATAGTTTTCTTCAAGGAGAAACTGTTCACATATGTATAAATTCATACATTCAAGTAAATATGTATTCATAAGTATTTGCTTTGACTCTATTTTGAAAGATTGATGCCATCATCGCAGTCAGATTTAGTTTACATTTATTAATGTGTTGAAAGCAATTCGACTTTAATTATTAATAACTATTTTCGTGTTCGCCAACTAATTTTTATTTATATTATAATTCTTATAATTTGCCAAGAAATATTTTAGTTTTCATTTTGTTTTGCTTTTTAGCGATACAATTAAATAAAATCACATTTTAAATAGTTTTAAATTTTATTGATCATCCTATTTCGAACAAAATAAAACTATTAATTTTTAGGACTCGTAAATATTTAAGTGTTTTTATCGGCGACCGTAATGGTTATGAGTTTTATTTAAAAAAATTATATTTTAATTATTTATTATTTACTGAGTTTTATATTTCGCTTAGGAAATAAAGGCTATTTTCTGAAAATAAAAGTTATTTCTTGCTTTTTATTTACTCCTCAGAAAATAAAGGATACTTTTTGATTTTAATTTATTTTTCAGAAAATAAGTTATATTTATAATAGCGTGCATCTCTTAACAACCCTTCTTATTCAAATCTCAAAATTATATTTCTCTTAATTCTATAACTTTTTATCAATGTCACGTGAAGGCAGTACCAAAAATGGTCCAGTCACCTACTAATTGTGGGCAACAATTGCCTTCCGACAACCTGTCACTACTCTGCAAGGCCTGATATATAGCAACAGACCGCTATAAATTGTCAAAATCTTGAAGAAAATTATTAAAGAAATGTTTTATTTTTTATATTGTCTTGACGTGACGTCGACAAATAGTTACAGAATAAGGCGGGTTATTAACAATAAAAACACACAAATATTTACAGATGATACCGAAGAAGAAGAATTATCCGAAAATATATCGATCAATAAAAAAAATTATTTAAAATGTGTTATTATTTACCTGAACCGCTAAGAAGCAAACCATAATAAAACCAAATATGTCGACGATATTATTTAAGTATATAATAAAAAAGTTGAGTAACATATATAATAAAAATGCGTTAAAATAATTATTATAAAATTATTATTATATTCTGATATTTTTAAGCTTAAGGTCTCTTTATTTTAATTTAATTCTTAATTTCAATACATATTTCGTCGCTCCTTTGTGTGACTTCTTCAGGAAATGAATTATTAATATTGAAAAGTAGTCAAGAAACCAGAAGTTAATTATAAATTTGTTTTTCAAAAAAATTAAAAAAATAAATAAATAAATGCATAAAAGAACCCGCACTTTGGCATTTCACCGCGTTTAGCATTGGCCTCTTACTACTCAGGAAGGAGTGTAGAATTCTATCTTTAAAGCTATCAGCTGCGGCAGATTTATGTGTTTATTATTCGGTTATGGTTGGTTTAAGTGATTACTACTTCAGACAGTAACATCATAAAAATCACATGGTATTAGGAGGGTGTCTAGAAAACATTAGCATATTGATGAATTTATCATGTAAAAGGAATTTAGGCCGACTGTGCGCCATTGATCATTTTGCCTGTTTTTCCAGCTATGGTTATCTAATTTGAAATTACTTTGCATTATAGACCTGCAGGCTGATGTCTTATTTTGGCACTTAAGAGTAAAATTTCCTATTTATGGAAACTTGCTCAATATTATGTTTGTAATGTATGTTAACTACTTTTCTGTACTGTATTTATGTGCATACGTGCACTTATACACGAATAGAGCATAAAAACAAACTAAAACCATAACGATAATCCAGTGAGTATTATTTTAAAAAAATTATGTATACAAAATTACCTTACAAAATTGGGTATCTCCTCGATGGTCTTATACTTTCCAGTCCATACCAAAAATCTTTTTTCCAAATTATTTGGTGTATAGCTGTTCACCTGACCCTTAATGGGCGACTGGCTGAAGTTGCGTCTAGCCACAACATTCAGAATTTCTTTAAGCATCTTTGCAAGCAATGGAAGTAATAACTGGAGTTAATAATATTATCCGTGATTTTATTATAATTACTACTAAAGTTGAAATTTTAATAAATTTAAGTTTAAAAGTGTAAAAATTACCTTGTGTGTGTTAATCGCAGAAAAATTATACAACAAATAAATAAAAAACCCGCTCTGCAGCGCTAAAGAAAACAAAAACAGCTGTCTATAACAGTATAACAGTTTAGCCATGCACAAGGAAGTGATAGTTTTAATTATGTTAAGCAAATGTGCAATTAACTAACGTGAAATTTAAAAATAAATTGTTTGAATTTTATTTAATACAGTGCAAAAATTAATATCAAAATGTAATATACAAATTTTTATACCAAAACAATTATTGAGTGCTTTCTTAAATGAATGTGTGGAGTTTGAAGTGCAAGTAAAGCAAATATATACTCTGCCTGTAAAGAGTGTGTGTGTGAACATAAAAGTGATCGTGGTCAGGTGCACGTCTGCCACTAGCAACATTCCCGCAGCAGCTAACTAGCAACCTAAGCGGTAAGTAAAAAAGTAATTATCAACTAGATCTTTTAATAAATACATTTTTAATATTTAAAGTGGCTACTGGAAATTAACTGAAAACTTTCAAATTTTCATGGCATGTGCTCCATGGGCATATGAGTGTGTAGGTGCGTTGAAATGATTCTATTGCTTTAGATATGAAACACAGGCCAAGAAAATAATGGCCAGTATTTTAAATTGAATGGAACTTTTTAGGTTAGTTCATCGAATGAATGGAGTGCATTTAGGGGACAATCGAAACGTATGTAATTATACATATATGCTTATATATACTTATGTGTGTGTGTGCATTTGTAAAGAGTGTTTTTGATAGTGGCACAATTTTAAATCAATAAAACAAGGAAATATATATTTTTACAGTCGCAAAGCAGCTCTGAGTCAGTTAACATCAAGGCCCGTTGGCAATTATTTTTTAAGTGCAGCCAGACCACTGATTGTTTACTCTCTTTCGAGAGTTTTGCGTCTCACTCGCACTAGTTAATTTCAACACCTCAGATAACTGTATAGTTTTACAGTTCTTCTGAGGAATATTCCGTGGTTAACTACGTTGCTATTTCCTATGTGAAGGCATAGGTCGTGTACAGTCAGTCACAGTAACGGAAGAAAATACGGGTTAATAATATCGCCGGCATATGGTCCGAGTCACCCCGTCGGAATCTGTGCACCAAATACTTTGCAAATTTACTTTGTAAAGTATTTCAAGATACAAATACAATATATTTTTAATATCAATAAATCAGGTTTTATTGGAAAGAAAACTTTATGAAATTAATGTTTAAATATGATTTCTGTTATGTGGCCGCCACAACTGGCGCGCAGAAGGAGCACCAATTTTCAACAGCTAAAGAAATATTCGATAAAGTGGAAAGACACAACTGCAGTTGCGGAGAACGGCGACGAATTGCTTGATTAGGGACATCTTCAATGATTTCCTATACGGTGGCTACAGCTTCTTCTGTGCCATAAAATGGAAGAAGTGCACGATGAGTTTGACGAATAGAATAATTATTTTTATTAAAAATTTCAACAACTTGCGTCACTCTATATAAAAAACACCCTTTATATAAAATATTCTATTACTTCCAATCAGAAAATGTAGTAGACGAGACATAAAGTTTGCTTTGATTACTACCGGCCAACTTACACTATAAAATGGGGGCATCATCGCTCCTTGAGTCAGTATTTATGTGTATATCAGGGTCTTATGTATTTTCTTAAAATTATTCAAATTAGAGTAAAGGCTGATATTTTTGAAAAAAATTATTGTACCATTCAATAGCGACAAGGTCCAAAGTAATCAGTTACTTATACGATAAAGCCACTTTTACAAAACAGACTGCATTTTGGTTTGAAGTAAGAAGATGCATGGAATTTAGTTTGCTCATTTTGCACTTCTTATAGGTCGTCACAGATTCCGAATTCAGTCGAAAGCGGAATTGATTCCGTATTTTGATTCCTCAGACAACAAAGAAGGAAATAATACTGTGGAATGATTTTTTTGAATTTCACTAGCTGATTCCTTTCATGATATTAAAAAAAGATTTCATTTTGAAAAATGAAGAACTTAAATTTGGAAACAATTCTGTTTCGGAACGGAAGTGAACACTGTAACACAACTGTAATTTGCTTTAAAAAATTATAACTTAAAATAGACAAGAGACCCTTACATTGCCAGATATTTTTCAATGAATTGCCCGGATTGCTGTTTTATGTAATTTTGAATTTAAAATTTCTATAAA
Organism: Linnaemya tessellans; assembly: GCA_951800035.1. Lineage (NCBI taxonomy): Eukaryota > Metazoa > Arthropoda > Insecta > Diptera > Tachinidae > Linnaemya > Linnaemya tessellans. Next base: position 99,702,591 of record OX637535.1, read on the forward strand.
TTTTAATTGCTTCATTCGATATCAATAAAATTTTGCATAGAATTTTAATGGAAATTGAAAATGCCTTAATCGCCGCAGTTCGGTCCCTTGTATTTACTATCAATGCTCCCATGAAATTCAAATTTGTTACGGTTAATTTTAGTCAAAATAGAGTTTTTAAAATAAAGCATTTTATATATTTTATACTAGTGGATACCCGGCGTGTGTTTTGTAATTGTTGCAACTTTTGTTTACAGATTTTTGCCTTTCAAACATGAGTTAAACTTGAATGAACACTTACCATTGCAACTAATATTCAAAACTCACCACGGAATTTCACAAAAGAAAATATATTTTTAGTATTAATGTGGTCTTTAAGGTTTTCTAATTCGATTATTTTACCCAATTGGCGTGATGCAACTTTCTGATCAGATTGCCAGATCAGTTCTTTTGTGTAGAGAGTTTGTATCTTGTGCAAATGGTCTTGCATCATTGCTTCGAAAATTTTGCAAAATATTTAAATATATTTAACTGCCTATTTCTCATTGCCGAATGAATTCTTTCTTTCGTATAAATACAGTTGAAACAAAAATAATTTATAAACTTTTGTTCTTGTTTTAAATATACATATTTGTACGAAAGAAAGAATTCATTCGACAATGAGAAATAGGCAGTTAATATAATAAGTTTTTATTTAAACTCAAGTTCTAACCTGCAATTTGCAAATAATTTTTTTCGAATTTTTATTTAACTCAAGTAATTTGTATTAAGAGTAGAATATTAGAATACAGTCGAATCCGCTTTAGCACAACACGCTTTACTGAACAAAATCGGATTACTGAAAGCGATACAAATCCCCGCACTGATTTTAAACGTAGCTAGTCTTATTCACTTCGCTTTAGCGAAACATCACTTTACTGAAAATATCGTATTACTGAAAACCAAAACCAAGACCACAGCTACGTTTTGTATGAAACTTACTTCGCTTTAGTGAAAAAATAAACAATGACATCGAATCGATTGCATAACTTAAGGCTGAAAAGATAGTGCCTGTTTTGTCCGTTAAAAAATTGAATGGCATAATGTATTTGTCCTTTTCGCTCTTACGTACTTTATTATATTTTTCTATTATATTGTCAAAGCAAGTGGCTAGAGATTTTCGAGGAACTCGTTTTACTGATTTTAAGCGGTACGCTTAACTGTAACAAATTTCAGTAATCTGAACTACGTTTTAGAGAAAAATCGGATAACTGAAAAAATTGGCATTTGGTTATTTCCAGTAAAGCGGAGTCGACTGTATTTTTATAATTCTCAAATTAAAATAGAATGGACAAAGGAGATCCTGACGTTGAGTAGTGCTGGAGATTGGTTTATTTAATAACGGGACATACGGAGTTGAGGAATCACCTGGCACGCATGGGTATCGTTGACGCTATAATATGCAGGGCCTGTCAGGAAGATGACGAAATACTCGAGCACTACTTGTGCTACTGTCTGGCTTTTAGTCAAGTCAGAAGACAAAAATTTAATCAAGAGATTATACAGGAGATGGAATTTCTTGGGGGTTCTAATTGGAGAGACTTAAGAAGATACTTTGAGGAAACTAGGATCTTAACGTAATCAAATTCAGAGGTTTTCATAGATATAATAGAATGGGAACTCCTTATAATACGGATTGGTATGGCCCCTGCTTACGCCCCTCTCTTCAACCTATCCTAAACTAACCTAAAATAGAACGGATAAGTGCTGATTTCGAGGCCGCTACGCCATCTCATCGGCGTTCCTTATTCAACTTTTTCCACTTTCCACGGCGTTACTAGTCATTAGAAATACCAACTATTTAAACGTTTTTTAACGAAATAGAATACGAGAACTTCTTTTATTCATAAAAAACAAGAATAATCTGTAAATACATGAATTTTAAAAATGTATTTAAATTAAAAAAAGCTTACGAAGAAGTTGCATTAAACACGTTACGAAAAATAGGCTATTAATCGTAATGGAATTTAAATATAAAAATTAAAAATTTGGGGAAAAATATATTGACACACTTTTATTGTAAACATCAACACAAATTTCTCTTAGTAAGCAATAACAATCTTAATCATCTAGTAACTAGAACTAAACATTTGGAATCGAATTGCAAATATCACAGCAAAGTTACAGATAAACTTAATCTAATTCTGGCAAAATTATCAACTATTTTGAAACATTACGGATTCCATCCAAGACACATATTCGCTAACACGTGTATATATGCCGGGTAGGCCGGGACGGGCACAACCAATGCCCGTAGACACCACACCAATAAGATAATTATCTCGGGACATCAAGGGACCGCCAGAATCAGCCTAAGAAAAAAATGTGGAATATAATTAAAAAATAATTTGCTAAAAGCATTTAAATATATTGTGATAAATTTTGTAAACAGAGTCGTATTCCAGCATAATTACCTACAACTCAAATACAACTCTCTTGAAATACAACTCTGTTGAAATACAACTCTGTTGAAATACAACTCTGATGAAATATAAAAAAAAACTTATTATCGACAACTACTTTACCCAACAGGAATCAATGCCGCCATTTTCATAACCGGCACACAATTGTGTATCACTAATGACGCTATTGGGCCTGCCATTCAAACGATACGATCTTTCACAGGCCTTATTATTCCAAACTAGTACCGAAGCTTTTTGCAATATATCGGCACGATCGCCTATAGCCTGATCTTCCTGAGTCCAACCCCAACCGGCAACAGTGGCAACTTCATTTTCATAATTTTTCAAAGCTGTGCCAGATGACAGACAACTCGGCTGTATGTGGCGGGAAAATCGCATGGGCTGCGTCAGTTCCAGCAAAGCTTTAATAGTAAAAATATCTAACAATTTCTCAACTTGAAAATTATTATTTTTTGAATTTTAAATACCAATATCATTTGTCCTATTTGTACAAGTGTAATTGGGATGCGGCACAATATTTTTGAAATTCACTTTTGACGGCGTTTCACTGCCAGCAGCTGCCTCTTTGCCAATGCCATTCAAATATTGCGATATACTGTGCAGACCTATGACACCCTGTATATGTGAGGCTTTCATGAAATTGTTCAGACCATTACAGATACAGTGGCCCGCTGTCAAAATCCATTTTTCATGGATTATTGTCGCCCCACAAATATGGCCGCCGCGCCGTGTTAAACTCACCATAGAAGGCATTTCGTGTGGTTCGGCATCTAGGCCGCCAACAATTTTTGGATTTCGTGGTGTACAGGATGATGGAGTAACTAAAGAAATTTGAAAGGAATTGTAACAAAAAGGTTCCAACTTTGGCAAAAGGCTTAAGATGACAGGGAATGAATGGCTGCCAAAATATATTCGCTAAACTTAAAGCTACAGTTTGATTTTTACAAGAAACAGAATAATAAATTTATATTTGTTATTGAATAAAAGTGTGCAAGGCGAATTCATACAAGGTGAACTCATTTATGCAACTCTGTGTAAAATTTATTGGACTGTCAAATAAAATGCTTTGGAAAAAACAATGGCCGCACACAAAAACAGTTCAATCTGACAGTTCAATATCTTTGCCTTGGTAACAGCTGATCACCAATTTCTGAACTAAGGCCACCTGGTATGAATTCGCCTTGAAAGTGTGTTACCACCGCTTCGATATACTTCTCGTATGCAAATTTCTAATAAAATTTGTATAAACAACAAGTAAGAACGATATATTCGACCGCGTCGAATCTTAAATTCCCTCTAAATAGGAGCAGCAGGGCTGAAGCACTTTACCATCAGCATTAAAGCAATTTGCGTTATTTTTGCAATTAATATTCTATATCAATGCGCACACAAAGAGGCAGAGATTTCTGTGCTCAATTTTAAAACTCTATTTTGGTAGGAGCACATCGGGAAGGGCCGTGGGCGAAACAACTCACTTTTATTGTAAAAACTTAAAAAGTAAAATGTTGTGTTTAATTAAGTGTAAACATTTCGTTTGATAGGGTAATTTAGAGAGCCAAGAAGGGGGAGGGGGGGAGGATAGGGCAGAAGAAAAGCAGATAACATCTCAGATTCGTCATAAAAGCTGAAAAATTTAATTTTTACGGATAATATTCACACTATTTTTGCATATAATATGTTACCTTAACGTCCACTAAAGCGGGCGGAGTTAAAAAAATGGGCTCTTATGATTTTATAGTTCCATGTTCAACGCTTTGAATCTTCTTTGACATAAAAATATATCATTTGCTAAACAAAATTACAAAAAAACTTTAAAAATTATGTTGTTTTTTAGAAGCCGAGTTAGTTGTTCTTAGGGGAACTTTTATCCCTCTGGCCCGACTCAGCCCATTTACGAACTTGACCTGTGCTATCCTTCAAAATGTATCTATACCAAATTTCAAGAGTCTGGCTCTTTTCGTTTGGACTGAATCGCGTTTTCCAAATGAAATCTAAGATCGTCTTAGATTTCATTAGAAATCAAGAATATATTTTATGGAATCTTACACGTTACACACGGAATGACAAAGTGAATATACCTTCTTTTTTGGAGGGTGTAAAGGGTGTATTCAACTAAGGCATTTAATAACAGGCGACAAACAAAAATACATACTAGCGCAGACGATGACAGTGTAGCGGACTTCGAAAACAGCTGTACTGCTCTGCTGTGTGAGTTGAATAACTAGAAACTAATGTTGACTTGCCTTTGAGCTTTGAAATATTTATCACATCTATCCGAATTTAAACCAATTTTCAGTCTTAAATGAATTTAACATGTAAATTTATTTTTGTTAAAAAAAAAATTAAAATAGGGAAAACGGTTGACACTAAAGGGCATCCCTACTCTTTCCGCGCTACAAAGTATTTATTTTTTTATTTTATCCTGGAGCAGCACTCAGGGGATGACCACTACATATGCAGTGCATTGCACCAGAACTAGTATGGAGGGGATAGTATTGAGGGGACAGATGAAGAAAGATGAGAAGATAGACAGTTTTTTTGTAGCTTTTCCAACCTTTTACTTCGCCGGCTCATTTTTGCTACAGGACCGACGAAGGAGGATGCGGCTGTTACTGTGGTTTTTAGTGTCAGTCACTGCCAATTATGTTCAGTGATTAGTGCTATGCCTCCATCACTGAAACAGGTTGACAACAACTAACACAACCATGCCCTAATGCTGAGCAGAAGAATTCAACACCATATTTCATGTGACTCAGCGCGGGGTTGAACTCAGGACCTTCCGCTTCATAGTCTAGTGTTCTACTACTTCAGCCAACAGCACCCTCAATTTAAATTTTCAAACATCTATAACTTTTGAATGAATCAACCGATTTCCATGTGATAGGCGCTCATTGATGTAGTTTTTCGAGTCCTTTAAAAGAGTCGAGAACACTAAGTGATCAGTTAAATAATTTAGGAGTTTAAAAAAAAAACTTTGATGATGTTCGCACTTGTGCACGTATATGCAGTTGGTATCATGTGGCGTAATTTGTTGTTTCCCCAGAAGTTGATATGGTGCCTGTGGTTGGTCACCAAAACTCACTTGTAGAAATGTTGGGTACGGATTGGTGCTCGGCCAGTGCTAGTGGCTGCCTTGAGGTTATTGAGGAGGATCAGGTTACGTCTCAGGTTCGTTATAAAAGTTTAAAAATTTTATTTTTAAAGAATGTAGGCTTAAGTAAAACAATTTGTTAAAATTTTACACTATTTTTGCCTGTAATAACGCCCACTAAAAAGGGCGGGGTCCAAAAATTAATTTTTTTGATTTTATTGCTATTAGTTAAACGCGTTAACAAAATTACAAAAAAACTTAAAAAATTATGTTGTTTTTTCGAAGTTGGTTTAGTTCTTCTCAGGGGAACTTTTATCCCTCCGGTCCGATTCACCCCATTTACGAACCTGACCTGAGCTATGCTTCAAGAGAGGTTAGGTTAGGTTAGAAGGGCTGCCCGCCATAAGCGAGAAAAACACTCAGAGACCATAAAGGCCCATTGTGATGCCCAGAGGACTACACCCTACACAATCCTTTCGAAACGAAGTAGTGGTTCCTGAGAACCACCCAGAACTTCTCACGAAGCCCGCCAGGGCAGCCAGCTGTGCACCCCTGAGGCAGTCCAGATCCCATAGGAAACGTGAGCCTAGATGTCTAAGCCTACGCTCCTGCAAGGCCGGACATTCGCAAAGAAAATGCTGTACAGATACAGACTCCTCCTCCTCCTCCTCATCTAAACAGCTCCTGCAGCGACCATCATGGGGAAAGCCCAAACGCCCCGACATGTGCCCAATTGCACAGTGCCCCGTCAAGACCCCCACCAGGAGTGCCAACGACTTTTTCCCAAAACTCAGAAGCAGTCTAGTCCTTCAAGATATATTTATACCAAATTTCAAGAGTCTAGCTCTTTTCGTTTGGTGGACTGAATCGTGATTTCCACAGACGGACGGACGAACGGGCGTGCTCAGATCGTCTTAGATTTCATCACTGATCAAGAGTATATATACTTTATGAGGTCTTAGAACGGTCCAATTCTTTTTTGGATTGTATAAAAAGAAATTATTTTGGTGCAATACACTCGACGTCAAGAACTCTTTTTAAAGGTGGTAAAACCAGTTGATTTTTTAAACATTTTTAATTTTTGTAGCGGGACGTTAAGAATTTCATTTCAATAATAATTTATCTGTGTTCTAGTCTCATTTTAAGTTCAGCCGAAACGTTTGCCACCCTAAAACTGTTTTATAAATATATATTTCTTGTCATATATTTATTTATTACTTTGCTTTGGGTTTGTCCCAAGGCAACGGTAGACTAATTTTAGCTCAATCGAATTTGTTGTAATAAAACAACAACAAATGTTTGCCTATGGGCGTATTCAATAAGTGTTCCATCTTTCGCCTGTTAAATGCCAAAGTTAGAACTTTAATTTGAGCCAAAAATCGAATTCAGAATTGCATTTTTATTGTATTTTAAATTTCAATGTAATTTACATAAAAATGTAAATGCTTGTGTGTTCGCAGCGTATACGCGTTGCACACTGTTAAATATTGATTATACGCCCTGTTTGTTTGTTCTGGCTTTTTGTGTTGTAAAATTTTAAATGCTTAAAAACTACACTTTCATTTAGCTTTAGAACACTTTTTTCTTTTTAATTTTCCTTGTTTTTTTTTGTTGCTGTTTTAAGAACTCACATCCAATTTGGGCTTGTGCGTGTTGCACTATTAACACTAGAAACCAAAATAATTTAAACATGTTTGAATTTTTCTTTTAAAATTTAAAGTTTAAACTCGTAAGAATTTTATAAAAATGTTCAAGTTAAAATTTGTTATAATTTTTTAATTAATTGGAACTGCAGGAGCCTTAAGATGCTGGCATAAAGTTTGCTAACAAACTGTCGATGCATTAGTGAAATTTTAATTTATATAGAAAATTTGTTTATGGAGCCGCAATAATATTTAAAGTTCTAAAATTCTATTGTCGATGTGTGATTAAAAACTTAACGCATACAAACTATTGCTATAATTTTATTTATTTATTTATTTGTTTATTTTGTTTTTTTTTTTTTAATAAGACAACATTAATTGTTATGTTCTCATACACGTTTGTGAGTTGATAAGAAGAGCACAATTATATATTTTATTTGTTGAATTTTTTTAAGATGGTTAATAGTTTAAATGACTCAGTTCAATAACTATAACATAAATGCCAACAACAGACACACACGCACACTCACTGAAAATGAAGAGCAATTTCAATAGCACAAACACTGTTTGCAATACAAAGAAGAAGTAGACAAAAAACAACAACAACAATTAAAACAAGAACTCTAATAGATAAAAACACAACTGTTAACAATGAGAGTCGGAAGTAGTCTAAGTTCACACAGCAGAACCCAACACTTGTTGAATGCGCTTTATCAGTGACAAGCATTCACACACACCCACACACACACACACACACACACTCATATTCATAGGAGTACATGCATGCCAGCAGAGACAGAGCATTTAACAGCAACAACAACTCTCACATATTAAGGGAGTTGCCAATGCAACAAAATAAACTTGTACACTTTGGGAGAGGAAAAAAACTAACGCATTCAAACCACTTTAATTTATTAACAAGCAAAAATAAATTTAAAAAAATTAAAACTAACACAAATATAAAAGAAAAAAAAAGCAAGTAAAAACCTTATATTCGACCGGGTCGAAAAAGTTTTAAGTCGCATGCCAAATATTTAGTAAGTAAATTTAAACTGTTTAAGTTGGTGGGACAGAGTTCCTTTAAGACATCTCTGTACCCAATTTTAAATTTCTATTTTGGGAGAGACATTCCGGGAAGGACCGGTGGGGGAGACATATAACCTCTGCAAGATCAGAGAACATCTCAGCTTCTTATAGGCTTAAGGAATACATATTTTTCAATATTTACACTATTTTTGCATATTATATCGTACGTCAACGCCCACTAAAGGGGGCGGGGTACAAAAATATACCATATCATGGTTTCCACAGACGAACGTATGGGCATTGCCAGATCGTCTCAGACTTCATCACTGATCAAGAATATATGTATATACTTTATGGGGTCCAGTTCTTTTTGGAGGGTATTAAAACTGTATTTTTACGGGGTCGCTCTGGCAAGGGGTGTGAGGGAGACATTTCACCTTTGCCATCAATATTCAAAAATTATTGTTCGGAATAATTAAGTGTAAAATTTATTTTATTTTTTTTTTGATAGGGTCATTTAGGGGGCAAAGGGGGAGGAGGGGGTAGGGCAGAGCAGTACCAGGTTACGTCTCATCATCCTCATTGAAACTTAAAAATTTTATTTTTAAGGAATGCAGGCTTAACTAAAACAAGTTGTTAAATTTTTACACTATACATATTTGCATATAATAACGCCCACTAAAGGGGGCGGGCTCCAAAAACTATTTTTTTCCTTTATGGCTCCAAGTTTAACGCGTTGTACCTTCTTTGACATAAAAATCTAACATTTGCTTAACAAAATTACAAAAAAAAACTTTAAAAATTAAGTTGTTTTTTAGAGGTTGATTTAGTTCTCTTACCTGATTCAGCCCATTTCCGATTTTGACCTGTGCTATCCTTCAAGATACATATATTTATACCAAATTTCAAAAGTCTAGCTGAATCAAGAGACTGAATCGTGATTTCCACAGACGGACGGACGGACATGCTCAGATCGTCTTAGATTTCATCACTGATCAAGAATATATTTATACTTTATGTGGTCTCAGATGGATATTTCGCTGCGTTACAAACGGAATGACAAAGTGAATATACCCTCCATATTCAGTATATGAAATTGAATTAAAGAATAAATAAAATAACTGATAGTTTCAAAGGGCAGTCATCCATCCACAAGCTCTGAAATAATAGAAAAACAAATATGATTATTTTAAAAAACCCGCGCTGTTTCAAAATTTATGCAGTTGAAAAGAAAAATTAAAAAATAAAATAAAATAAAAATAATAAATAAATAAAAATAATAAATAAATAAAAAAAGTCTCAAACAAACTAAAACATGTTCCAGACGGTTCCGCTTTAGCTGATGTTTTAAATATATTTGAATGCCAGCAAATTTTTTAAATGCGACCATTTGAATAACAACTTCTTTTTCGGCAAATAAGCTTCTTGTACGAGTATATCAATATTGAGGGCCTACTATGCTTTTCAGACATTACTTTTGCAGGTAGCTCCTTAAAATTTATATGCTACTGCTCAATCTCTAAATAACAGGGGAACGGATGTGTATATAAGAATCTAAAAGAAGTAGGTTCTCCTACGAGTCTGAGTAAGAAACAACAGGTGCAAGGACACCTGAAAGTCAATAGAAAGTTTATGGAACCTCCACTGGTTTGGCTTTCGAGGCTTCATCAGTAGTCTAAACTGGTACCACACGGGATCCAGTACTGGCCCAGCAGTTTATTGCGACTGGATATTGATGAGGTCTCCTTTTGGGAGTTCACGTGGTGGTTTGTGGTTGCTACCAATTAGTGGAAGATTTGACAGATAAGGAGTGATGAGCGATCTTTACGGTTGGACTTCGGTCCGGCTGATAGTAGCAAAATCAACAAATGAGGTTCTATTGGGGTACTTTCGTGTCTCATAGAACTAAGATCTTCTCGATAAATTCGAACGCTTTAGCAAGGCGTTAGGGCATGGAATATTACCGTACAATGTGCTAGAAATTGCCACCTGGGTGAATCAAGGGTCGCTTAGGTGAGGCCCCTGAGGTCCACGGGGGTGGTAGTGAACACCCAATTTCACACCATGTTGAGAACATCGTCGGATGAGGTCCTCCGGACAAGTGCTGACGTAAAACTTTCTAATAGTTGTATATCAATATGTTCTTCTTTTAAATCAATATATTTAGTCCAACATATTTCCATTTTTGTTATTCCTTCGAAATAATAAGTCTTTGAAAAGGGGCCTTTGTTACGGTTTTGACGCGTCAATTGACCCAAATCTCTTGCCACCCAGTCATTCTTTAGGTTTGGAAATAGAAAATAGCCGTAGAGGGCTGATTCTGGAATTGGTATCCCAATTAATGGATTTTTGCCATACTGATGCACACCTGCGTGTGAACACGTGCATTTCCTTGATCACGTCACTCATTTAGGGGATGGCTTTTTCATCACCAAATATTCATGCAAAATGTGAGCACATCGCAAGCTTTTGCCACCTCATGCAATTTCATTCTAAGATCGTCCAATATTATTTCATGAATTTTGCTAACGATTTCTGCTCTGATATCGAAACTACAAATCTGAAAGTAAAATAGCCACAACACAACATTAAATTTTGTAAAAGTGGTTGAGTACTGATGATAAAAGTGTTGCGGCTTTCCAAAAAAAAAAAAACTTTAAAAATTATGTTGTTTTTTAGAAGCTGGTTTAGTTGTTCTTAGGGGAACTTTTTTCCCTCTGGCCCGATTCAGTCCACCTGTGCTATCCTTCAAAATGTATATAGAAAATTTTAAGGGTCTGGCTCTTTTCGTTTGGACTGAATCGTGTTTTCCAAACACGACGGACGGACGGACATGACTTGATCGTTTTAGATTTCATTCGAAATCAAGAATATATATACAGTCGACTCCGCTTTACTGGAAATAACCAAAACACAAATTTTTTCAGTTATCCGATTTTTTCTCTAAAACGTAGTTCGGACTACTGAAATTTGTTACAGTTAAGCGTACTGCTTAAAATCACGGTGTGGCACAAAAACAGAAATCGTAACAATCCCTAACAAACAATTAGAAATCTTTACTTAGCCTAAGTGCAAGTATGAGAAGTGCATAGTAGGCATTTTGTTGGAAGAATTCACGGTGTGGCACAAAAAAGAGATATCGTAACAAATACAATCACTAACAAACAATTAGAAATCTTTACTTAGCCTAAGTGCAAGTATGAGAAGTGCATAGTAGGCATTTTGAAGGAAGAATCCACAGTGAGGCAATTTTGAAGCAGTTTATTAGTTAAATGCTTTATATATTAATGCTACGGACTTGTAATATATCGCTGCAAAGGAAATTACGTCTACGGTTTAAAAACTTGTTCAATTGAATTGTATATTTCGACTCCGCTTTACTGGAAATAACCAAAACCCAATTTTTTCAGTTATCCGATTTTTCCTCAAAACGTAGTTCGGATTACAGAAATTTGTTACAGTTAAGCGTACTGCTTGAAATCAGTAAAACAATACTTTTTATATCAAATGTCTGGCCACTTGCATTGCCAATATAATAGAAAAATACAATAAAGTACGTAAGAGCGAAAAGGACAAATACATTTTGCCATTTAATTTTTTAACGGACAAAACAGGCACTATCTTTTCAGCCTTAAGTTATGCAATCGATTCGATGTCATTGTTTATTTTTTCACTAAAGCGAAGTAAGTTTCATTCAAAACGTAGTTATGGGCTTGCTTTTGGTTTTCAGTAATACGATATTTTCAGTAAAGGGATGTTTCGCTAAAGCGAAGTGAATCAGACTGGCTGCGTTTAAAATCTGTGCGGGGATTTGTATCGCTTTCAGTAATCCTATTTTTTTCAGTAAAGCGTGTTGCGCTAAAGCGGATTCGACTGTATTTTATGGGATCTTATACGTTACACACGGAATGACAAAGTGAATATACCCTCCAACTCTCTTTTGGAGGGTATAAAAACTATTATCATATTCAACTAAGACATTTAATAACAGGGGACGAACAAAAATACATGCTAGTACAGATGATAAAGGTGTAGCGGGCTTCGAAAACAGCCGTTCTGCTCTGCTGTATAAGTTGAATAACTAAAAACTGATGCTGACTTTCTTTTGAGCCTGGGAATATTTATCACGTCTTTCAGAATTTAAAACAAAAATTTCAAACAATTTAGCAAATGAGTGCTCTTTAAAAAATACTTATGTACATAAGGAGAGTGCGATTTTCAAGTCAATCAGGAGCTTTAAAATTGATGTATCAACTTTGAACGAAAAGATTTCATTACACTTTTCAAGTGCTAAAAGTTACACCTAATTTGGGGTAATTACCCGCGACTAGGCAACTCTGCCCATGGGAGTTCTATATACGGGTGCCATTGCAATTCTACTCACAAGTGGATGTCTGTAACACATATTCATTAATATTTACTGTCGACATGTAAAGCTTGAAAAGCTTTTATCCCAAAACGGAATTCAAAATAAATTGAGTAAAATCATCGGGTTCAAAACACAAGGTGCAACATGACGGCGAAATGAAACGCAAGAAAAGAGCATAAAATAAAAAATAAAAAAACAAATACAATTAAGCCACTGGGTGAGTGGGTTAGTGAGACACTAGTTAAAAAAAAAATTAGCCACAATTACACACGCACACACAAACAAAGGAAGTTACATTAATTATAAACTTGGTAACAAACAAAGTTGCTGCTTTCAAAACGAGTTTATTAACTTTTCCATGCGGGCGCATTTTTAAACGACCAAAAATATTACAACAAACAGCGCCCCACAATTATTTCTGTGTACTCTGATGGCCCTTGTGTCTAGGAAGAATAAAAATAATTATGCAAACGTGACAAACGCACAACAAACAATTCCACAAACTCTTACACAACTTTTCAGTTGACATTGAAATTGTATTGTAACAACGAAAATCAAGTGCTGCCTGTCATCGGTCGTTGTACTTTTTTACTGTTTAGTGTTTTCAATTTGTTGCTTTTGGTGCTGGTGTGTGCAGCAAAAGAAAAAAAAATAAAAAGAAAAAATGAATAATAATAGTTGGGGCTCAGAGGTTCACAAACTGTTTCAAATAGCTAAAGATATTTAAGGCAAGAGTGTTGAATTTAAAAATTCATTTAGCAACAAAATATAAGAAAATGAATAAGTCCCGGTTTACACTATGCAACTTTTGTTGTAGCAACCCTTATTTTCTCGCTCTTCCCCACTAAATACTCAAAAATTGTTGCAACAAAAATTGCAAGTGTAAACGGGGACTAACTCTATTTTACTGGATTTGAAATTGGCACTCTTCGAAAGGGTCTTCTAACACGGACTTTGTTTGGTAGTTCATGACGGCCATTTTGTTGCAGCTACACGTATAAAATTAATTGTCATTTATTCAGTCTATTTTGCCAATTAACCCTGAACGGCTACGGCATCCAACAATACGAGCAAATAATAAAATTATTTGATCAAAATGGATGTTTTATTCGGGCAACGTAAAGCGCGAATTTTCATCGAAAAATAATCTTCAGCGATCAGATCCATTTCTGTATGAATAGGAACTTGTGTAAAGAAAATTGTCGAATTTGGAACGTTACCAATCCACAAGAGATTCAAGAGCGTCGCATCTATCTCTAACGAGTCAGCGTGTCGTGTAACTTTTTTTATTTTTATTTTATCGTGGACCAGCACTCAGAGGATGACCCCTATATATGCAAAGCATTGCGCCGGAACTGAAAACGTGGGGAGAGTATTGAGGGGACAGATTAGGAAAAATGAGAAGACAGACAGTTTTTTTGTAGCTTTTTCAAACTTTTACTTCGCCGGCTAATTTTTGCTACAGGGCCGACGAAGATGGGTGCTCTTACTCTGCTTTTTTTTTAGTACATGATAGTGTCAGTCGCTGCCAATTATGTTCAGTGATCAGTGACTATGCCTTCATCATTGAAACAGGGTGGCAACAATTAACACAACCACGCACTAATGCTGATCAGAAGAATTCAACACAATATATCATGACTCAGCGCGGGATCGAAATCACGGCCCTCCGCTTCATAGTCTCGTGTTCTACTACTTCAGCCAACGTGAAACACATTTCGAATTGGTTGATCATCTACCCGATAGTCCAGATTTACCGAATAGTGACTTTTTCCTTTTTCCAAACTTGGAAAAATGGCTCGCTGGAAAAAGATTCATCTCAAAGGAAGAAGTGATTACCGAAACTAACGCTCAATATATTTGGGCTTTCCAAAATCGTATTATTCAGATGGTATAAAAAAGTTGGAATATTGTCTTACTAAGTGTATTGTGCTAAAAGGAGACTAGGTTAGGTTAGGTTAGGTTGAAGAGAGGGGCATAAGCTATCCCAATCCGTCTAGGATTACACTTAGGCCTCATATGCCTGTTGTGCGCTCTATAACAAGGAATTCCCATTCTACTGTAGGGAGTCTCCACCGATACCATGGAAACCTCTGAATTTGATCACGTTAGGAACCTAGTTTCTTCAATGTACTTCCTTAAGTCTTTCCAATTAGAGCCCCTAAGAAATTCCATCTCCTGTATAATCTCCTGATTAAATGTGTGTCTTCTGACTTGACTAAATGCTGGACAGTAGCACAAGTAGTGCTCCAGTGTCTCGTCCTCTACCTGGCAGGCAGGTCCTGCATGTCCTATCGCCAACGATACCCATTCGTGCCAGGTGATTCCTGAACTCCGTATGTCCTGTAATATAATAAACCAATCTCCGTAGTGGTGGCCTACTCAATGTTAGGATCTCCTTTGTCCTATTACCATCTGGGTCCCCCATACAACCCTAGTCACCCTACCTGCGGTAGAGTGCTGCCGATCTCTTGTATGCAATTAAAAGGAGACTATGTTGAGAAATAAAAGGTTTTTGAAAAAAAAAATTGTTTTTTTTCCCTACTTCGGTAACTTTAATATCAATCCGCCCACGTAGATCTCTACTTAAGAAAAGCTTGCGAAACTCTGGCCAGGAAACACAACAAAGATAACAAAAATTTACTACGTAATAGAGGTTTTAGTCCCATTGTACTCGTACATGTTCAAGTGTACAATTTTTTGTAAGCACATGAACGACCTTCACATTGAAGTCAGTGAAAAGAAATTATTTTGGTGCAATAGACTTCAACAAACTTTTGTGTGTGTGTGTGTGTTTGTGTTGAATTTAATATTTGACTGATCATGAAGTTTATAATTTAAATTTAAATTAACTCTATCTTTTTCAAAAAGATCTCAATGCGACTGAAGCGCCAACTCTAGAAACTGGCTGGAAAGGTCACCAGAATCTTCTAGTTGCTTAAGATCTAGCAGATGGTTCTCTGAGCGGCTGCCGTCTGACATATTTTTTACGAAACTCTTCCCACATTAAATCGGCTGCTACACTATCATTCTCTTTAGCTTTACTTATGCAATCCCATTTTTCTGAGGTGACTCAACATCTCCACGGTGCACAGTGGGATTTCTTCATACAATGTTTGGCAAAAAGTATATGGAGTGCTCGTAGAATGTTGAAATTTTGCTCTGAACCTTTGGTTAGCTCAATTAAGAAAAACATAAAGTTTCATAAAAATTGGCCACGCCCACTACCCACCGCCCATAGAAACCAAAATTAATTTTTGGCCCAAAGTTTTTGAAATTTGGCACATTGCCTTTTATTACCTCAATTAAGAATAAAATAAAGTTTCATTAAAATTGGCCACGCCCACTACCCACCGCCCATAGAAACCAAAATTTATTTTTGCCCCACAGTTTTTGAAATTTGGCACAGAGCCTTTTATTACCTCAATTAAGAATAGAATAAAGTTTCATCAAAATTGGCCACGCTCACTACCCACCGCCCATAGATACCAAAATTTATTTTTGGTCCAAAGTTTTTGCAATTTCGCACAGAGCCTTTTATTACCTCAATTAAGAATAAAATGAAGTTTCATCAAAATTGGCCACGCCCACTACCCACCGCCCATAGATACCAAAATTTATTTTTGGCCCAAAGTTTTTGAAATTTGGCACACAGCCTTTTATTACCTCAATTAAAAATAAAATAAAGTTTCATCAAAATTGGCCACGCCCACTACCCACCGCTCATAGAACACATACTAAATATGCATTGCAATTTATTGTAAATATTCATAAAAAATACGTGAGTTTTATCACAAAATTTATAAGTTTGTTCAGCGATCGCAAAAAGTCGCAGAATTTTTTTTACATAAAATGAATGAAAATATTCCAAACTTTCATTTAGTAGTAGTACACGGAGGTAGACCGCGCTAACGTATGTTTCTTTCTAATGAAAAATGCAAATGCTAAATTTTTTGGAGTCATTTAGATTTGCTCAGATCTCTTAAACTATATACATATGTAATTTAAATATTTTTTCTTTCCTATTAAATTTAAAATACTATATTTTAATAAAAATGCTCTAAAACTATTGGTAGTTGAAACATATTTATTGTATAAACAACTGAAATGTAGTAAAATGTTCATCAGTTTTCGTTGTATACTATTTAGATAACTTTACCACACTCTATTTTATACAAAATTTTATTTATTTTTTTCGAAAACAAATCATGGCTTTCTACTGATGAAACATTTCTCTACAGAATTGCATCATTAGATTTCTAAAAAATAACCAAAAAAAAAATAGATTTTTTGCCAAAAAATATACCACTGTGCGGTATTCTAAGCGAAGATTCATGCCGTAGAATAAGGTGCTAGAATAATTAAAAGAATCCTAGAGCCATAGACATCTATGTAGGCAATTCGTTACCAATTATGGTTCCACCGAAGTGGACCGGAGCTTAGATGAACCGGAGTCCGCAAAATAATATTGTTTGAGACAAGCAGTTAAATTATCTAAGACTCTTTGATACTCTAGCACATAATACTTGGGAAAACATCGTGGAGACATTAAGATATCGGACTCATATCGAAAGATCGCGCTATGCATCACGGGGAAAATGCACCTTTATTTTGGAACAGACCTCGTACTTTTGCAGGCAAATATTAGAAACCTGGTGTAAATTGAAATTTTGGCAGACATTAAGAATTGTTTGTGAGTAGACAAGTCTTATGGCGTGTTCTTTTCTGGAAAATATGCAACATTTATGCGCTTTTTTACTAAAAAGGTGCAATTATGCGGAGTTTTAAAGGAAAATCTAGTATTCGGAGCGGATAAAAAATAATACACATGCTAAAGAGCGGAAACTGTAAATCTACTCATATATTCGAGACGAGTGTACCCGTGAATTTCGAAAATGCACCTTTATTTTTGAACAGATCTCGTACTTTTGCGGGCAAATATTAGAAACCTGCAGTAAATTAAAATTTTGGCAGGCATTTAGAATTGTATGTGAGTAGACAAGTCTTATGGCGTGTTCTTTTCTGGAAAATATGCAACATTTATGCACTTTTTTACTAAAAAGGTGCAATTATGAGGAGTTTTAAAACAGAAATTAATATTCGGAGCGGATGGTAGATTAATTGCTAAAAAACCGTGCCATTTTCCACTAAAACGTGTAAAAAGTGCAGCTTTCTTTTTTGTAGAAAAGAACACAACATTAGTTATTTGCACTTTTCGTGTTATATTTTCTAATATCGAATCCTTCAGTGCAGCGACGGATATTAATTAGCGCTTTTTGTTTAGTTAGAAAGAAGTGTGATTTTTAAGCATAAAATCTTATTAAGTTTCTTTTACACTTCCTCATAAATATTCAATCCGCTAAAAATGCTTGACATCATCATATGTATGAACAAAAAATATTAAAAAAATATGGTAACAAAGGAAACAAAAAAAAAAGAAACCCATTAAAAATGTTTGTATACAAGACTTTATTAACATGATCGTTCATGTGTCAATGTACTTTTTTTTTAAATACTTTTTTGTCATTATCGGCAAGAGTTTAACATGAACGGGTTAGTAACCGGCAATAGAAAACAAAAGTGACTATTATATTGCTGTACGGGTGTGAGTGTGAGTGTGTGTTTGCATTCAATGCAAAAAGTTTGGAGGTAAATGAACGTTAATAATCAAATTGATTAACCGTTTAATAGCATTTGACTTCTATGAGTTAGAGATATAAAAAAAAGTGTGAAAACATATTTAAAATTTTGAATATTTAAATAGTCTGTGTTTTTTCTTTGTTTTAATTTCGTTTTGTGACTGATTAAATTGTTATATAATTTGCATTTTTTTTGTTGAACAAGTCAATGAACCTCAAAAACACTTTATTTTCAAACTATTCGAAATGAAAACAAAAGTGTTAATTTTTTTCTTGAGTGTTTCAACAATTGATTTGATTAAAAAGTAACAATGCGATCTTGTGTATATAATATTTGTTTGTTATATTTTAAAGCAGCTTGTATTTTTTTGCTTGTTGATCCTCAATACTTTTGTTGTTCTTAGAAATTCATAACAATAATAAATATTGATATATTCCATTTAAATGTCATTCACTGCTATTTAAAAAAAATGTTAGCAAAAACTAAAACACGATCATTTATTTATTTCCTTCCTTATTCAAATTATTTACTAACAGCTGGTTTGACGTCTTAGGAACTCAAATCGATTTTAACCCATTTCGTCCCAGTGTTTGATTTTTCGAACAGTAAATTTCAAGCATTTGAAATTTATTTGTCGCTGTTTGGGAAAGACTAAGAACATATATTTTTTAAAGAAAATTAAAAAAAAAATTTTTTTAAATTTTTTTTAAAAATTCGAACATCTGATTCGTAGTGTCTGAACCCAAATTACCATTTAACTACGAAGTTTTATAAACTTATTCGAAAAAAAATATCTCTGGGACGATATGGGATATTTTTCACCAACTAAAATTTGCCATACACGACATGTTTTTATACCCTACAAAAAAGAATTGTATGGAAATATCCCTCTAAGAGCCCCTAAAGTATAAATAGTATATTCTTGATCAGTAATGAAATCTAAGATGATCTGGCCATGTCCGCCCGTCACGCTTCAGTCCAAACTAAAAGAGTCAGAAGGCCCTTAAAATTTGGTATAGGTGAATTTTGCAGAATAGAACAGTTCAAGTTCGTAATTTTTTTCATCACCGAGTGTTGTCCTGTATTTAATTTAATTTTATTTTTTCTTACGGCTGTAGAATTTTATGAACCAAAATGCCTTAATATCACACTTGTGACGAAAGCGTTCATCCGCTGGTTTTTGACAAGAACCTATAACCAAACCAATGCAATTTACATGGGTTTGATCAGAGGTTCTTGTCAAAAACGAGCGAATGAACGAGTTCGACACAAGTCACAAGTCAATATCAGTCAATGACAACCCGAAATAGATTATTTTTTTGCCCTACAAAAAATTTTCTAGCTTCTCATCTTTTTTCATCTGTCTTCTCAATATTATCCCCTTCTTTCTAGTTCTGGCGCAATTGTATTGTATTGCATATGTAGAGATCATCCCCAGAGTGCTGGTCCCAGTTAAGAAATAAGTCAATGCTTGACACCGAGTAATTGATAAATAAGTGCAACATAATTTTATTCATATTTATTACCAATATTTCGTATCACGTTCGCAGATTCGAACTAAGAGCCTGTTAAATAATTTTCAACTTGGCAAATTTAATATACAAAAAGTTCGTTTAATAAAACACATTCATAATCACCGCTATCGTGAATGACAAGGGGAATTTTCGTTCACGTGAAATTTTTATTCCACTTGAAGGCAAAAATGGTATCTCCCGTGAAAAATTATTCTCGCTATCTGTTTTCAGAGAATGTAAAAAAAAGAGAAGAAACAGAAAACAACCTGAAAAATAAAAGAAGTTTGTGTTGAAAAATGTATATTTATGTAATAATTAAAAAAAAATTTTTAAAATTATGGCTAAATATTTAGTAGTAAAACAATTTGGATACATTTTGGAAACCCAACAAAACAAATTTAAAATATTTTTAATCTTTAGAATTGGGGCAACAATTAATTTGTTGCAAAAATATCAGTTTGTGTCTTATCAATGGATCTTGTCCCTAAAATAAAATTTGTAAATTCTAATATTCGTATTATAATAGAAAATATTTACATTTTCTACTCTATTCCCCACCCAAAACTAAGTGAATAAATTAAAAAGAAAATTGAGAAAACTCGCGGGAAAAAAATCATTCACAATAAGGGGAATTTAATTGCAAATTGTGGATTTGAACTTTAGTCTGAATGAAAATTCTTGCGTTAATACTATAATCTTTAAAAATATTCCAAACAATTGAATCTGTAAAATATTGAGTTTTCGTATGCAATCTTTGGAAATACATCAATTATTTAAATTTGTAAAAATATGTAAATAATTATTTAAATTAATTCTCTGATTCTTCTAAATTATTGCAATTTATTGATTGAACGTGTAGAAATACTGCAATACCATTTCAATTAAATTCTTAAAAATATATCAATTTGAATTGTTAGAAATTAGTTTTTTGCTTAAATTTGTAAACTCTAATATTCGAATTATAATAGAAAATACTTACATTTTCTACTCTATTCCCCAACCAAAACTAAGTGAACAAATTAAAGGGAAAAGTGAAAAAACTCGCGGGAAAAAAATCATTCACAATAAGGGGAATTTAATTTTAGCATGAAACCATTCACGGGGAATTCTTTCATGTGGGAAAAATTATGCATGATAGGAGTGAATATATCTTTTCTTTTAAGGTTTATTCAGAAACAGAAAATAGTCCCATTGTGAGGAATTTTATTCTTTTCATGGCCTCCAAAAAAG
Source organism: Linnaemya tessellans (assembly GCA_951800035.1). Lineage (NCBI taxonomy): Eukaryota > Metazoa > Arthropoda > Insecta > Diptera > Tachinidae > Linnaemya > Linnaemya tessellans. The sequence continues at coordinate 99,723,545 of OX637535.1, forward strand.
ATTGGAGATGTAACGCAGCGAAATATCCTTCTAAGACCTCATAAAGTATAAATATATTCTTGATCAGTGATGAACGTGCTCACGATCTGAGCACGTCCGTCCATCCGTCCGTATGTGGAAAACACGATTCAGTCCATACGAAAAGAGCCAGACTTTTGAAATTTGGTATAAATATATCTTGAAGGATAGCACAGCTTAAGTTCGGAAATGGGCTAAATCAGGCCAGAGGGAAAGAAGTTCCCCTAAGAAGAACTAAACCAATCTCTAAAAAGCCACATAATTTTTAATTGTTCTTTGTAATTTTGTTAAGGAAATGAAAATGGAGATCCTAAGCAATACAATAAAATTTTAATAAATAGGAACTGTTATCACATTCAACTAAGCCACCTAATAAGTGGTGACAAACACAATACACATGAGCACTGATGATGAAAGGGTTGCGTCTTTCGAAAACAGCTGTTCTGCTCTGCTGTGTAAGTTGAATAACAAAAACTGATGTTGACTTGCCTTTGTGCCTTGGATTATTTATCATGTCTTTCTGAGATTTAAATTAAAAATTTCGAACAATTAGCCTATAGAATCTTAATTCAATTTAATAGAGATCCTAAACGTTGAATTTAGAGTTATAAAATCAGTAAAATTTATTTTTGGACCCCGTCCCTTTAGTGTAAAAATTTAACAAATTCTTTTACTTAAGACTACATTCCTTAAGAATAAAATTTTTAAGCTTTAATGGCGAAGCTGAGACGTAACCTGATACTCCTCTGCCCTACCACCTCCTCTCCTTTGTCCCCTAAATGACCCTATAAAAAAATAATAATAAAAACAAAATTTTAATAAATTTTACATTTAATTATTTCGAACATTTATTTTTGGAGTTTTATGGCAAAGGTGAAATGTCTCCGCCACGGCCCTTGCCAGAGAGACCCTGACAAAATATAGTTTTAATACCCTCCAAAGAGAATCGGACCCCATAAAGTATATATATATTTATATTCTTGATCAGTAATGAAGTCTAAGACGGTCTAGCACTGCCCATACGTTCGTCTGTGGAAAACATGATATACAAAACATGATTTTGAACCCCGCCCGCTTTATTGGGCGTTGACGTACGATATTATATGCAAAAATAGTGTAAATATTGAACAATTTTTATTCCTTAAGCCTATAAGAAGCTGAGATGTTCTCTGATCTTGCAGAGGTGAAACGTCTCCCCCACGGCCCTTCCCGCATTGACTTTGTTGAAATAGAGACGTCTTAAAGGAACTCTGTCCCACCCAGTTAAACAATTTAAATTTACTTACTAAATATTTGGAGGGTATTTAACATTCGACCCGGTCGAATATAACGTTTTTACTTGTTAATATTTGTGAAACGGGCTTTATTTTAAAGAAAATTTTATGAAATTAATATTTAAATATGATTTCTGCCATGTGGCGGACACGGCTGGCGCGTAGTAGGGGTAATCTGGAACACCAATTTTCAATAACTAAAAAGATATTCCATAAAGTGGAAGGACACAGTCCCAGTTGCTGAGAACGGCGACGAATTGATTGACTTGGATCATCTTCAATGCTTTCCTGTACGGCGGTTACACTTTCTTCAGTGCGCACTGTTGGACGTCTCACGAGAAGCACATGATCAGTAACAGTAAATGTTATCCGAAAACGATCTATTGTTGCTCGAATTAGGCGCTCTGAAGGATGATTATATACTCCATAAAATGGAAGAAGTGCACGATGAGTTTGACGAATAGAAGAATTATTTTTCAACTTGCCCACGTTGCTCTGGTGTTGTGACACTCTAAAAAATGCACAATTTCTAATACCCGATTCTTATATTTCCATTTTCCAACAAAATTTTGCTAAAAAATGTTTGTGGTCTCATTCTTCCCAGAGAAAAAGGGAAATTGTGGAAATAATGTTGAAAAAGAAAGTTGGTAAAAGTTGTTGAGTAGAGTTGAGTTTATCTTCGAGCAAAAAACTCTCAAACACTTTTTGTGTCTTCAAACTTATATCTTCATTGCAGACCTTAACTAAACATTTCCGTTTATTGTTGTTGCTTTCCTTTTACAAACAATTTTCATATTAATGCCGCCACAATGCAATTTGAATATTCAAATTGCACTCAAATGTGCAATACAACGAACGTTTCATTCACAGTCAATGTGAATGTCAAAGCAATAAACTTGAATTCATACAAATTGTTTAAATTAAAGTTACGCACACTTATGCAGCGCAGTAAAATTTCAATAAAAATTGTTTTTTATACCCCTGACAATAAAAAAATTTTTTGTGTAAATTAATAACACGTAAAAACTATAAATTTGTTATCAAAAGGTAAAAAACGGCAAAAATATAAAATTATAAAAAACGGTCTTAACAACAATTATTATCAGTACAGACGACCTTTACAACGAAAAAAAAGTATGTGTTAAAGGTTTTTGTGTGTTAATTGTAAATTGAAGAATGCATATTTACGATTGTAATGATAAAATTCAGTTGATCAGCAACATGAAATTCAGTAACCCAGCGATCACAAGCTCTAGAAAACAATTTCTTTTACATTAACAAGGAACCAAGACAAAGCACAGGAATCACACACACTAAAAATTTACGTTCCATATATGGCGCAAATGTTTAAAGTTAAAAAAAAATATAAACTATAAAGTTTAATAAAAAGCGTTAAAAAATCCAAATATCTTTTAATTAAAAATTCCTCTACTTAAACTTATTTTTAAAAGGGTTTTCTGATATATGCAATATGTACATTTCAAATTTTTGCAGTGTTTGCGAAACATTGAAATTCTTTGCAATATTTGCAATAGATTGCAAATTACTGCAATATTGTTGTAATACAGTGCAACTTTTCACAATATTTGTTAAACATTGTAAATTTTTGCAGCACATTGCAAATTCACGGTATTTCGCTAAGCTAAATACAATGAGCAAACTCAAAAAATACAAGTTTCGTTTGTCACGGAAATGTTAGAGGTTTGCAATACAATGATGGTAAAATATGAATTTTGCATGAAAAATAATTAACATCTACTTTAAAAGATACAAAATTCCGAAAGAAATATTTAGCGCAAAAGACGGCATAATTCGCAACTGAAACGGGCCATGGCACAAAGATTAATTCCGTTCGGATGTAGAATTGATTCCGCATTTAGCTTCTATGGAAAAAGTGTTCCGAAAATGTTTTTCGGAATGAAACCACTTTCAATTTTCTATGTGGAATTGATATGTTAAGCATTTTTATGGTGTATCATGATATCTTTCTATTTCACAATTCTTTCTTTGTTTATTTTTCTAAAATAAATTTTCTTTGATTCAAATTTAAAAAAAAATTAAATTTTTCTAAATACTTCTACTCTTATTCCAGTGAGTTTTGCTAAAAAAAAACTAGTGGCAGCACGTAAAACTACGAAAAGGCACAAACAGAATATCGTATTTTTTCTACATATATTTTATTTTCTTCTGCAGCTGCAGAATATCCGTATTCCGGGCATTTTTTTACAGTTTTTCTTCTTAAAAATTGTTTTACTTTGATTCTCAAAAATCACAAACTTTTAATTTTGATACAAATACCTGAATATGGCTGACTTTTAGGATCAGCTGTTTTTTTGTTTTACTATATTCGTTAAAAAGTGATTTCATATTTTTCTGCGGTTTAACGAAACCGAACGGAATCTATAGAAGCTTAAACCATTTCGATCGGAATCGTAATTACGGAGCCATATCAATTCCGAACGGAATTTATGACGTGCCTGGTATTCTTGATCAGTGATGAAATCTAAGACGATCTAGCCATCTCCATCCGTGCATGCGTCTGTGAAAATCACGATTCAGTCCAAACGAAAAGAGCCAGACCCTTGAAACTTGGTGCAAATATATTTTGAAAGGTAGCACAGGTCAAGTTCGTAAATGGGCTGAATCGGGCAAGAGAGAAAAAAGTTTCCCTAAGAAAAACTAAACCAATCTCTAAAAAACAACATAATTTTTTAAGTTTTCTTTGTAATTTTGTTCAGTAAATGATATATTTTTATGTCAAAGAAGGTCCGACGCGTTAAACTTGGAACCAGAAAATCAAAAAAAAAATTTTTATGGACTCCGTCCCCTTTAGTGTGTAACAATTTAGCAAATTGTATTAACAGTCGAATCCGCTTTAGCTCAACACGTTTTACTGAAAAAAAATCGGATAACTGAAAGCGATACAAATACCCGCACTGATTTTAAACGCAGCTAGTTTTATTCACTTCGCTTTAGCGAAACATCGCTTTGCTGAAAATACCGTATAACTGAAAACCAAAAGCAAGCCCACAACTACGTTTTATATGAAACTTAATTCGCTTTAGTGAAAAAATAAACAATGACATCGAATCGATTGCACAACTTAAGGCTGAAAAAATTGTGCATGTTTTGTACGTTAAAAAAAATTAAATGATAAAATGTATTTGTCCTTTTCGCTCTCACATACTTTATTTTGTGTTTTTCTATAATATTGTCAATGCAAGTGGCTAGATAGACGTTTGATATAAAAAATATTCTTTTACTGATTTCAATCAGTGCGCTTAACTGTACCAAATTTCAGTAATCCGAACTACGTTTTGATAAAAAATCGGATAACTAAAAAAATTAGGTTTTGGTTATTTCCAGTAAAGCGGAGTCGAAATATACAATTCAATTGAACAAGTTTTTAAATCGTAGACGTAATTCCCTTTGCAGCGATATATTACAAGTCCGTAGCATTAATATATAAAGCATTTAACTAATAAACTTCTTCAAAATTGCCTCACTGTGGATTCTTCCATCAAAATGCCTACTATGCACATCTCATACTTGCGCTTAGGCTCAGTAAAGATTTCTAATTGCTTGTTAGTTATTGTATTAGTTACGATTTCTGTTTTTGTGCCACATCGTGAATTCTTCCAACAAAATGCCTACTATGCACTTCTCATACTTGCACATAGGCTCAGTAAAGATTTCTAATTGTTTGTTAGTGATTGTATTAGTTAGGATATCTTTTTTTGTGCCACACCGTGATTTTAAGCAGTACTCTTAACTGTAACAAATTTCAGTAATCCGAACTACGTTTTAGAGAAAAAAATAGGATAAACGAAAAAAATGGGTTTTTGGTTATTTCCAGTAAAGCGGAGTTGACTGTACTTTGATGATGAAGCTGAGACGTAACCGGAATGTCTCTTAAAAGCTCTTCTTCAAGTCATTCGTCATCCGAGATCTTTATGTTCGGCAATACATAAAAATGAGATATCTTTTTATATTCTGATGAATGAAAAAATATCAAGAAATAGCTTTTATTTTTTTAGAAATAAATAAAAATTAAGAAAGAACTCTCATTTTCTGAGTTGCCATCCTTTGACATTTATTTAGTGAAAAGTAGGGAAATTTTAACTATGGAACGCGGACCGACCATTGTTTGCGTCGTATATTTCTGAATTGGCTGTTTGAACAACTGAACGAAAACGAAACATTTTCCGGAGGAGGCCCATTTTCTATTAGACGATTATGGAAACAAACCAAAATCCACAATCAGTTCTCGAAAATGCTTTACATCCAAAGAAGGTAACCGTATGGTGCGGTTTGTGGTAAAAAATACCAAGGAAACACCGTCAGCTAGCAAACCATGACAACTGATTTTTTATGGCCACAATCGGCTAATGGTGACATCTGTAACTTTTGGTTTCAGGAAGACTGCACCACAAGCCCTACAGCCGGCAAAAAAAAACTGTTATTGCATTAGAAATTTCCCAGTCTCGTAATTTCTCAATTTGGCGATGTCAATTGCCACCTAATTCTAGTGATTTAACGCCACTGGATTTTTTTCTTCCCTGGGACCATTTGAAAGACCGTGTTTACGTGAAAAATACACAAACAATTTCATACTGAAAAATTGTTTTGTTTTTCTGAAAGATGAAATTCGGCGCTGCATTGAAGAGATAAGCGTAGAGTGTTACAAAATGTGTTTGAAAATTTTGTCTGCCAACGCTAGAGGTGGACATTTGCCCAAAATCATATTCCATTATTAATTCCCATATTTCTACTTTAAATGGGTATCAATAAAACTAATTGTTTCACAAAAAAGTGATTTTTAAGTCAATTTACTTCCTAACCTCAAATTTGCCCACCCTTTACTTTAAAAATATCTGTTATTCTAAAACATTGAATGTGTAAAATGTAGTTCGGGTTTTGATTTACAAAAAATTTATAAAAAAAAATGGTGATTATTGAGAGATTTTGTATGAAAATTTATTCTATTAATCGGATAATGCTAATATAAATTAAATCTTAAGAATTATACAACATTCAATGTAGTATAATTTTAATTAAATTTAAATTTGAACAAAATCTTAATATCGCTGAAGTTGCAAAATGCTATTTAATGCCTGATGGGAAAAATCTTCCAAAAATTGTTTAAACGGATTGTAAGTATTCGTACGTTTTTGTTGTTAAATATTCGCCTTGTAACTTTACACCAAAATGTGTGCTGGGGCTATGTACTCGTATTGCAATATATAATCGATCCTTAAAACTGAAAAAATTACATATTCATGAACTGAAGAAAACATTTTAAAAATCAAATTTATATAGTTCTCGCTACATAATTTGTGTTATAAAATTTCGCAATTAATTTCGAAAATTCGTACTCAATTTTGAAAGTTCGAACTTAATTTTCGAAAGTCGAAAATTCGAACTTTATTTCGAAATTCGAACTTAATTTCGAACATTCGAACTTAACTTCGAAAATGCGAACTTAATTTCGAAATTCGAACTAAACTTCGAAAGTTCGAACTTGCCATAAATATGTGTTAAACAATTCAGAAACTCCCAGATTGAGGTTTTTAACAATTTTTCGAGTCAAAAATTTTATTCAGACTTTTTCAATAAAATCAAAACTTCTAAATAAAATCTTAATATCGCTGAAGTTGCAAAATTCTATTCAATGCTTTATGGGAGAAATCTTCCAAAAGTTGTTTAAATGGATTGTAAGTATTCGCACGTTTTTGTTGTTAAATATTCGCCTTATAACTTTATACCAAAATGTTTGCTGGGTTATGTACTCGTATTGCAATATTACTGATAACACTGAATTAAAGGCGGGTGCTTGTTTATTTGTGTATGTTTGTGTGTTGAAAGCAAAAACCTACCTTTTTTTGTTTTGATGTTTATTAATGAGTCGCTAATAAAATTAACAATTATTATATTTTTATTTCCGGTACGTTTCATAGTTTTTATCTGTTCCACAACACTTGTATTCAATAAAACATTTTCCTTTTTGATTATCGTAATTTACATTTAACGCTGAGAGGGTCAGTTATTTGTTTTTAATTGCAGCTCGAAAGTCAACTGATATGTAATAAGGGGCTTTCTGAGCAACAATCAAAATTATATAAGGACCCATTAGAATTGATATTTTCGCACTTGTTTTAATCACTTAAATTTTAAAAAATTACTTCGTTCTGTATTATTTATTAACAATTTGATTAAAATAATTTTGTTTTAAAATAGGGATTTTTTTATGTTTAATATTAAAAAATATATTTTTATCATGTCTGCACGGTATGAGATGCTGCTGTTGACTGCATATCCGGTTCTAAATCTTACTTCCGTTATCCTGTTATGATCATACTTTTAAGCAAATCTTGTTTTAGCTTCGTGTCGTCCACGATGCACACGAATTTTTATGCATTTTGTTGAATTGCTTATGATATTTGTTGTTGCTGCTTGTTAGTGGTGGTGTTACAAATCTATAGGCTTAGGGAAATTTTTAATCCTGCGCATTAGCGCTTTTACCCTTTTCTTTTTCCTGTCTTTTATTGTTAAAATAAATATGTGTATTAATGTTGTTCGTTTGTTTGTTTGTTTGTTTTTTAATGAATATTCGTCAAAATGTATCGGTATTTTCCACTTGGCCAATAAAATTCCTTTACTTTCAAATATTAGTTAATATGGAATAGATATTGTGGTAGGTCGTTATTAATATCCGTATAAATTTTCACAGCTTTAGTAGATTTTCTCGCAGGCGCGTTTAATCATGCTTGTACATGCCGCTTCGTATTTCATTTCGTTTGCATATATGTTCGAAATAATATTCTGCAACGCCTTCTTAGTTAAAAATTCTGCAAAAAAAGAATAACAATAATATTAACAAAAATTTAGTAAAAAAAAATATATATATTTTGCTTAAAAACTATAACTATTTTAGATGCACGGCTGTGCTGCACACACAACCTTTTTAATAATTCTGTATAGTAAAGAAAATCTACAAATAAATATTCAAAAAGTAGAAAAAATTAAAAATAGCAAATATACGTTTTCTTTTTTCTGTTAAAATGTTGACAATTTTCCGATATGAAATATTTTTGTGATCACTTCTTAAGAAAGACTTTTTTAGTAGTCATTCAAAGTCATTCGATTTATTAAATTTTCCCCAAAAATTTAAAAAAATTTTATAACCTTCGACATATAAAAATGCATTTTTATAATAAAATTTTAAATTCAAAATTTCAATATATTCACAAATAAAATATGGTCTCAGGCAGGAATCGAACCTGCCAACTTCAAACCGACATTTTACAAATCTATTTTTCGAGTTTAAATAAGAATTTTTGAAATAAAATTCAAGTTATGACGAGGTGCCTGGCTTTCTTTATTTTCATCCAATTGTGACGAATAGTTTATTTTTTTAGAAATAGTTTGAACATACTGGGTTTTTCAATGAGAGTGCTACAAAAGTTTTTTTAAATAAAACCAAAACGGTTTTGGATATCAATGAAATTCGTTATTGCTGTGAAAGTACGTTCGATGCCATCTTTTGCATGGCCACCACGGGCACGCTTGCAGAAGCCCAGACGTTGAACCAAATTTTCGACGGTTTTCAAGCATAAATCGGCCGATACTGCTGCAAACCGTAATTTTTTCGGGATGCAATGATGACTCATGGAGTACGTGTGGATTGCTGTCTGACCAATAACGCATATATTGTTTATTGACGAAGCCATTTAGCCAGAAATGAGCCTCATCGCTGAAGATGATTTTTCAATGAAAATCCGAATCATTTTCAAGTTGTTGCTCAGCCCAATTCACGAACATACGACGCTTCTGGTGGTCAAGCGGCTTCAGTTCTTGCGTCAATTTGATCTTGTAAGGATGTAGGCCAAGATCTTTTCGCAAAATTCGCCACAACGACGTCACAGATATGACCAACGCTTGAGAACGACGTGTGAGAGACACATTTGGGCTTTCTTCAACTGAAGCTTCAGCGGCAGCAATATTCTCGACACTACGGGCACTTTTTTGTCTTACTGGCACGGGAAAATTTTCTACTGTGCCTGTGGATTTAAATTTTTCCACTAGACGCTCAATTGTTGATCTGCTAGGACGATTATGACGACCATAAATTGGACGTAGCGATCTTAACGTTGAGGCCACTGACTCCGCATTTCGGTAGTAAATTTTCCATCTCGAAATGGCAAACCTTACTGAAGAGAAATGTCAAAAGGGCGGCAAGAAATATGGCGTCGTTTGCTATCCCTGTCGCTCTACTTTTGTAGCATCCCTGTTGAAAACCCCAGTATAATCGATCCTTAAAACTAAAAAACTACATTATCAACTGAAAAAAAAACATGTTAAAAATCAAATTTATATAGTTCACACTACATAATTTGTGCTATAGAATTTCGAAATTAATTTCGGAAATTCGTATTCAATTTTGAAAGTTCGAACTTAATTTTCGAAATTCGAACTTAATTTCGAACATTCGACCTTAATTTCGAAATTCGAACTTAACTTCGAAAATTCGAACTTGCCATAAAAATGTGTTAAACAATTCAGAAACTCAAAGATTGAGGTTTTTAAAAATTTTTCGAGCCAAAAATTTGATTCACACTTTTGCAATAAAATCAAAACACGATTATATGAAGTTTCTTAGTAAAAAAAAAATTGGAAGTAATTTTTTTTACTTCCAGAGTACCAATAAGTGAGTATTTTCGACTTATGAAAAAGTGGGGTCTTATTAATAATACACATATTATTGATTAAAAATGATTTTATTTACACAGAATTGGAGTTTTTGTGGTTTTTGCAAATATTATATTTTCATTTAGAAAATATATATTTTTAATTCAAAAAATTTAATTGGTTAAAAAATTATGAAAGGGAAAATATATGTAAAATAAATTGATGAATATAATTTTTTAATAATTATTTGTATCGCAATAACGGACGCTTCCTAACTCCATTAAATTAATGAATAATTAGTTTTTTGCAAATTACATGTTCCCACTTAGTATCGGGAATATGATTTCGAATTCACTGAAAAGGCGTGTCAAAAAAGAAACTGTTTTTCAATGACAATTATAAGTAAAAATCATTACAAAAGATCCACACTAAAGCATCAAATTTGAATTACTTTTATGGAGTAAAGAAATTTGCTGACTTCGTTACAAATAATTATTAATAATTTATATTTTTTTAATTAAATATATTTTGTATAAGCAAACATATTTTTTATATATTCAAATTAATACTTTCGAAACATACAAATAACGTTCTGTAATCGAAACAACTTCTTAATTTATAATATCGAAAAAAATACACTTATTGACTCTTTGGATGTACAGAAGAAGTAGTTCTCCTAACTGTTTTCATTGGGTTATACTAAACAAAAAATTCAATATTAGCTGCAAAACCTATTATCGTCTACGTATGTATTTCGAATACAAGTTCCAGGAGTTGCAAGATATTATAATACAATAATGTGTTGAAATTTAGTTGAAGTAAATATTCGTTTGAGGTAACTACTTACATACATAAGTGTTTTTCGAATTTATAAAATTTTTAAACATTTTCGAACGTAATGTAATTGATAAAATATGTATTTTAGCATTAATACAAACATATTTGATGATGCTAAGAACTCATAGCTGATAATATACAATATTCGGAGTTAACTTCGAAAATTCGAACATGCATGAAAAATCAGATAGTTTGCATGTAATTTGATATTTGATGATGCCAAGAACTCATAGCTGATAATATATAATATTCGAATTTAACTTCGAAAATTCGAACATACATGAAAACTCAGATAGTTTGCATGTAGTTTGATATTTGATGATGCTAAGAACTCATAGCTGATAATATACAATATTCGGAGTTAACTTCGAAAATTCGAACATACATGAAAACTCAGATAGTTTGCATGTAGTTTGATATTTGATGATGCTAAGAACTCATAGCTGATAATATACAATATTCGAAGTTAACTTCGAAAATTCGAACATGCATGAAAACTCAGATAGTTTGCATGTAGTTTGATATTTGATGATGCTAAGAACTCATAGCTGATAATATACAATATTCGAATTTAACTTCGAAAATTCGAACATACATGAAAACTCAGATAGTTTGCATGTAGTTTGATATTTGATGATGCTAAGAACTCATAGCTGATAATATACAATATTCGGAGTTAACTTCGAAAATTCGAACATACATGAAAACTCAGATAGTTTGCATGTAGTTTGATATTTGATGATGCTAAGAACTCATAGCTGATAATATACAATATTCGAAGTTAACTTCGAAAATTCGAACATGCATGAAAAATCTGATAGTTTGCATGTAATTTGATATTTGATGATGCTAAGAATTCATAGTTGATAACATACAATATTCGAAGTTAATTTCGAAAATTCGAACATGCATGAAAAATCATATAGTTTGCATGTAATTTGCTATATAATGATGCTAAGAACTTATAGCTGATAATATACAATATTCGAAGTTAACTTCGAAAATTCGAACATGCATGAAAAATCAGATAGTTTGCATGTAATTTGGTTTAATTAATATTTATATCAATAACGTCTGTACGTTACAGTTAAATTATTAATAATTTTTTTAACGTATGTAATTTTACATTTAAGTTTGGAATAATAACAAAATGTTTATTAAGTAAATTCTGTTGGCCTTTTTGTATAAAGTTGTAATTATTTATTTATAATTTTAATCGTGCTGATTCTTTTCAACAAAATTTTTAAAGAGTTCAAAATGATGATTGAAAAGGTTTTAGCCAATTCCTATGCGGAAATTTTTACCCAACATTTTTTACAACAACTAAAGATATTATTTCAAACAGATATTTCTTTGATCATTTAGATCTATTTAATCTAAGAATTAATTTTTGGAGTAATAAGAGAATAATAATAATAATAATAATTTCAACAATCAAAATCATAATAAGACCTCAATGATCACTTTTACTTGTTTTTTATATTCCTACTTTATCATTATGCAATTGTAGTTGTAAAATTGAAAGAGGCAAACAACAATTATGAATGCGTATTATAATTCGAAATTTTACAAATTAAATTACTAAGTTGAAAATTATTCCAATCTGAGAACTTACAAAATGACTAATTAATAATTTATATTGATTTAAATTTTTATTGAGAATGAAATATATAGAATTCTTCTCATAATTATCAAAATAACAGCACGGAATCAGTACTGTGATTTCGAAGTCGTTACATCATGTCATCACCGTTCTTTATTCAGTTGTTTCCCTATTGGGAAGTGGTACTAGTCAGTAGGAGTATCAAGTATTTAATCAAATATTTTTATAATTAATTTTATTTATATTCAATATTTATATCGTTAATAGTTCGTTAACATCATCATCAGAAAGAAAAAATATATAAATTCAATTTCCTATTGCTGACTTCTGATGATGTTAATACAATTTTAATGAAATATTGAATATAAATAAAATTAATTATTAGATTATAACAAGTAAAAACATTATATTCGACCAGGTCGAATCTTAAATACCCTCCAAATATTTAGTAAGTAAATTTCAAATGTTTAACGTGGTGGGACATAGTTCCTTTAAGACATCTCTTGTACCCAATTTAGAATTTCTATTTTAAGAAAATCATTCCGGGAAGGGGCGTGGGGGAGACGTTTCACCTCTACAAGATCAGAGAACATCTCACCTTCTTATAGGCTTAAGGAATACAAATTGTTCAATATTTACACTATTTTTGCATATAATATCGTACGGCAACGCCCACTAATGGGGGCGGGGTCCAAAAATAGACAATCGGCCATGTGATGGAAATCGCTTATCGCATGAAATAAAGCGTTTTCGATTTGATGTCACAAAATTGGTGTGCTGGAGGTCGCAATCGCTCAAAATCGTTCAAAAGAAATTGGCGTTTTTCAAGTCGCATGTGATTCGACAATCGTGCGATTCATAGCACATACATGTATATCATGTTTTCCACAGACGAACATATGGGCATTGCTAAATCGTTTCAGACTTCATCACTGATCAAGAACATATATACTTTATCGGGTCCAATTCCTTTTGGAGGGTATTAAAACTGTATTTTGTCGGCGTCGCTCTGGCAAGGCCCGTGGGAGAGATATTTCATCTTTGCCATAAAACTTCAGAAATAAATGTTCGGAATAATTAAATTTTAAATTTATTTTAATTTTTTTATTATTATTATAATTTTTTTTGGTAGTGTCATTTAGAGGGCAAAGGGAGAGGAGTGGCTAGGGCAGAGAAGTACCAGGTTACCTCTCAGCTTCGTCATTATGTTATGTTCAAGGAATTTAGGCTTAATTAGAATAATTTGTTGAAATTCTACACTATATTTTCATATAACGCCCACTAAAGGGGGCGGGGTTCAAAAAATAATTTTTGTTATTTTATGGCACCAAGTTTAATGCGTTGGATCTTCTTTGACTTATATATAATATAATATATCATTTGCTTAATAAAATTATAAAAAAATTTAAAAATTATGTTGTTTTTTAGAGGTTGGTTTAGTTCTTCTTAGGGGAACCTTTTCCTCTCTGGCGCGATTCAGCCCATTTCCGAACTTGACCTGTGCTATGCTTCAGGATATATTTATACCAAATTTCAAGAGTCTGGCTGTTTTCGTCTGGACTGAATCGTGATTTCCATAGACGGAAGGACGGACGGACATGCTCAGATCGTCTTAGATTTCATCACTGATCTAGAATATATATACTTTATGGGGTCTCAGATGCCTTATACACGGAATGACAAAGTGAATATACCCTTCATATTCTTTTTTTTACGAATTACTGAGTGATCTTTATTTGTTCTTAATTGAGGTAATAAAAGGCTCTGTGCCAAATTTCAAAAACCTTGGGGCAAAAATAAATTTTAGTTTCTATGGGCGGTGGGTAGTGGGCGTGGCCAATTTTGATGAAACTTTATTTTATTCTTAATTGAGGTAATAAAAGGCTCTGTGCCAAATTTTAAAAACTTTGGGCCAAAAATTTATTTTGGTTTCCGTGGGCGGTGGGTAGTGGGCGAGGCCAATTTTGATGAAACTTTATTTTATTCTTAATTGAGCTAAGCAAAGGCTAAGAGCAAAATTTCAACATTCTACTAGCACTCCCTATACTTTTTGCCAAACATTGTATGAACAAATCCCACTGTGCGACGTAGTAAAACCTGCATATCAGAATTACTTAGACGATTGGGGAAAAAAACGATGGTAAAAATTCATTTATTAAATTTGAATTAAGATTCTATAGGCTAATTGTTCGAAATTTTAATTTAAATCTCAGAAAGACATGATAAATATTCCAAGGCACAAAGGCAAGTCAACATCAGTTTTATTCAACTTACACAGCAGAGCAGAACAGCTGTTTTCGAAAGACGCAACCCTTTCATCATCAGTGCTCATGTGTATTATGTTTGTCACCACTTATTAGGTGGCTTAGTTGAATGTGATAACAGTTCCTATTTACACAAATTTTATTGTGAAAAAGAATACGGGAACTGTATCAACCTGATGTTAACATGTTATTGTTATAATACCCGTATTCTTTTTCACAATAAAATTTGTGTAAATAGGAACTGTTATCACATTCAACTAAGCCACCTAATAAGTGGTGACAAACATAATACACATGAGCACTGATGATGAAAGGGTTGCGTCTTTCGAAAACAGCTGTTCTGCTCTGCTGTGTAAGTTGAATAAAACTGATGTTGACTTGCCTTTGTGCCTTGGAATATTTATCATGTCTTTCTGAGATTTAAATTAAAATTTCGAACAATTAGCCTATAGAATCTTAATTCAAATTTAATATAGCAATATAAAAATGTTCGTTAAAATTCTTACTACATAAAAATTCATTTAATTTCTTGAACCAGACCTCGTATATGCACATGTTGGCCGGGTACCACACACATCTTAACGAAAATGCTCTTTATGTGTCAGTGCTCTTAGGGAATTTGGAAACATCCTTTTTTCAAAAGCAATTTTACGTTGGATGACGCAAAAGTTACTGCAACATTTAACCGCCATCAATTATCATTCTCAATTTAGACTCTAACAGGAATTTTATTTAATATCTTAACATTCAATTGTCAAAAAAATAAAAAATAAAACGAAATAAATAAAAATAAACAGAAATTAAAAACACTAGAATCGTCTCTATATTATTTTGCAAACGTCTTTCAAATATTCAAGTTTCTGTGCTGCGAGCAAGTAATACTGCCAATGCCGTAACAATGACTTTTAAACTCCATCAATAATAAATGAAAGTAATTGTCACGATACAAAATAAATCCAGAAACCAACAACCGAACAAAACTAACGAAAACAATTTGAAAGATTGCACGGCAAATATATTTAGATTTTGGTTGAGGTTGAAATGTCTGAAGGAAAAACAAAGAATTGCTTTTTTTTGTACTTGATTTTCTACAACAATAAACAGATTGTAAAAAGAGCACACACACATACAAATAAATACTTGGCACAAGAAAAAACGACATTCGAAACAATTTGTAAATGTTAGAATAAGAAATCATTAGCTTGACAGCTAAATGAAACCAAGACATGATGGGGCATGAGTGCCAGCTGTAATGAACGAAGAGAGGGTTAAGAAGAGGTAACAAAAACATTGCCGGAAACAAATTATCGGCGGTGTGGGCTAAAAGAGGACTTACAGCGTATATTGGAAACGTTAGAATTTATAAAAATTCTTTGTATCTGTTTTATTTGATTGGCAGTGCAGACACGAACTCTTTAATGAGTTATCAGTTCCTCGCAAATGCCAAAATGTCTGTTCCGCTTTAAATTCGTTATAAATCCTATGCAGTTTATTAAAGGAAACCAAGTTAATAATTCTACCCCACTTATTCTGTAACTATTTGTCAACGTCACCTCAAGGCAATATCAAAAAGCAGATACCTGAATACTATTTGACCCCGGAATTTAATTACTCTTAACAGACTCTTATTATTTTTTAGGGCTTGAAGAAAAGTCCAAGGGTATTTTTTGGTATTGTCTTGTCGTGACGTTGACAAATAGTTACAGAATAAGCGACGGCATATTGTACTCATGCTCTGTAGATCGTGCAGTTACAATTTTGGTTGGTTCCCTTCGCGCCTCATCAGTTAGAATCTAAATAATGAGTTCTTCCTTTAAATGGTTTTAACCCGTTGTGAAAAATTTAGTTTTCATCGGATCTCGACGCTATAAGTTACTAGGAAGCTTTCTTGGCTCCTGCTGAGAGGGTCACACTATATCCCCTGCAGCAGATCGAACTAGTATCAAATTAGTATTGTACTAGTACAAAAATCACCAGTACTAGTTCCCAACTGTGAACTTTCCTATACCACGTTAATGATCAAATTAACATTGAGTGTGGTTGGAAAATTACCAGTACCATTGGTACTAGATGGAAACTAGGGGTATACTATTACTATTAGTACTAGATGAGTACTAGTACAATTTCTTCTAGTCGGATACTAGTACAATCAGTTCTGCATTAAAAACTGGTTTATATATAAAAAAAATTCCAAAATTTATTGGTTTTTTAATCCCAATGAAAATTGTTAAGACTTTGTCCTTGTTGGTTCACCAATTCTTAGTTTATAAGAGGAAATGGAAAGTTCCTTTAGGGCACACTCAATCCACTAGCACCCCGTACAACTTGAGTTACGTTTGGTACTCCACCATATACCAAACAATACATATATCAGTTTTTATTATTTTAAAAAATATCGCTGATTTTACATATGAACACAAATATTAACAAAAAAACACGTTTAAAAAATTTTAAAATTAGCTTTTAATATTATTTATTTTTTAAAATGTCACTTTATTAACAAAGAGAAAACTGCGGCGTAATTACATAAATTATCGAATAAATAAACTGATATGCAGATGGCAAAGTCATCTAATACGATTCTTTGTTTCAAATTTGAATTTGTTTAAAAATTTTAACAATTAAAAATAAAATAAATGAAAATGCGAATTGGCAATTCGCTTTAAAACATGATCAAAAAGTAATATAAAATTCTACAAGTCAAATCAATCTACAAATGAACTACTTGATGTACTAGTACTTTTCTGCATATGTTCAATTACCTTTTGAACTAGTGCTTGCTATACTAGTAATTGCACCAGTAGCTTAAAGACAATTAACGCTTATCTTTCTGCAGGGTCTGTATGTATGTATGTTTGTGTAAGTGTGCGTGTAAGTATGCAAACCGCTTATAAATTTTGAACGGACCTGATCGCATCAAGTCAAGTAGCGTTTCAAAGAGTTCTATTAAACGTAGATTTTCTGCCAATAGGAAATGATTCGAATCGGTAGTTTGCAAAAAATCTTAAAAAATTAAGAACAAATTTTTAAACCGGTTCAAAATCGGTTGATGCGATCGTGAAGGAAGAAATTCGAAAAGTGCTATTATAATGTGTGATCCCTTACGAGGTTTCCTACTTTTTTAAAGAAAAAAAAAACAGAAAATTCAAATTTAATGGAGAATGTTTATTATCATTTGAAAGAAGATTCTTTGGCATTTATTTTTTGAAGATTATGTCTATCAAATGTTGGCCTTTGCTACGTCGCAGATGGTCCTTCCGTTGAGTCCAATTTTCGATGACTCGTTCGAGTATTTCGACTGTTAACTGGCGAATGACATGCGTGATGTCTTCCTCCAAGGCTTGAATCGAAGCGGGTTTGTCCGCATAAACTTTAGACTTTTCATATCCCCATAGGAAAAAGTCTAACGGTGTGATATCACACGATCTTGGTGGCCAATCGACAGGCCCAAAACGTGAAATTATGTGCTCACCGAAAAGTTCTCTCAATAAAACCATTGATTGATGCGATGTGTGGGAAGTGGCGCCGTCTTGCTGAAACCAAATGTCGCCGAGATCACGAGCTTCAATTTCAGGCATCAAATAGTCGGTTATCATGTCCGAGTTACTGCGAACGGCGCCGAATCGACTCTCCACGGTCTTCGTGTACACTCTCAGCTACGCCTGCTATATTTTCTTCACAGCGTGCTGGACGTAGTCTATTCGGTGGAATATTATCCAATAATGAATGCTGGGTCTCAAAATGGGTGATGGTGTTGCGAATAGTACGCTCAGTAGGCCGATTATGTTGACCATAAGTTGGGCGAAGTGCACGAAGAAACACATTCCTCACAGAACCTCAATTTTCGTAATAAAGTTGAACGATTTGTAAACGTTGTTCAGGCGTAAGTCTTTCCATTATGAAATGCCAAACAATACTAAACAAAAAAAAATAATCTGATCTGTCACAAAAGGCTATTGAAAAAAGTAACTCTACTTGAATCACCCATTATATCTGATTAAATAGGTTTGTCGATTCTTTTATAGGACTCTAAAAATTGCATCAACCGGTTCATTCATCTAGAAGTCGTAGCCGTTTCAAAGTTTAAAAAATTATAGTGTTTTTTCCAACTCTTATTAGATTTTGGAGCTCAACCGTTTCCTTAATTTTCATATCCTCCAAAAAAGAGTTGCAGGGTATATTCACTTTGGCATTCCGTTTGTAACGCAGCGAAATATCCATCTGAGACCCCATGAAGTATATATATTCTTGATCAGTGATGAAATCCAAGACGATCTGAGCACCTCCGTCCATCCGTCTGTGGAAATCACGATTCAGTCTAAATGAAAAGAGCCAGACTCTTGAAATTTGGTATAAATATATCTTGAAGCATAGCTTAGGTCAAGTTCGTAAAAGGGGTGAATAGGACCGGAGGGATAAAAGTTCCCCTGAGAAGAACTAAACCAACTTCTAAAAAACAACTTAGTGTTTAAAGTTCTTCTCTGTAATTTTGTTAAGCAAATGATATATTTTTATGTCAAGAAGGTTAATCGCGTTAAACTTGGAGCCATAAAATCCAAAAAATTAGTTTTTGAACGCCGCCCCCGTTATTGGGCGTTATTATATGCAAAAATTGTGTAAAAATTTAACAAATTGTTTTACTTAAGGCAGCATTCCTTCAAAATAAAATTTTTAAGCTTTAATGACGAAGCTGAGACGTAACCTGTCCTACCTCCTCCTCCCCCCTTGCCCCCTAAATGAGCCTATAAAAAAAAAATAAATAAAAATTTTTAATAAATATTACATCACGAAAAAATGGCATTTTCGGCATCATCACCTCCGATTTCAATGAAATTCAACACAAATGTTATACACTATAAGAGTATAATAAAACAAAAAAAAATTGGCCCCAGATCCATTCGGGTTCCGAAATATGACGTCATAAAAGTTGCAAAAAATTTTGAAAAATCATAAAACTCTCCTCACAAAAATCAATAGAACTTTTGAACTATGCAAGATAATTTTTTTTTTTTGGTATCGTTTTATTATTATAATAAATTCGTAATTGTTATCCTGAAGAAGATATCCAGAGAATATCGAAATAGTGATAAAAATAATTAATAAATAAATGTCATATTAAAAATTCAACCTAAAAGGCTTGTCTTGTATGAACGCAAAACATACTTAGGATCACGTTCTGGTCTATAACTCTGACACCAATCGAGTCTCCACCTTTAAATTTTCTGGAAATGTAGAAGAGGGTCTAATACTGGACATATATTTTTTTAAGAATTTTAAAAAATATACATTTTCAGATATAGACCTTTGAACTCAAGACCCCAAAAAATAACCTTTGACCTTTTCTTAAAAAATATGCAATATGCATATCATTTTAAAGGGTGCACTTTCACCTTTAAAACGATACCAAAAAAAGTAAATTATCTTGCATAGTTCAATAGTTCTATTGCTTTTTGTGAGGAGAGTTTTTTGATTTTTCAACATTTTTTGCAACTTTTTTGACGTCATATTTCGGAACCCGAATGGATCTGGGGCCAAATTTTTTTTGTTTTATTATACTATTATAGTATAGAGGTGATGATGCCGAAAGCTATGATGGTTTGACATGAATTCACCCATTTAATTATCCCAAACATTTATTTTTAGAGATTTATGTCAAAGGTGAAATGTCTCCCCCACGGCCCTTGCCAGAGCGACCCTCCAAAGAGAATTGGACCCCATACAGTATATATATTCTTGATCAGTGATGAAGTCTAAGACGATCTGGCAATGCCCATACGTTCGTCCGTGGAAAACATGATATAGTCTATTTTGGAATCCCGCCCCCTTTAGTGGGCGTTGACGTATGATATCATACGCAAAAATAGTGTAAATATTGAACAATTTGTATTCCTTAAGCCTATAAGAAGCTGAGATGTTCTCTGATCTTGCAGAGGTTATACGTTTCCCCCACCGGCCCTTCCCGGCATGACTCTCTCAAAATACAGATTTAAAACTGGGTACAGAGATGTCTTAAAGGAACTATGTCCCAGCACGTTAAACGTTTTAAATTTACTTACTAAAAATTTGGAGGGTATTTAAGATTCGACCCGGTCGAATATAACGTTTTTACTTGTTTTTTTTTTTAATTTTGTTAAGCAAATGATATATTTTTATGTCCAAGAAGGTCTAAAGCGTTGAACTTAGAGCAGCCGTGTGTGATCGTGAGCACCTTAAATATTGCCATGCGGGAGCGTGCGTGAAAAATTTTGAATTTCATGATCGTGCACTTAATTTTGTTCACGCAAACATTTCTACTTACAAATACAATTACAAATTATATCATAAACGTGAATAGTAGCGAAACGGACCAGAGCTATTAAGCGGTACCATTTACCGAAATAATTTTAAGCAAAAGAAAATAAATCATAATCGGTTTCTTCATTAAATATTTTATAATGTGTATATGGTAACACTGGTCATGTAGCTTAAGTGACTACACAATCTGTTCATGTGACTGTTAAAAAAAAGAGACTGAATTGTTTTATTATTCTCGTTCTCTTCAATGCTGTGAAAACATTCCCACACTTTTGCTATTTTGGTAGACTCTGCTGCATACTCTATTGCCAGTTTTCATTATTTGCAATTTTCGCCTCTCATTCTTTTTTTTAGTGTTTTTCGCAAAATTGTCATTCATAATTATATATTATGAACAAAATTTGTTCATATTCATTAGCAATAACATGAAATTTCAACATATTTTGAAGTAAAAAAAAATAAAATTAGTTGACTAAATTTAAACATATTTAATTGAAAAAATAAAACAAATCAAATACAAAAAAAAAGAAAAAAAGAAATGTAGTATGAGTGCAAAAATCTTTTTTTAAATTAACATCAATAGCATGCGTTAGTTGTTTTCCTATACAATCACTTAATGCAGAGGTTAAATGAGGTTCAGGGAATTGCTGGTGTGGGAATAGGTGAGGCGATATGCACCACATCGACGCAGGCAATGGAAAGAATGCTGGGATTGATGTTTTGGAAATTATTTATAAAAAAGATGGTGGTACCTGGCCACTTTGGGTCTAACACGAGGCATGTGGAATACTCTGGACCTCACACATAAAGAGGATAGAGAGGCGGAAACGCCCTTGGAACGTTTAGTTGAAGAAGATTAGTTGAAAGCTTACAACGGTAATCTTTTGCAGATGGTGACCAACAGCATCTAGTGAATTAGGTCTCTCCTATGACTTGCGTTTAAGAGGTCTAAATTTATTTCACAGCATCTGATCTCCTCACCACTTTATAATCCAATACAACTCTCTTGTATGGACCGGTGCTGCAAAGTTCGATTTAAAATTACTCGACGGTGTACAGGAGAGGCTGCATAGATTCACAGGAGACAGTAGGTTAGCCGATACCATTGACTCACATCAGCATTTAATGAAATTGGGAATCTCGAAACGTGCTTTTTTCTTCGTACAATGCGTTTCTCATTCCGATCACACAAATTCAATCGTTCAGTTACGAATGAATCGCTCTACGCTTTATAGAGAGAACTGCCCGCAAGTGGAATAAACTCCCAGCGGAAGTCTTTCCTGTCATATTCTCTCACATTTCTCCCTTTATCCTCCGTACAACAGCCAATATTCACAGTTGCAGCACAATGAACAGCATGACTAAAGGTTATCCGCTGACGCTGATTCTTGGCGAGGAAGAAAATTTTTATGGCGCTGCAGCAAGCGAACATGTACTCCACACTAGTGCTGAGTTGTGTTCTAAAACTTAATAGGTGTGCCTCTAAAAATCAAGTAACACTGATGTGGGTTAATAGCCATATCGACATAATGGGGGAAATGAAGCAGCAAAGGAACTAGAAAAACAGAGATCTGTTGTGCGTCTTTGGGGACCAGAACCCAGGATCGTGTGAATAGGAGATATTCCTAGTTAAGAAATAGTGCCTCATCACCTCATTGAGGATCAGGAGGGGAGGAGCAACACTGTCATTGCACTGGGTTATCAGGCGGTGATGGGATGCATGCAGCAAGCGAGCATGCACTCCAAACTATTGCTAGAGTGTGATCTACAACTCAGTAGGTGCGCCTCTGATCTCTGAGGTAACACTGATGTGGGTTAAGAGGCACATCGGCATAATGACGAACTGAAGCAGCAGATGAAATTGCAAAACAGGGATCTATTGTGTCCTTAGCTCTGATTTTACAGAACGATAAGAGTTTTGACTTTGCAGTGATTGAATGCCAAAGACATGGGAAAGTTGTGGGAGATGACAACTTGCAGACAGGCTCATATGGTACTCACAGAGGGAATGCGCAGCACTCAACAAGTTTGTGAGGTATAACCGAAGAACGTTAGTCTGTTTGACTATATAATTTAAAGATCATGGAAACTTCAGGTATCATCTCGCTAAGATGAAAATCTTATCGGGATGGTACTTGTAGACTGTGTTTGCAAGCGCACATCGTATGTGAGTGGACAGCCAGTGGTCAACACTTTTTTAGTTGTGGAGTCTATGGAACAGCCCAACCGAAGTCAGATGCTAGAAATTACTAAGAAGACCGTGATGAGAATCGCAGTCGACAATTGCCAGTTGGCTTTTTGAAATCACTACGGATTAGAATAACAGTCGGTGTCAGCGCTTGTCTCAGTAGTTGGCAGTCCCAGTCGTTGTTGCAGTGAACAATAAAATTCGGAGGCATGCTAGGAAATCGAAAAGAGGCCCGTGGCAAGAGTTTCTGGTTTCTGAGCATAACAATGCCTTAACAAAACCCCATAAAATTAATCCAGAGGCGTTAAATTGCAAGAACTCAACGTTGGGGGGCGTCATTCAACATGGCTTCTTCTGGAAGTTGATCTCAAATTGATTTCGCTATTGCGATATACCGATACTTTGCAAAATTTCCTTTATTGGTTCCAACAATACAATCGTTTTATTAATCGATTGTACTGTTGGAACCAATAAAGGAAATTTGCAAAGTATCGGTGCTCAGATGCCGAACATATGCCAGTGATGTTGTTAACCCGTATTTTTTTTAAATTCCGTGACTGACTGTACACGACGTATGGCTGCACAAAAGAAGTGCTGCCTTCACATGAGGATGGTGTGGGCTGAAGTTGTTAACACGAGACTATGAAGCGGAGGGTCGTGCTCAGGTCATGAATATGTGCATGATTGTTTTAGTTGTTGTCAGTCTATTTTGCATAGGAATATCACACTCTTTTATCGACCCTGAACAAAAAATTTGACGGCGAAGTAAAAAGTTGAAATAGCAACAAAAATTTTCTTTCTTCTCATCTATCGTCATCTGTCCTCTCAATACTATCCCTTGCCCTCTAGTTCCGGTGCAAAGCACTGCATATCTAGGGGTCATCCCCTAAGTGCTGATCCGAGCTAAAATAGAAAAGAAAGTAACAACGTACTTAGCCATGGAATATTCCTCAGAAGCACCGTGTAAATCTATACAGTTATCCGAACTGTAGAAAGTAATTACTGCAAGTGAAACACAAAAGTCTCGAAAGAGAGTAAACGATCAGTGGTGTGGCCAACGGGGCTTGATGCTGACTGACTAAGAGCTGCTTCGAGATTGCTTAGATGATCTTAATCTTTCCAAGTAAAAATTCAGTCAGCATGGATCTATAGCGTTCGTGATTGGGCCGTAACGGCAGCTCCTATATTATGTCGAAAGAAATAACGGCTGAAGATGCCGCCATCGATAAGAGTGAAATTAGTGCGAAAGTGATAGACTCTCCAGGCCACGTATGTTGACCGTTCAAGGGATGAAATGTTCTATGAACTTCACGAACTTTTTTTTGTTTTTTCTTTCAGTAAATTTCCACAATTCGGCAATGTTCTCCTGGTGTTCAACGATCCATTTGCCAAACCCTATTAGAACAGGAATGCTAACACAGTTTGACATCGTCAGCTGTCAAACCATAATTATCGATAACGATAATTCTCTTGCAACTGGAAAAACTCACATTAAGCTCCCATATACTTTTACATGAGTTCGGTCTCTCTTTGGCTTAGCAAATAGCGTGCCTGCTCAGGTCTGTACTGCCACAAGCTCTTAAAACACAAATTCATCTTGACAAGGCAAATGTCAAGAAGTTGTTGTGCTTTTGCTAAATGTCACCTTCAATAGATTTTGGCAGGTTCGTTTTTTTTGCGGAAACATCACCTGGGAATGCAGTTTGCTGCCTTATCAAATCTTGTAAAAAGCTCGTGAATTTGCAGGCACTTCTTTTTTTGTTTTTTTTTTTTGTTATTTCCTTTTTTTTTTGTGTTGCACATATTTAAATTTCACCCCAACATGTAAACGTCAAAAATAACATTTTGAATAATTGCAGATAATTTAAAATTCTTGTTTTCTTTTTAGGCAACAACTTCTGCAATTAACATTAATGCCTGAGATGTATTAAATTATTATTAAAACAATTCTCTGGATAATTTAAGAGAAATAAATAAATTTTTGCGTTAGCAAAAAATATATAAATAAATAATTCTAATTGCAAATCTGTACAGTTTGATGCTGTTAAATAATTTCCACAGATTTTTGATTGTTAATTAAAGTTAAAATTTCAAAATTAATTTGCTCTTTACTTAAGATTGACAGCCAAATTGTCGTAGTTTTAAATAAACTCATGATATTGGAAGGAAGACAGAGAGGGAGGCGGTGAGGGAGAGTGAAAAAGTGTTAAGTGATAAAGGTGTAAATTGCACGTGTCATCAAATGTCAATCTTTTAGTGTCAATACAACCGTTACGTGCACTCAAACATGTTTGCATGTGCGTATGTGTGAATTAATCTGAAACTTGTTTTCATGTTGTTGTATTTTTAACTATTAAATAGCTTTACCAATCATTTTTATTTTATCTTTGACAAGGGTTTTGTATTTTAAAATTTTGGGACAGTTTTAAAATTACACCATGCAACATCAAAAATGGTGGCACATAAAGGTTTCTCCTTCCGTGTGTCATTTCTACAATATTAATATGCAATCCGTGAGTGTACATTCGACTCCGCTTTACTGGAAATAACCAAAACCCAATTTTTTTCAGTTATCCGATTTTTTTTCTGAAACGTAGTTCGGATTACTGAAATTTGTTATAGTTAAGCGTACTGCTTAAAATCAGAAAAACAATATATTATAAATATGTATATCAAATCTGTAAATGTGACAGCGCATAGAGAAAGGGACCTAAGGGTAAAAAAAATCAAATTTCACTTTTTTTGATGTGGACAACATCTGAGCATCGAATGAGACCGATCCCATGCCCCAAAAGTGTTCCCTCCCAGAGATATGCGCGTTTTATAATGGTGATGGTACACCAAAGATACAAGTATTTAAATCTTTAAAATGGCTCTCCTGAACAAAACCGGTTTTTACCCTTAGGTCCCTTTCTATTTTGCGCGTCACATATGTTTTTTACGTCAATTTAACGTAAAAATTTTATTGAAGAAAAAAAAATTATTCATAGAATTATTCATTTTGTTGTTGAAATTTTTTAGGAATTCCTCAAAAATGTCTAACCACTTGCCTTGACAATATAATAGAAAAATACAATAAAGAACGTGAGAGCGAAAAGGACAAATAAATTTTGCCATTTAATATTTTAACGCACAAAACATGCAAAATTGTTTCAGCCTTAAGTTATGCAATCGATTTCTAATAAATAAATTTGTCATTGTTTATTTTTTCAAAAAGCGAAGTAAGTTTCATACATAAAGTAGTTGTGGTCTTGCTTTTGGTTTTCAATTATACGGTATTTTCAGTAATGCGATATTTCGCTAAAGCGAAGTGAATAGGACTAGCTGCGTTTAAAATCAGTGCGGGTATTTGTATCGCTTCCAGTATTCCGATTATTTTCAGTAAAGCGTGTTGCGCTAAAGCGGATTCGACTGTATACATATATTGTAGGTCCTTATGGACAAGGAAGTGGAATAAACGATATCTGTCTGTCTGTCTGTCTGTATGGGAATGCGGTTTTCTGAAGCCCCCAGAGAGACTTCGGTCTTGGATTTAGCCTAAATAGATTGATATTGGAAATCAGCAAAATCCAAAATAGGATTCCAGAGCTGGAAAATTTAAACTTAGTTTTGGTAAAGCTAAAACAAATATTTGTTTGGTTTTTTTTTTTTTTTTTAATAAAACCTTCAGAAAAAATTAATTTGGTATTAAAAATCAAGATCCCTTTCACACACATCAGGTTTGATCTTTTAGGAGAGAGCGGCGAAAAGCGTGAAAAGGGGTACAGACTTGACGGTACTAGTCAGTTTTTATATTTACTTTTGTTTTATCATCCGTAATATATTAATTGACGTTTCGTGTGTGAACGTAAATGCAGGTTCAAAAGAAAATTGAAGAAAAACTGATCAACTAAACGTGATGTGTGTGAAAGGGGACAAACTAAATCAAAACCAGTAAGAATGTTATGTTCGACTGGGTCGAATCTTAAATACCCTCCAAACATTTTGTAAATAAAAGTTCTATTTTGTTGGGATCACTCCGGGAAGGGCCGTGGGGAAGACATTTCATCTTTGCCACGAAATTAGTACTGATCCGTTCTGCTGGTTTGATGATTATAAGAAATATTCTTAATATTCCACTCTTAATATAAATAAATAGAATTTGAACAAATTCATTTATTAAATAAAAATACAAAATAATTTGCAGTTTTTTCAGATTTGAACTTGAGCCCGTTGAAAAATTAACATCCTTTAAAATTCAATTTTTAAGGCATGTAGGCTTAAATATATTAAATATTCAACGCCCAATAAAGAAGGGACGGGTTCCAAAAAAATTTTCTGGCTGCAAGTTCAACGCTTTGGATCTTCTTTGACATAAAAATATATCAAAATTACAAAAAAAACTTTTAAATTTATGTTGGTTTTTAGAAGTTGGTTTAATACTTCTTAGGGGAAGTCTATCTTTTCTGGCCCGATTCAGCCATTTAGGTTAGGTTAGGTTGAAGAGAGGGGCATAAGCTATCCCAATCCCTTCAGGATTACACTTAGGCCTCATGGGCCTGTTGTGCGCTATATAATAAGGAGTTCCCATTCTACTGTAGGGAGCCTCCACCGATTCCATGGAAACCTCTAAATTTGATTACGAACCATTTACGAACTTGACCTGTGCTATCCTTCAAAATGTACTTATACCAAATTTCAAGGGTCTAGACCTTTTTGTTTGGACTGAATCGGGATTGCCACAGACGGACGGGCGGACGGACGGACTAAAATGCTCAGATCGTCTTAGATTTCATCACTGATCAAGAATTTATACTTTATGGGGTCTTAGGGGGAAGGAGGCAGCATTAAGGATTAATGGGCTCAGTTTAGCGGCAAGAACTATTGACATGTGTGTGGATAGTCTGACCGCAATTAGAGCTGTGGACTCGGGGATAGTGAAGTCGAAATGTGTGCTGGCATGCATTCAATCTCTGGCTCGACTTGAAAGACATGACGTCAAGATAGTTTGTGTTCCGGGGCATGAAGGCATTCAGGGAAATGAAATGGCGGACGAATGCGCAAGAGGGGGTTCGGGGTTGGATGAAGCAGTCTCACGTAGGGATATTGACATTCCCTCAGTTGAGCTGTTGAAGAGAATTCAGGAGTGGGCAGAGAGGATGGTGACAAGCAGGTGGGTGGTCAGCGATTACCAGCTGCAGGGTCTCCAAAACTCTATGGCCCTCGCTTAGCAGAGTTAGGACTAGGCAGCTTCTAACTTTTGGGAAGATGTCGCTGGCACTCCCGGGTGGGGGTCTTGACAGGGCACTGTGCAATTGGGCACATGTCAGGGCGTTTGGGCTTTCGGTGCTTCTAATAAACACAAAAAATACCATACAGATGCTAATTTCTTTCTATATTAAGACATGTTACTCACTAAAAACTAAACAAAGTGCAAACCAGCACATCAGCTGATTGCCAGTGTTGCCACAAATTGAAACAGATGTATTAATGGGCTTAAATAATTATTGCCACAAAATCATTGTTCGCCAACTTATGGAATGGATCAGTAGATTCCCACGTGACAAGCAGTGATTGATGTAGTTCTTCGAGTCCTATAAAAGAATCGGAAACACTAATTGATCACATATACATTTCGCAGTTTTTTATTTTTTTTTTCAAATTCACTTTTTTCGAATGTTTTTGATCACGATATCTCACGAACGCTTGTAGTTGTCATCTATCAAAGAATAATAATTTTGCTGCCTTGTGTTAATAAAAATTTTAAATATTAAATAAATCAATTTACTAATATCTAATTTTTATGGACGTATTCTTTCTATGTTCTTTCAGATGTTAACCAAACTGCCAGCAAAAAAAAAAGGTAGGCATTTTAAAATTAACCGTTTATTTGAGTTATTCTCCATGGAATTTCCAAACAAAAAAATGATATTCTTCAAATTGAGCTTTTTTATAATAAAAAAATAACTTTAAACTCTCTATTGTCAATGTTTCGATATCCTTTTACGTCTTCTTCAGGACATCAATTATAAATAAAAGGAATTTAACAAATTATTATATAAGAACCAGCTGACCCAGCAAACAATGTTCAGACTTCCAATTTTATGTTGAAATATGTATATTACGAATAGTTATCAAAAAAATTTGCTAATTGGGGGCAGCAGTTCGCAAATGATACAAAAGTGGGCATAAAAATGGGTGTGGTGAATTTTGTTTTCCGTAAAAATCTAAGTTGGGTTATGACGAACGGTTATCAAAAAAACTTGATAAATCGCAGCAGCCCTTCTCAAATGATTAAAAAGGGGGCGTAAAAATGGGCGTGGTGAATTTTGTTTTCCGTAAAAATTTGAGTTGGATTATGACGAACGGTTATCAAAAAACTTTGCTAATTGGGAGCAGCCGTTCTCAAATGATACAAAAGTGGGCGTAAAAATGGGCGTGGTGAATTTTGTTTTCCGGTAAAATTTAAGTTGGGTTATGACAAACGGTTAGCAAAAAAAATTTGCTAAATCGCAGCAGCCGTTCTCAAATGAAAAAAAAAGTGGGCGTAAAATTGGGCGTGGTGAATTTTGCTTTACGTAAAAAAATAACTTGGGTTATGAGGAACGGTTAGCAAAAAAATTTACTAATTGGGAGCAGCCGTTTTCAAATTATAAAAAAGTGGGCGTAAAAATGGGCGTGGTGAATTTTGTTTTCCGTAAAAATCTAAGTTGGGTTATGACGAACGGTTAGCAAAAAAACTTGATAAATCGCAGCAGCCCTTCTCAAATGATTAAAAAGGGGGCGTAAAAATGGGCGTGGTGAATTTTGTTTTCCGGTAAAATCTAAGTTGGGTTATGACGAACGGTTTGCAAAAAAACTTGATAAATCGCAGCAGCCCTTCTCAAATGATTACAAAGGGGGCGTAAAAATGGGAGTGGTGAATTTTGTTTTCCGTAAAAATCTGAGTTGGATTATGACGAACGGTTAGCAAAAAAATTTAATAAATCGCAACAGCCCTTCTCAAATTATAAAAAAGTGGGCGTAAAAGTGGGCGTGGTGAATTTTGTTTTCCGTAAAAATCTAAGTTGGGTTATGACGAACGGTTAAAAAAAATTGCTAAATCGCAGCAGCCTTTCTCAAATGATAAAAAAGTGGGCGTAAAAATGGGCGTGGTGAATTTTGTTTTCCGTAAAAATTTAAGTTGGGTTATGACGAACGGTTAGCAAAAAATTTGCTAAATCGCATCAACCGTTCTCAAATTATAAAAAAGTGGGCGTAAAAATGGGCGTGGTGAATTTTGTTTTCCGTAAAAATATAAGTTGGGTTATGACGAACGGTTAGAAAAAAAATTGCTAAATCGCAGCAGCCGTTCTCAAATTATAAAAAAAGTGGGCGTAAAAATGGGCGTGGTACATTATTAGTTACATAAAATCCTAAATTGGGTCATGACAAAAAAAAAATCTGCCAAATCAAGGCAGCCGTTCTCAAATGATGGAAAAAGTGCGCGTAAAAATGGACGTGGAGAATTTTTATTTCCGTAAGTTTGGCCATGACGAACACGTAGCAGAAAAATTTACCAAACCGGAGAAGCCGTTCTTAAATGACTCCGATTTTGGAAAAATTAAGGCGGCAAAGTAGGTTTAGCAAAACTTTCTTTCTTTAAGAACTTGAGTAGGCTTCCGACACATATTTGATAAAAAGTTAACCAAATCAAAAAAAGTGCGAGTAAAAATGGGCGAGGTGAATTTTTCTTTGCGTAAGAACTTAAATTGGGTTATGACAATATATTTTTTTGCCAAAGCAGAGCAGACGTTTCCAACTGATGCCATTACCAACGAACGACATTTGATTTTTATTTATGTGAAGGTGAGCCTACAAGTGGGCGGGGCAAATTTGTCTCTTCACATAAACTTAAATTGGATTGCAGAGAATACTTGACAAAAATATCAGGCAAATCTATTTCAATTGTTTTTTTATATTTAGATAATTTGAAAACATGGGCGTCATAGTGGGCGTGATCAATACATCTCTTAGTAGAAATTTATGTTGTGTTCTAATGAATATTTGAAAGGAAAACATTTTTTATTTTAAGGAATATTATTTTAAACCGAATATTGAATTTTTTGTTTCAAGTAAAATTGAATGAATAAATTGAAAATAATTTTATCTTCCTGTCTATTTTGAATATTTGAAAAATAAGGAAATGAGTGCAATATCATTTATAGTAGTTTTTTTTATACAATTAAAAAGTGACCTCAAACTCATTCTTAATGGTTATAATTAAAAAAATAAATGTTGAAAAATTAGCAAAAAAAAAAAAATTTTTTACAATTTATTCAACGTTTCCATCTTAAATACGTATTAAATTAAATCCTACAGCTTTTTCAATTAAATTTAATAAATGTAAATAATTGAATTCATTTTTTACGCATAATTAATTTAGTTAAAAAACATTCTCAACATTTCTTCCAAACAACATAAAACGCCAGCAGAACGTTTATATTATAATCCATATCAATGTTTGTTTGTATATATTTTGACCAAACAAATGCCAATTGAATTAATAATTATTAAAAAAAAAATAAATAAAAAGCAAAACAAAATCAAAGAAGTGCATAAAATATTCAGTACGAAATGTCACGTTAAATGACACGAGGCAATGCGAGTACGAGTGCCACAAGTTTAACAGCCTGTCTTCATCGCTGCTGTTGTTGTTCTTGTTTTTATAGAAAAAGTTAACGACATTTGAACTTTAGCAGCAAGTCGTTTGTATACAAACGGTCACTGCAGCGTATGTCTGTGCGAGGCAATGAAATACACCGCAAGAAATTCAAATAAGGAAATAAAATGAAATTTTTTTTACTGCACTCATCGTGGGAATAATAGATTCGTAACAAGTAAAAATGTAATATTCGACCGGGTCGAAGCTTAAATACCCTCCAAATATTTAGTAAGTAAATTTGAAATATTTGACTTGGTGGGACAGACTCCCTTTAAGACATCTCTGGACCCAATTTTAGATATCTATTTTGACACGAGTCATTCCGGGAAGGGCCGTGAGGGGTGACGTTTCACCTCAGAGAACATCTCAGCTTCTTATACACAGGCTTAAGGAATAAAAATTGTTCCATATTTACACTATTTTTGCATATAATATCGTACGTCAGCGCCCACTAAAGGGGGCGGAGTCCAAACATAGACTATGTCATGTTCTCCACAGACGAACGTATGGGCATTGCCAGATCGTCTTAGACTTCATCACTGATCAAGAATATATATTCTCTTTATGGGGTGGAATTTTTTTTGGAGGGTATTAAAACTGTATTTTGGCGGCATCGCTCTGGCAAGGGCCGTGGGGGAGACATTTCAACTTTGTCATAAAATTCTAAAAATAAATGTTTGGGATAATTAAATACAAAATTAAAATAAATAAATTTTTTTGATAGGGTCATTTAGGGGGCAAAGGGTGAGGAGGGGGTAGGGCAGAAAAGTTACATCTCAGCTTCGTCATTAGAGCTTAAAAATGTTATTTTTAAGGAATGCAGGCTTAAGTAAAACAATTTGTTAAATTCTTACACTATTTTGGCATATAATAACGCCCATTGAAGAGGGCGGGGTCCAGAATTTTTTTATAATTTTTTATTTTATGGCTCCAAATAAAAAATATATCATTTGCTTAACAAAATTACAAAAACAAATTTCAAAATTATGTTGTGTTTTAGAGGTTGGTTTAGTTCTTTTTAAGAGGAACTTTTTTCCCTCTGGTCCGATTTAGCCCATCTCTTAACTTAACCTATGCTATCCTTCAAGATATATTTATACCAAATTTTAAGAGTCTGGTTCTTTTTGTTTGGACTGAATCGTGATTTCCACAGGCGGACGGACGGACGGATATGCTCAGATCGTCTTAGATTTCATCACTGATCAAGAATATATATACTTTATGGGGTCTCAGATGGATATTTCGCTGCGTTACAAACGGAATGACAAAGTAAATATAACCTCCAATTCGTTTTTGGAGGGTATAATAATGCGTGTTTGTTTTTAGGCGTGTTTAATTGGCAACATTTTTTTTTTTTTTTACAACCCTGTCATTGGCGTGTGGTCCGTTTAGATTCTTAAGGTGGTGGAATTAAAAGCAAATTGTTTTATATCTATAATCTTTTTATTTGATTAATTTCTATAGAAAATTTGTGAAATACATAAATAGTTTATAAACATAAAATATTTTTCATGAAGTACGCCTTTAGTTTATAAACAAAAATGCTTAAAAATTTCTAAAGTTTTCAATAAAAATCATCGCAATAAAAAAGTATCATTAAACACTTGTTCATTGCGCGACTTTTAATCAGACCTTAAAGTACAAGTGCACTCGCAGATTTATTGCAAATAAAATGACAAATTGAGAAACAGTGTTGCCGAGTATGAGTTTTGTATCAATGTAAACGGTGTTTTTATAAGAGCTTGCTGATTTGAAATTTAAATAAAACACATGCCAAATTATGAAATGGCCAAAAAAAAATTTTTATTTGGTAGATAATTTCTTGTCATTTAACATTTAAATATAATTTCGGGCCTATGGCCCCCACGACTATTTTGCACAAAGGTCATTCTGGAGGTCCAATTTTCGACCACCTTTTCAAGCATTTGAGGGCGTATTTCAGCAATGACACGTTGAATACTGGTTTCCAAAGCGTCAATCGTTGCTGGTTTATCCACGTAAAGCAATCATTTCAGGTATCCCCACAAAAAATAATCGAGTGGCGTCAAATCACACGAACGCGGAGGCCAATTCACCGGTACATTTCTCGAAATAATGTTGTCGTTGAAATGTTCTTTCAATAAGTCCATTGTTTCGCCCGCAGTATGACAAGTGGCACCATCCTGCTGAAACTACATTTCGTTTACATTCATTTCTTGAAGTTTTGGCACCAAAAACTCATTAATCATGATTCTGTATCGATTTCCATTCACGGTAACGCGTCGTCCTTCCTCATTTTTAAAGAAATAAGGACCGATGATTCCAACAGCTCATAGACCGCACCAAACAGTACATTTATCGGGAAGCATTGGTAATTCTTGAACGGCCTGTGGATTATCTTCGCTCCAAATACGGCAATTTTGCTTGTTGGCATATCCATTCAACCAAAAATGCGCCTCATCACTGAAGAGAATTTTGCGGTAAAAAAGCGGATAAACATATTTAATTGAACACTATTTTTGAAAATAAATTTCCACGATTTGGAAGTGTTGTTCTGGAGTTAACCTGTTCATGATGATTTGCCAAACAATACTGAGTAGAAACGTCACTTTAAACTGTCAAAACAGCTGTCAGACAACAGAGTGATTCGTATAAAAAAAAACTTCATAAAAAAACACCCTTTATTAGTGTATAGGGTAGGCCATTTAAAAGTTTAAATTTAAAATTGCAATGAAACAAAAACGGTTTCAAATTTGATCACTTTTATTTTATTTTTTGTTGGGAAGTGCAATTTTTCATGTTAGAGATGGATGTCATACGACTTGAAC
The DNA here is from genome assembly GCA_951800035.1 of Linnaemya tessellans. Taxonomy (NCBI): domain Eukaryota; kingdom Metazoa; phylum Arthropoda; class Insecta; order Diptera; family Tachinidae; genus Linnaemya; species Linnaemya tessellans. The sequence goes on from OX637535.1 coordinate 99,758,201, forward strand.
TCTTGAACCCAAATGTTCAATTTTTAAGAACGATGACCAGTTGATGTTGATGATGGATTCTTACACTCTCAGCCACAGCTGCGATATTTTCGGGTGTACGCACTGTACAATGAAACCAGTTTCCCGGACTATAGCAATAAACTTTAAATAGATACACAAAAATTTTCAAACTTCTCATCTTTCTTCATCTGTCCCCTCAACACTATCTTCTCTATTCTAGTTTCGGTGCATTGCACCGCATATGTAGGGGTGATCCCCTGAGTGCTGGTCCACTTTCAAAAATATCATTGTATCGTAAAATATAATTTAACGATAAATAATACCGCTTCTATTACACCCTGCAGCAATTATTTTAACATTTTCAATTTAACATTGAAATTGTATTCTGCCATTTAGTTAAAAATTTCCATCGGCCATCAATTGAATTTCGTTCAGTGTTCAGCAGGTTAAGATAAAGTAAAAATAGCAAATATACTGGCATCCACTCGTCGTTATCTATATGACTTTTCTCTCTTTTTTTTAGCGTAATAGAGTTATTGTTTTCGTAGGTCTTTTTTTCCTGTAATTTCTTTTTTAAGTGGCAGTAGAAATTTGTATGTGTTAAATAATATGGGCAAATGCATTTTCCATGTAAATGCTTTTCAAAAATGCTTAATTGAAAATTAAATATTCAAAATAAAAGCGGAGGCATATATTTTGCGAGCCGAGAGAAAGAGTGCCAGCTGCTTCTCTCGCCACTTATTAAATTCTTAAAATATGAATAAAAGCCTGCAATTAGCAGGCACAGGTTAACCCTCATCACTTGCCCAGAAATATTAGGGTGGTTGCTACATATTGCGCAACAGAAATTTAAAAATAAATTGTAATTGTATTTGATTTATTTTATATTAAAAAAAAAAGAATTAATTGCAAATTCATTAAATGTTTTTCCAAGTAACTTGTTAATTATACTGGCAATGCAAGGGTTAACACATAAATTTCCAACACTGAATTCATAAAAATTAAAGGGCGACATAAGTGATTGCTACTGTCAATCGTTAAGTACAAATATTTTTTTTTTTGTAATTTAAGCATACATTTTTTTAAATTGTCACAATGCACTTGCTAATTGAAGGGTTGGCATCACTGGTGGCTGTGCAGATTTGATAATAGAGTAGTAAATTCTAGTGCTCATGTAAAATCAAGTAGTATGTGATTTTTTAAGAGCTTTCGGTTTGCATTAAAAAACCCCCCATAAAAATTTAGAGAAATATTTGAAATCTTTATTTGAGTAGATGGAACGATCTGTACAATTAAATGCTCAAGGAAGATTTCATGTAAATGTCTCAAATAACTTCTTCACTATATAATTCCAGTGCCTCAATCAATGCGGGTCCCACACTAAAAACAGTCTAATGCCGGTTAATCGCACGATCTAGGTGGCCAATTGATAGGCCCCAAACGTGAAATAAATTGTTCACTGAACTCATCTCTCAATCGGGCCACTGTTGCGGGTGCTGTGTGGCATGTGACACTGTCTTGTTAAAACCGCATGTCAGCCAAGTCCAGCAGTTGTATTTTGGCCAGCAAAAAAAAATGGTAATCATTCACAATAACGTTCCTGCCTTCGTCGTCTTTGAAAAAGTACGATCCAATAATGCCCCCGGCCCATAATCCACACCACACAGTGCATTTTTCGTGATGCATTGGCAGTTCTTGCAAAGCTTCTTGCTGCTCTTCACACCAAATACGGCAATTTTGCGTATTCACGTATTCATTCAACCAAAAAGTGAGCTCGAACATGAATTTTAATAAAAAAATTCAATAATCTGCCAGCAGTGTTCGTTTTTAAGTCGGTGTATGTTTAAATCATAGACCAAACTGAACATGTTTAATAGTACCATTTTACACGAAAACAGCTGATCTGCCAAAAACAGAGTTGCCAAAAAGAAAGTTGCTACAAAAAATCTCTCGTTACAATAACAAAGACCAATTCGCTATTGTAGGCTAAAGAAGCAAAATGTTTTGCGTTCATGTTTAGTAAAAACTCACTAGTTGGCAGCACTGTATAAAATTGATTATATCAAAAATAGTTAACGCCCTAATGTGCACATCGCTTTTAAGCATTTTGCGGCACAAAAAATAACTGGATGTATTGCTGGATAATAAACAAGTACATGCTGTAATGTATGTGTGAGTGTGTGTGTGTGCATGTGTATATGAACAAATAGATTTATTTATTTATAAAAGAAAATTTGCATTTCCTATTTTAAGTCCATATGTATGCCTTTCAAAACCGTTTCCCTTTCGAAATTATTCATACGTCTATCTTTTAGTTGCAAAAAGTTTTATTTAGCATCACGTGAAGATGTCAAGCGTTTACTTGCATTAACGCTCTCAGTAGCTCTTGGCATTGTGTTTCAATTGTCATACGAGTCCATTAGCGGTTGACATTTGCATGTGTGTGAATCCATCATATTTGTAGTCAATTTATGATAGATTAAGTAACGCGGTACAGACTGTTAATGCACACACATCACAATAATGCATTCCGTACAGTAGACGCTGGCAAATTGGAAATCTCGGTAATTATAATTGATAGAAAATCGTGTTATACATTAAAAAAATAAATAAAAAATATGGCATACGATTGAATTGCTGGCTAACCGTAGGACTTCCCGACCTCAAGGTCGAAATTTATAAATATTTCTATATCTCTAGGATAAAATTCGTAGTTTTTAAAATCCAAAATCAATTTGACAAGAAGGTTTGCTGTAACTAAAAGAAAACGCTTAAAACAAATTAAAGCGCTATATTCGTCTATGCCGAATCTTATAGGGCACTGCTACACGTTCAATATATATTGTGATATTTGGATCGCGATCCATTTTAATGGATTGATGGATCACAAGCGTCACTTTCTTTGGATGTCGAGGCATGTTTGTGCATGTTGTGAACCTCATATGAGACAATTTTGTTTGCATAATCGCTTAATTGAAAGTAGGCCTCATCACTGGATATTTTTTCTTGAATAATGCGTTGTTTTCTTTCAGTTTTTCAAACAGTCAATTCATAAACGTTCGACGCAAACAATGTTCGGCCGGCGTTCCATGGTTTCAGATACGCTTTCGCAAACGTCAAAGCTTGACATTCGACTGTTCATTGGGGGTACAACCAAAATATAGGGCCGAACGCTGTAGCCGATGTTGTGCTGAAACCGAAAAATGTTTCCTCAGGTCATTTCGGAACAAAAACCTTCCGTGTCGAAGCCGATTTCTGAAAGCCCTTTAGGGCACTGCTACACATTCAATATATATTGTGATATTTGGATCGCGATCCATTTTAATGGATTGATGGACCACGAGCGTATGCTACATGTTCAATATTTATCGCGTCAGTATTTACGTTATTTTTGTGCTGTGCGGATCATTTATTAAAAAAATGTCGCGAGAAAACCAAAAAAAAAAGCTTTAGCCGACGAGTCCCACAACTCCGGCAATGCCTCCAAATTAAAAAATGAAGTCTTTCAAAATAATTTTTTCGGTCGTTAATTCCGATTCCACCGGCAGAACCCACTCGCTTTCGCTATCTTCTGCCATTACCCTTTTAAAACAAACTTTACACAAATGCAATAAACTTGTTTACTTTTTATTTGTTAAATTTTTTGCACTGCGCCTTTTATTTTATTTGTTTTATTTCACTTCTTATTAACCCTTAATAGCCTGATTTTTTTTCTTTGGTCGGAAAAAAAATTAGTGTTATAAAACTTGCAATTCTAAACATATTTTACTCTATAACATTCTACGCAATTTCTATTTACCTGAAAAATTTAACAAATGCCAGGTTGGTCCCTAGTGGGACCAGTAGGCTGTTAAGGGTTAACGTATCGCGATATAATATCATGAAAATGCTACACGTTCAATATTTATCACCCGATCCGCGATCCACGATCTCGATTTCATATTTTAGGCCATTCTGCGATATGGATCGCGATCCATCAATACTGCATGCTACACGTTCAATAAATGTCGCAATACTGGATCGCGTTCAATATATATTGAACCTCCAATTCTTTTTCACCGAAAAAGAATTCGAGGGTATATTCACTTTGTCATTCCGTTTGTAACGCAGCGAAATATCCATCTGAAACC